>JAQHUG010000362.1:128717-175622 GCA_028555095.1 Dicrostonyx torquatus
TTTTTGGTTTTTCGAGACAGGGTTTCTCTGTAGCTTTGGAGCCTGTCCTGGAACTAGCTCTTGTAGACCAGGCTGGTCTCAAACTCACAAAGATCCACCTGTCTCTGCCTCCCGAGTGCTAGGATTAAAGGCATGCGGTGCTACCACTGCCCGGCTATACTTAGTCTTTACCCATCTTTATGTATTGCTCTGTCGCTTCTGTTGGCTTGAGCCAGGTCTCACATAGCCCAGACTGTTTTTGAAGTTGGTATGTAGACAGGGCTAGCCTTGGATTACTGACCCATCCTTCTGCCGCTGCCTCCCAAGTGCTGGGATTTCAGATGTATCCCAAGGTAATGAATGAGCCTTTCTCCTTCCTGCCTGCCAACTCCCAAATAATGACACAGAGATTTCTTACGAACTGTGAGAGCTCAGCCTTAGCTCAGGCTTATTCTTAACTAGCTCTTACAACTTAACCTAACCCATTTCAGTTAATCTACACTGCCATGTGGCTTGTGTCTTTTATCTCTCCTCCTGCATGTCTTATTTCCTCTCCCTGTCCTCCGGCATCTCTCTCACCTAAAATCATCTCTCTCTTTCCTCTCTGCCCGGAAGTCCCACCTAACATCTTCCTGCCTAGCTACTGAACATTTAATTTTTTGTTAAACCAACCAGAAGGCACCTTGGCAAAAATACATCCTTATGGTGTGCAAAAAAGGTTATTCCACAACATTTCCCCATTTTTGTCTAAATAAAAAAAGAAAGTTTTTAACTCTGAGTAAAACTATAATGATCAATTATCAAGTAACTACATTCACAGTATCCAGTCCATTAGTATTTGGCAAATTCAGAGGAAATACTCTATCTTATCTTGATGTGCCCAAAGTTTTCCACCTAATTCACTTTCGATCCTAACTTGTATTACCAAACCAAAACTAATTTTTAAACCTCAAAACATTTTCTTAGATTAACAATTTAAGTTTTTATGTCTCTCAACCTTATACTAGTAACTATATATAGTATATATAGTTACTCTATAGTTACTATATATATAGTTATATAGTAACTATAACTATCTAGTCTCCAATTCCATCAGAGATCCAAGAAGAATATATTACCTGAGCAAACAGTAAGTGTAAAGCAAACAACTTCCAAAACTATAGAAAGGGCAGAAACAGTGGCTGCCTGGACATTTACCCAAGGTTTCTCCGGAACACTGGGGCATCCATCTTTGGCATATGGGCCTGGAATATCTGTCAGACTTTTCTGGAATTTTGAAAGACTGTCCTACCTTGTCTTGATAAAGTTTAGTAGTTGTTTTCTTTTTTTGTTCTGCTTATCTACTGTGGACACCATATTGTCAACGGTTGAGGCGAGGACAGTTTCTTGTTCTGTGGCTAACTTTGCCACAAAGAAAGCAAACCCCAGAAGGAGGTTTTTCGATGCTCATCATTCTTTTTTGAAGTAGATTGGTGCTTCCAGGAACAAACGTGTCTCATTGTCACAAAAAGCCTTACATTATTATTTTTTTGTTTTGTTTTTTTCGAGACAGGGTTTCTCTGTAGCTTTGGAGCCTGTCCTGGAACTAGCTCTTGTAGACCAGACTGACCTCAAACTCACAGAGATCTGCCTGCCTCTGCCTCCCGAGTGCTGGGATTAAAGGCGTGCGCCACCACCGCCCGGCCTCTTACATTATTAAAACATTTTTAATGCCATATTCTGTATGTCTTTGAAGTGTTTTAAGACAATTTGTCTATTTAAAATATATCTCTTCATGGCCTTGAAAACAAACCTAACCTGTCTACATGTTTGATTGTTACAGATGACCATTAACCTGTATTTCTTTATTATCCTAAATAGCTCTTAAGAACTAAAACTTTACATTTTCAAGTGATCTGCATAGGTACAATACCTTAAACAAGAGTAGAAACTTATGTACGGTAAAACAAAATAACCTTAAATTTGTAACAATATACAAAAATCCATAACAATGTAAAATATTTGATACTAGCGGCTGTTAAAAATTAGACTCAATAATCCTTTTATCCCATCATTTCTATACTATATCCCCTTTTTTCTTTTCAGAAAGAGATCCTTGAATCTAATCTTGTTTAGCTTTCTCTCTGATCATGACCAGTAACAATTTGTAACCAACCCCCCCAAATGATGACACAACCCCCCCCAAATGATGACAAACAGCCATAACCCACCGAATGACCAAAAACCACACAACCCACATCTTGGGAATGTGATTACTGTGTTCTCTAGACTGATTCTTGTTGTCTGTGTGTAACAGCATCTTTAGTGTACCCTGAGAAAACAGAGACAGAGGTCAAGTCCTGGGGAAACTAGCCATAACATCTGTTGTCTAGTCCCTGTGCAATGGGAAAGGGTAAGGCTTAGCTGTAGTCCTGGCTACAATAGTCTGTGAGGCTGGACCATCTCAGTCAGCAGCCTTGAAAGCTGCTCTCCATGCAGAACTCTGAGGAACTGCAACAGAGGTGTTCTGACGGGTCTCTGTGAGTTCAAGGCCACCCTGGGATACAGGAGATTGAATCAGTCTAAAAGAGAAACAGAGCCAAGTGGTGGTGACTCACACTGTTAATGCCAGCACTAGGGAGGTGGAGACAGGAAGTGATATGGCTGGGCAGAGAGAGGACTATAAGGCGGGAGGAGACGGGAGCTCAGGGCATTCAGTCTGAGGATTCCTAGAGACAGCATCTTGTCCCATTCAGTCTGGGTATTTTGTAGAGTTAAGAACTAGCGTTTGACTGCTCTGCTCCTCTGATCTTTCAGTTTTCATCCCCTAATATCCTACTCTGGGTTTTCATTATTAAGAACAATTAGAAATCACGCTACAGGTTTCCACGGCAGATTCTGGGGAGGCCCTACAGGGAACAACCGGCAGAGCCCTAAGTGAGGAGAAGTTGCACCCGACTTAGGAAGTCCTGAGGAAGACCCCTCCATCTTAGTGGCGTTCTGAAGGTCAGGTGTCCTGAGTTGAGGGCGGAGGGCTGGCTTTATATCCTTGTCTCCGTTGTGGGATGCTGGCCACCCTAGAAGGTGTGCCCTCCTTGGCTGTGGCTCTCTTTTCTCAAAGGACACGTTCTCCTATCTCCCCATCCCACCCCCTCCTTCAGCCCCTTCCCAGAGGACCGGTAGTAGAAAGCAGCTTGTTCTAGAAAACCAGGCCTTGACTTGAGAGGTGTCCTTGGTGGCATCAAAGACCTACAGGTGAGCCTCCCCATAGGCAGGCATTTTCCCGGGGGTCCTCAGCTTGGTCCGACTGCTCACCTCCCTGCTCATGGACACAGCCATGCTCAGGGCATACCCTTGATACAAGGCCATTCTAACTCAATGTACAGACCCGCTCATCCCACACACAGCCATACCACCCTACCTACAGCCACGCCCCTTCATCCACAGCCACCCCCTCCTACACAGTGGACACAGTCCTGTCCACTAGATATACCCACCCCCTTCTCAGGTCACACCTATCCTGTTTATGACTATGACCGTCCTACCTAGGCCATACTCGCCTCAGCAGGTGGCCATGTAGATCCCACCCTGAAACCCCTGAATGTTAGCTAAGCCTTAACCTTCAGTGGAACGCTCTGCCCCAGCCCCGTTGCAAGTTCTGTGACTAGCAGAAACGCCTCCGGCTCCCTCCAGCTTCTTGCCTGCTGCCCACCAGCACTCTGGTATGTTTCTCACATGGACACCGGAAGAATGGGCAGGGACCTTCTAGCAGCTGGTGCCTAGCAGGGCTGGCAAGGAAGGTGTTTCTTCCCTCAGTTGTGCTGGAAGAGGCTCTATGGTAGACAGCTTCGTCAGAGTTCCAAGCTTCTAAGAATTTCAGGCAGCTCTTGACCTTCCTGGAAAGAGCCCAAGGCTTCCAGGTCGGGCTTCACACAGCAGGCTTCTGCCTGATAATCAGTTCTTTCCAGAGACCGGATCCAGTCCGGATCTGTAAGGTCTGTCCGTCATGCCAACCTCGCTGTAGCCCATGCTCCAGGTCCTGCACTGGAACCCCTAAGGAGGCTCCATTCCCTTGGCCCTCTCCACAGCCGACCATTTTGCATTTTATTCATTTATTTGTGTTTTGCTATGCTGCCCAGGCTGGCTTCAAGATGCTGGCCTCAAAGGCGTTTTCCTACCTCAGCCTACTGAGTAGCCGGTCTAAGGGTGCGGATGGCCAAGCCCAGCCAGTTCACCCATTGCAAGGGGAGCGGAAAGCTGCAGAGGTGGAGCTGCTGCCATGCTCCCCCAGGGGGCCCATCATGTTTCTGATGCCAGAGGCCAAAGGCCTGAGGGAAGCAGCTTGGGGTCCATGTAGATCTGGGGTTCAGAGCATCTCCCAAGGACTGCATTCTCCAGGGATCTCGGCCCTGTTGAGTGATGGGCACAGGGTGGCCATCCGTAGTGATATGACGTTATACTCTTTGGACTCTTTCGGGGGGCCCGCCACCCAGCTCCCAGGTGAATCACACACGGAGTCTTATTCTGATTTATGAACGTCCGGCCTTAGCTTGGCTGTGTCTTGTCCATTTTTCTTATATTATCCCGTCTACCCTTTGGCCTCTGTGTTTTTCCCGTTCTCTCACTTCAAGTCTTACTCTTTCTCATGGATGGCTGTGTACCTGGACAGCCGCCCCGGATGCCCTCCTCCTTCTCGGGCTACTAAGCCGACCCCCTCCCAGTTTCCTCCTTCTGTATATTCTCTCTGCCTGCCAGCCCCACCTATCTTTTCTCTTGCCTCGCTATCGGCCGTAGGTCTTGATTAGACCATCAGGCGTTCTAGACCGGCAAAGAATCACAGCTTCAGAGTTAAACAAAGGCAGCACAAACAAAAGCAACACAGCTTAAAACGATATTCCCAACAGCCACCCCTGCCCTTTAGGAAGGAGGTAAAATAGAAGGGTTGACTCCACAGAGCAGACCTGGCTGCCTCCTCGCTGTCTCTTCCTGCTGGCCAGGCCTCTCCAGGAAGTAAGAAGCCCAAGGACAGAGCTGGAATGGGCCCTTATGTACCCGCCCTGTTCTGACCTCCAGGACACGGAAGACACCAGCTTGGTTATGACACTGGCGAGGGCTCTTCTGGGGGACACAGCAGGCGGCTAAGTATGAAGGGGAAACCCTATGAAGTCAACAAAGACCTGGGACAGAACCTTCCAGATCGACAAGTTGCGACTTATCTAAAGGGATCAGGGCCGAGTGTGCAGACTGGAGAAGACTCACCCCTGAGGGTAGACCCTGGGGACAGAGGATTGGTCAGTGACACTCATGACTTAACCAACCATCCAGAAGGATAACAGCTGGTGTGTGTTAGGCACAGACCCCAAGATCACACCTTGTCACCCTGATAGGTCCTTACAAACCCCCAAGACATCAATGTTTTTAATCTCATTTTGCAGGATCAGAGACGGGAGGCAACTCTGCTGAGGACACACAGCCTCAGGAAATAATTGGTTTCCAGGGTCTGTCACCACCTCCAGTTATATCTTGGTGCTGAGGTGTGCCTGGGACCAATCCACCCTGAGAGCTTCTGCCAGCCCAGCTCTTCCGGTCCAGTGCACACCACTGGCCATGTGTGTGACAAGCTGGGTTCCCTCGGGTTCTGGGAACAGCAGGACTGGCCTTCCTCTGTGCTGGCTGGGATGACTGTGGTATCCGTCTAATCGCTGGCCCTTATTCGTGGTCACATCCTGCTGCCTGTGCAGCCGGGGGGGCCAGCAGAGGCTCACTGATGGCTGTGTGGGTGTTGAGTGGCTTCAGGCACTGGGACTCTCTGCATCTCTGTCCCTAGCTGTCCCAGATCTGGAGACTGACCCTGTGATAGAGAGGCCCTGAGCCCTCAGGTCAGCCTCAGCCTGTTGGCTCCAAGCACTGTGTCCAGAGGTTCTAGCCACTGACTCCAGGGATAGCCCCCTGCCTTCTGGAGGCTTCAGGGGGCTAACCCACTGCCTTTGGGAACCCCTGCCCCAGCCTCTGACACTTTCCCGCTCCCTCCAAGGCTGCAGTCCTTTGCTATCATCCTCACCACACCCCCCTCTCAACCCTCCTCCCCCCCAAGCTCTCTGCCTCCTAGTCCCAGCTCCACTCCAACCTCAGATGGCTTCCTGGCCAGGAATAACCAAGTGACTCAGGCTGCACCAGCAGCGGTGATGACCCCACCGTTTGCACTTTGCCTTACAAGGTCACGAGTGCCTCCCGCCAGCAGAGGGGACCTGCAGGACTCCATCACACACTCCGTCCATCCATCTGCCCACTGTGTATCTATAAATTCTGTGCGTGCGTGCGTGTGTGTGTGTGTGTGTGTGTGTGTGTGTATGCATGTGTGTGTTCAGGCAGCTGGAAAGGGAGGCTACAGTGAAAAGTGGTAGAAGTTGAGAGGGTTAAGGACAAGGTCGAAGGCCAGGAGGGAGGCAGGGAACAGAGGGAAAAGGGCCTGCTGACCCTTGAGGGTTCTGGGATGTCCTCTGGGTGGAGTTAAAGGTGCAGGGAGCAGGTCAGGACAGATAGGAAGCTAGGAACAGAGGTTGAGGACTTGACAAGGCCCAGAGCAGGAATTGGGCTCAGCCCTCCTGCAAGCCCTGATGATCTTCCTCTTAGGTCGATGCTGCTGCCTGGCCAGTCACGTGGAAACCCTGCCGAGGCTGCCGCTGGTCCATCTACTAGGGCAGGTCTCTAAAAGAAGGACGGTGCCAAGCTCTACTCGGTGGGGGAATTACTGCCACTCTCCTGCCCACCTGCTTTGAGGTAGCTGGCTAGAGTGCAGCCCACAGGCAACCTGCCCACCACACCTACCCTGCCCGCTGCCCTGCCTGCCCTGCCGGCCCTGCAGCATTCCCTCCCCAGGGAGGAGCTGACCCTGGGCTGCCTGGTGCTTCTGCTGTGAGTCAGAGGGCTGGCCTCGGGCGAAGAGGGGCTGGTCCAGGGGCTTGGCTTTAGACGTCATCACAACCGGTGGACTTTGGATTGATCCCGCCCCCTGGCTGTTTGCACATAAAACGTTCTATAATTCTTTTACCCACGCAAAGCTGGTGCTAGCGTCCGGTGTATTTCCTGCTGGCCTTTTTTACGATGCACGTCTGTGTGCAGGTTTTTAATGAGGCTGAGATGGAAATGCACCCAGTGATGCTAGCCTTAGCAACATTTCCCCAGGATGCTTGAACATGGAATGGCTTTTTCGAGGTAAGACAGCAGACTGTGAATTCTTCTCTAGAAAGAAAAAAAAAGTCAATTGATTTTGGTAAATTTTCAGCTGCACTGTGCACTGTAATCCAGTTCCAGAACATTCTATGAGCTCCCCAAAGCAGCCCTGTGCCTGGTAGCAGCCATTCCTTGTTCCCCTGCTTCCCCAACCCCCCTCAGGGCAAACCCCGTCCGTCGACCTTTCTGTCTCTGTGGATCTGCTCTGCTGAGTGTTTCTTGTCACACAAAGGCCCTTTGAGACTGCAGATATTTTGTGAACCCCCATATTAACTGGTATTGGCGATCGGTGGCTAAGTGGTGGTTTGGGGTAGTGGATTTTTGGCAGTTTGGAGTCTGGGCGCTAACTAGAGGATGGAACACAAAGGGATGAGACAAGCCCCACCTGGTCTTGTGACACAGCATGCTTCTCCCCAGGAGCGAGCGTGTCACTTTGCTTGCAGGGAGTCCCCAGTGTGGGCAGCAGACATTCAAGGAACACGGGGTGATAGTGTACAGGTCAGACCTGTTTCCACACTGGCAGGCTCAGCTCCGCCTGTGGCATGCCTGGAATGCCTCTCCCATGCCTCAGCAAATGCCACCAGGACATCCTTCCTTCCTGGTATGAGGCTGTCATTCTGTCGCTGGATTTGACATTGGTGTGGCCCACCATTCGTCTAGTATACAGGAGGTTTTGACCCCAGTTATTTTAAAAGGGAAGGCCCCAGGAAAACAAAACTGCCTGCCAGAACCCACAGGGGCCCCACTGGCATCTGAGAGCAACTCTCCTCAGCCTCTCTTTCCCAGCCTGCTCAGAGAGATTTGCATTTTATCTCAGCCACCTGGAGACTGCTGAGCGACTCTATGACAGGAGTCTTGGTATCTAGGACATCCACGCCAGGAACTTTCTGTGAACTCTTGGTTGGAGGCATAGGCTGGGGCTACTTGTCAGGATGTGGAGTGGGAGGGGAGTGGAAGGGGTGACCCCTCCCATAGTGGCCTCTGCCAGCCCCCACACCAACTCCGTAAAGAAGTAGGTGGGTGTCTGCACTCAGCTCCAACTGTAGCTCTCTTGCCCTGGCCACTCCTGGCTGGGCACCCTGTCACCAGAGTCCACCATAGCCCAGCCTGGCCTACACCCACCTGTCCTGCCCACAGCTGTCCATGCTGTTCGGGGTGGATGTGAAACTGCTAAGGCCCAGGCAGAGCAGGTCCAACTGCACCTAGGAGCCTGCCCCAAGATCACTGCCTATAACTCCGCCGCTCCACTGACTTCTGCGCGCCCGCCTGTGGCGCTGCGCCAGGCCAGTGTCAGGGCCTCTCAGGGGCAGGTAGGGCTTTGGCTTCTAGGCACTGTGCCCAGGTCAGGTCCTGCTCTCTCTGATGCTCAGCCTCCTCTTTTTGTTTTTTTTTTTTTTTTTGGTTTTTTTCAAGACAGGGTTTCTCTGTGGCTTTGGAGGAACTAGCTCTTGTAGACCAGGCTGGCCTCAAACTCACAAAGATCCGCCTGCCTCTGCTTCCCGAGTGCTGGGATTAAAGGCGTGCGCCACCACCGCCCGGCCTCAGCCTCCTCTTTACACATGCCCAGAGAAGAAGCCCATTCTGGTCACCAGGGAGCTGAGTTACCAAGAGGAGGAAGCAAGAGAGACTGAATCTCAGTGGCCTGGGTCCTAGCCTAAGCTTGCAGGCTGCTAGCAGCAAAACCCATGCAAGCCATGGAGCCGCCCTGCCTCTGTCTCCCTGAAAGGAAGTGCCTACTTCCCTGAGAGGAGGCCTTGCCCCATCTTCCTGGGATTTCCGCAGGAAAGGAGAGCCTGGGTGGCTCAGGTTGAGTGGGAACATGCAGGCACCCACCTCTGCCGTCTCTCCAAAGTGCACCCGTACTCACCCCTGAGGCCTGGAGGAGCTGATGGGCTTCCAGCCGGTTTCCTATTCCAGTGGGGAGGCTTCCCACTGGCAATCTTCCTTACCTGGCCAGGCCCACCCCTCCTCACTGCTTGCCCTCACACAGCATGGGTCTCGGCTCCCCAGGGGGCCTTGTGCTCCAAGGTCTCCTTGGCAACAGTAGTGTCTCCCAGCAACCTGCCACCCCCACGGCCTGCATTGCCCCTAGGAGAGAGAGGTCCCCGAGGAGCGTGCGTGCGTGTGTGCGTGCGTGCATGTGTGTGTGTGTGCGTGCGTGTGTGCGTGCGTGCATGCATGTGTGTGCGTGTGTGTGTCTGTGTGTGTGTTTCAGGTGATGTCAGGTGATAGCAAGGCCACAGTGATGTCAAGGCACAGATGGTGAACAGAAACCCCAGTGCTAGCCCCAGAGATTTCTGGGAGGCCCTTTGCTGGAGCTGCTGGGGGAGCCCCTAGGTGGCCACAGGCCAGCAGCCATCCAGAGGGAGATGGATAGCCTAAGCCTGGTGGGGCCTGTTCCTCTTAGACCCTGAGGCCACCACCCGTGGAGTCCAAGGCTGTTGCTTTCACTCATCTTGTTTGGGTCCCTGTGGGACCCTGCATTTTAGCAGGATATAAACCAACTGGGGCACAGACCTATTTCGTATCTATCCAAACATGCAAAAACCACAGGATCCACGGCTTCAAACCTCAAGAGTACCAAGTGCAGGTGTGTGGCCCATGAACTTGGAGAATGGTTCGCACAGGAGACATAGAAGCAGGCTCTGAACAGCCTCAGAACTGAGACACAGCTTTCCGCAGTGCTGGTTCTAAGTCAGCAAGAAGCCTTAGCGCCGCATACCGTCTCAGCTCCTGCAGGTAGGAGCTGTGGTCCCGTCGCCAGGTCCCTGTGTGAGGACAGGGCAGAGCTTCAGGGAGGGGCGTGGACAAGCTGGGACTGGCAGGATGGTGTCCCAGTCATTCTGCCCCTCGTCCCCGGGCCATGGTGCCTTCTGCGCCTGCGTATTCCCAAACTGAAGACCACCCCACCCTACTGCTGCAGCTGGTGGGGAAGGCTCCCTCCTGAAGCCCCAACCTGACTTCAGAGAGGCTTCACATGGCCTTGAGTGGCTTTTCAATCTCTCTGGGACTCCTTTTCTTGATCTGTGAAATGGGGACAGCATAAAGCTTCCCGGGCCACTCACTGATGGGATAGTGGCCGGCTGTTTCTCTGAGTCTCCTCTGCCCTGCTCTTCGTCACTGGGCCTCCAGCGCCTCTTCCAACCCCTGCTGGCTCCATCCCTTGGCTCAGGTTCTTCTCTCTCAGTGTCTTCCTGTTTTCTCGTTTCTTCCCCGCTGCTCTTGGTTTTCCTTCTCCACCGCAAACGCGCAAACGTGGCTGAGGCTGTGCCCTGCCAACTGCCCCTTCCCCAGGGTTGCCCTCCGGTGATCCCAGTCTGGGGGTGGCTGTGCTGACTGATCACGGGGCGGGCGCTTATCTCCCACTCCTCACCTAACGCAAATTTCATCCTCGTCCTCTCCGAATCAATTTACTTTTATTGCCTCAGCTGCTCGAAGGCAATTTTTCAAGAGCAAAAAGGTCAGCACATCCAACACTAATCAATTCTGGGAGAGCTCCTGCAGCCAGCCGCCAGGGGAGCCAGGACAGGGATGGCAGTCCCAGCCCTTCCTGCCGGTCCCCCGCCACACGGACCAGCCCTCCCTCCCCAGAGTTATCACTTTTATTGCTTCGTGATGCCTGTCATTAGTGGTGTGTTTGAGATGCCCCACAGTGTTCTTACAACATAAAACCTGGGTGACTTGTGGGGGGGGTGGGCTCGGAGCGTTTACAGCCACGAGCTGGCTCTGGACAGTAATAGCTAAGCTGATGGATCTCTGGGAAGCGGAGGCGGGACAGGAGACATCCAGCCACCTGTTTAAAGCTTGCGGATAGCCAGAGGACACAGTAGAGGTCCCAGGCCCTTCCTGCCTGCCCTGGGTACAAATGTTCCCTTCCTGCCTTGCTACCCTGAACTGGAACGTCTTCCAGCTCCTTCACCCTGGTCCCCACAGCTGTGCAATAGAAAACATCTTCTTAGTGTCCCCATCTCTGCTGCTAACCATGCCATGGCCTCTTAGAAGTCATTCCATAGATGGGGAAACGGAGGCTCGGTGCTCTGAAATCGAGATGGGGCAGACGTAGCCTCGGAACAGGTGTGTGTTTTGTGTAAAGTCAACCCCTGTGCACCGTACCCACCAGAGAATCAGGATCACAGTTCTTTGTCACCCCACATCAGCCTGACCCTGAAACACTAGAAAATGCCCGGGGACTCCCAGTGACAGACACTATGTTCAGCAGTCCTCATAGTGACCCTCTTGTCGGCACTCTTATGTCAATCTTACAGGAAACTGAGGCAGGAGGTTGCACAGCTGAAAACACATAGTTTGTTTATTAATTTATTTTAAAGATTTATTCATTTATTATGTATACAATGGTCTGCCTGCGTGTGTTCCTGCAGACAGAAGTTGGCACCAGATCTTATTACAGGTGGTTGTGAGCCACCATATGGTTGCTGGGAATTGAACTCAGGACCTCTGGAAGAGCAGTCAATGCTCTTAACCACTGAGCCATCTCTCCAGCCTGAAAACACACAGTTTAAACAAAGTCAAACACACTAGAGATTCCAGGCCCTTCCTGCCTGCCCCAAAGTCTGAGTGTCTTCTCTTGGCTCTTTTCACGGCTATAAGAAATGCCACAGGAGGGGCTGGGAAGTGGCTCTGCGGGGCACTTGCCTAGTTTGTACAAGGCCCATTCCACCCCCAGAACCACAAACTAAGGACAAGAGCAGCCGGGCAGCGGGGGCACACGCCTTTAGTCCCAGCACTCAGGAGGCAGAGACAGGTGGACCTCTGAGTCTGAAGCCAGCCTGGTCTACAGAGTGAGTTCCAGGACAGCCAGGGCTACACATAGAAACCCTGTTTCAGAAACAAGCAAGTGAAAACCAAGACCAACAAAAAAGGAGCAAGAGCAATAATCCTGGAGAGACGGCCCTGTGGTTAGGAGCATTAACTGTTCTTGCAGAGGACCCAGGTTCAATTCCCAGCACCCCCACGGGGGCTCACAATCATCTGTAACTCTAGTTCCAGGGGATCCAAAGCTGTCTTCTGGCCTCTGTGCTTCTGTGGTGCACTGAAAACATCAACACTATCAAGCCACAGAGGACCTGGCTCAGCCACGGGCTTGCCACGCAAGCGTGAGGACCTGAGTTCGGATTCCCAGAACCTACATACATCTATCCATGGTGACATACATCTGTCATCCTCGTGCTGGGGAGGCAGAAGCAAGGGAATCCACTGGCCATGCTGGTCAACTAGTCTTGCCCAATCTCTGAACTCTAGGCTCAAAACATGCGATGGAGAACACAGAGACAGGTGACATTGACCCATGGCCTCCACACACTTGTGCACACACACGCAGACACGTGTCCATGCATAGACCATGCACCCACCTCCAAAAGCAGCTGAAGAAAAAGACACAGGGTGTGAACTGTCCGGAACGTGGGTTGACGGGCGCTGAAGAGCCGTGGCAATGAGGCGGATGGCCTCATGGGGATGAGTTCCCTTTTAGGTGACGGGAATGGTCTGCAGGTAGACAGGTGACGGGCGTGCAACCCTGGATCTGCATGAATGTCTTGAACAGACACTCGAAAATGGTAAGACTATGAAGTGAAATCCCCAGGGGCTGGAGAGACGGCTCGGGAGTAAAGAGCACTTGCTGCTCTTACAGAAGACCCGGGATCCATACCCAGCGGCAACACGGTGACTCACCAACATCTGTAACTTCAGTCCCAGGACACACGTGCTGCACATATGTGTCGGCGAAATGCCGGTGTACATAAGACGAAATACATCGATCTTTAAAAAATACGAAAACGGCAGGCGGATCTTTGTGAGTTCGAGACCAGCCTGGTCTACAAGAGCTAATTCCAGCGCAGGCTTCAAAGCCACAGAGAAACCCTGTCTCGAAAAACCAAAAAAAAAAAATACGAAGACAGCAAGAGAGCAGGTGGCCTACCAGCTCTGGTCTCTGCAGAGGTGGTCTGTGGTCACGCTCCTAAAATCAATGTAACTACAGCAAAAATGCTGAGATATCTTCTCGCCAGCAAGAGAGCAGCCTCCCTTTGGAAGCCTCCCCAGCAGACACCACCTGCCGTGGTGGCCCCCCAGCATCCCTGTATGCTCCGCCCTTGTTTGTCTGTCTGCAGTTGGCCATGAACTGAAGAGATCCCTGGGTATTTACTGTGCAAAGGCTCCTTTTGGGCCAGCCTCCTGCCTCATCACGCTTGGCTCCATCTAGCAGCTCTGGCACGATACAAACAGGTCTCCTGGCTCCCTCAGGCCCTGGTCCCCCGTGGCAGCAGCTTCCACAGGTCTAAGCTGAGCTTGCTTTGGCCTTTCAGGACTTTCCAATGTCACCTGGTAGACCCTGAGCCTGCTGGGCTCCTGAGACTCCTGAGTTTCCCTGTGCTGCTCATGGATGGGAGCTCACTGACTCTTGGGTCCTTTCCTCGAGCGACTACAGGGACCTTTCATCAGTTCCCAGATTATATGCCCTTTCTATGAAAGGCTGAGCCTGTCCCTGTATCCAAGGCAGACAGACAGACACTCCCGTAAAGGCTGTTGCCTGCCTGTCCTGTAGTCTGATACGAGCTCCCCCCTCAAAGCATGTCCAGCAGGAGGGTACTCTACCCCATTGGCCTCAGCGTCCTCTTTGGGTGTGGAGGTTTAGCCGTTAGGGCTGTAGGAAGGCCTCCTAGCTCGTGCCCTGCTGGTGGGGAATTGAGGGTAGCCACAAGACTACTGTCTTCAGTGTAACCACAGCAGGAAGGCCCAGTGAACTCGGCAGACAGAGCAGGAGCTGATCGACACCACGCCCCTGAAGATGTTGTGTTTCTGTCCCGGGAATGATGTTTTTTTGTTTGTTTGTTTGGTGTTTTGTTTTGTTTTTTTGGGGTTTTTTTTTTTTTGTTTTGTTTTTGTTTTTCGAGACAGGGTTTCTCTGTGGCTTTGGAGCCTGTCCTGGAACTAGCTCTTGTAGACCAGGCTGGTCTCGAACTCACAGAGATCTCACTGCCTCTGCCTCCCGAGTGCTGGGATTAAAGGCGTGCGCCACCACCGCCCGGCTTCCGGGCATGATGTTAAATTCTTCCACCAGGCTCTTAGTTAGCTGGGCAGAGGCTCCTGCATAGACAGGCACCAGGGAGCAGGGAGGCAGAAGTCAGTGATAGCCTCTTCCCTCCTACACCAGGCACTGGAACCAGGATGATTGCCCTATTCTGGCAAAGCCACCAGGGCCCCTGCCAAGTCCTCCGGGGTCATTGCCAACTGCCTCCCAGCAGCAGCATAACACATTCTGAGAAATCCCCCTGTGGGGTTTTCTCTAGAAGCCTTGTGAGGCAGGAAGTGCGGGTTGGGCTGAAGTAGCAGGTGGCACCTAGAACTCAGGGGGGGAAGGAGAACTCTCTTCAGGGGTCAGGCTGGTGACCGGAGACAGCTCGAGAGGCCCAGCCAGTGCTTCTGCTTGTGGTCACACCCCCTGGCTGGCTAGATTCCACCTGACCTATTTACAGAGCTAGCCTCCTCAGAATGAGGCACCAGGTCCACAGGAGCTGGACCAGCACAAGTGCAAGTCCCCGACTTCAGGACACGGATGCTAACACCCACAGCGGCAGGCGACGCCCCAGAAGTAGTACCTGACTGCCTTTGCCGCTTCCTACCCAGAAGAATCTACATCAGCTCTGCCATGGTGCGGATGGTAGTTACCAACTTATTGTATTTCCATCAAAACTGAATAAAAAAAAAGAAACATTTTGCCTAAGGAGAAACTGAACATTTTAAACACAGTCAGGGGCCGGGCAGTGGTGGCGCATGCCTTTAATCCCAGCACTAGGGAGGCAGAGGCAGGCGGATCTTTGTGAGTTCGAGACCAGCCTGGTCTACAAGAGCTAGTTCCAGGACAGGCTCCAAAGCCACAGAGAAACCCTGTCTCGAAAGACCAAAAATAAATAAATAAATAAACACAGTCAGGAAGCAAGATGCCTCCAAAAGACAGGAGCAGTCACACGCTGAGGCTTCTCTCACCTCCCTGGTTACCTTCAGGGTCGGGTGAGGGCTCCTCTGCCACGTTCTCCCAAGCCCCCACTGTCCTTCTACTCAAGGGGCCACACTGTCACCTGAAAAAAATGAATCACAATGGGATCCATTATAGTCCTAAAGCCATCAAAGAAAGAGAGAGGGCTGGGGGGGTGTCCAGCAGTTCTGCCGCGCCCGGGAGGAGCACAATCGGCCATTGTAGTAGAGTTGGACGTCCCAGTGATAAGGAGGGAGGAAGGAAAAAGCAGCTGGGCCTCTTGGACCAATTACAAAACAGAATAGAAGGTTCAAGGACCCGAGATAGCAGAGACCAGGGTAGGAACAGCCCCTCCACCCCCACAGCAGCTCTGCGGATTGCTGTGCCTATCTTCCCTTACATCTTATGCCCGATGGGGGGGTCGGGACCCTGAGCTGGCACTAGTCCAGAGTCTGTCTCCAACTCTAAGTTGGCAGCCACTCACTCTCTGACTACCCTGTATCCTATCTGCACCCAGTATAGACAGGAAACTAAGGCACAGGGATGGCTGTCATTCGTAAGACCTGGGCTTGGAGCCACGGTTCCAGACTCCCATCTGACTGCACTATTCTGGTCCCTGAGGCTGTCTCTTGGGCCGTCTGATATGTAGGGACAGTGACCGCAGGCCTCCAGGTTTCTTGCTTGGTCTCCCATGCCCACCTGAACACTTCTCTCTCTCTCTCTCTCTCTCTCTCTCTCTCTCTCTCTCTCTCTGTCTCTGTCTCTCTCTCTCTCTCTCTCTCTGTCTCTCTGTCTCTGTCTCTGTCTCTGTCTCTGTCTCTCTCTCTCTCTGTTACTCCCTGGGGAACCCAGCCCAAACTTCAGTGGGGATGGTCCCATTTCCTCTTCCAATTCCAGATGACCTCACGAAAGCTGCCTTCCCTTTGGGTCTAGGTCCCAGGATTGGTCAGTTTTTCCAGGGACACCTGTGCTGAAAATCTGCCCCGCTTTGAATCCGGCTAGTCAAGGGCATCTGCACGGCCACAGCAAATCACTTAGTCTCTCCATACCTTAGTTTCCCAATCTGGGAAATGGGGGTGAGAACAGCCCTCCCTCTCGTGGCCGTGACGAGGAGAGACTGAGAATTCTTGTCTAGGTTCTATATGGTACCAGGTGTGTCCCTAGCCCTTCGTTTTGTAGGCTAATGCAACCTCGGGGGTCCTGTCTCCTGTGTTTGCCAGTGCTGGGGTTTCCATAGGCTCCTATTCTGGCTCTCTGGCTCTTCCTGAGGGCAGGTGGCAGCTGGACTTCGAGACTGCTGCTGTCGGGTGCCACAGTCTCGTCCTTCACCCCTGTGTGTGGCTGAGGTGGGGGTGGGGGCTGCTGGCTCACAGCCAGTGAGCTCTGCCAACCAAGGCCCCCGAGGCATTCCAGTCTGCTGGCTTGGGGCCTCAGTCTGTCCCTCCCCCAGTGTGGGGTTACCTGGTCAGGAGCCCCTGTCATTCTTCATGTCTGTAGGGCTCTCCTTAGAATAGAAGCCAGAACCCAGCAGCTCTCCCATCAGGACATGAGATCACCCTCCTCCTAAGAACCTTTTAGTCCCTACAAGGCTCCAGGGAGGTTCTTCCCCTGGTGGCCACTCCCGAAGCCCATCAAGGCCACTTGCTAACTCTGACGCCTCTGCCCCTTGGCTGAGAATTAAATCAGTTTAGGGGAGCCATAATGACACCACCTGTGAGACTCTGCCCCTGTTGGGACCAGCATCACTCAGCAGAAGGCTCAGTCTATATCCAGGGCCTTCTTGCTCTCATGCACCCCCCCCCCAGCCAGAGCAGGGTTCTCTAGGCATAGGATGGCACCACTGGAGACCTAAATGTCTCAGAGTCAGAGAGGGTGGCAGTGTCCCTGGCTGGGTCAGGCTCTGGTGGCCTTCTAGGTCTGAGAGATCTCCCATTCTACCCCCTCTGTGTCCTCAACCCTTGCTGGGCAGGGCCCTTGTCCCTGCAGTGGCTTGACTACGAACTGGAGCTGGGTGACCACACCATGGCCCTCTCTGTCCCCTCTGCTCATCTGAGAGACACCCTAGAGGTACAGGTGGCCAAAGGTTGGCAGAGAAGGATGAACAGTTCACACAGACTTCTCGACCCCTGCGCCCGGTTGCACCCCTTCTCATGCCTGTGATCAGATTGCCTCAGCCTGTGGTGGTGGAGGCGTGGGACAGTATTGTGCTTGACTAGCCTCCTAGCCAAACAGCAGCCACGTTGGGGAGTTCGGTTGTGTTCTCTGGCAAAAGATCATCTCAGCTGGGTTTGTTGAGGGCTGGGCAGGGTCACCCGAGTATCCAGCCGCTCCCTCATACTGCCTGCAGCACCACCCCAACTGTGCGTGGGAAGGGCTAGGGTATATGGGCCAAGGAAGACTAAGGGAGGCGGGCTCTATCTATGTAGCTAAGGAAAAGCCATGGTCCCTGCTAAGTAAAGACTTCCCAGTGCTGGCTTTTGGGAGAGGAACACCCACACCCCTGAGGTAACCCCTTATCCGTGCTCTCTAAGAAAGCCCACTAAACTCATTGGTCCCCCAGAGAGAACTTCAGTGGGCTCCTGCCTGCTCAGAAGGAGGGGTAGATGTTGTTTATGGGTCCCCCTGGGAAAGAATTTTAGCAACAGATGGAGACACTTAGGGGAGAAATTCATCCAGCTCCCTTTCCCTCCCCCCCTCTCTACAGGGCGCTTTTCAAGGACTCAGACTTTAGTCCCCTGGCTGCCACAAGATATCCCTGAGAGTAGGCACAGGGGACAAGCTATGAGTTTGTTCTCTGTGTTCTAGAAGCAAGTTGGAGAGCCAGGTGCCATTACTGCCCATATGTAGATGGTTCTCAGGCCTGGCTGAGGGTAGAAAGCCTCTCCCGTCTTCCCCAGTCTCCCTTGATGGTCTGCAAACAGACTCGGCCGGGGGGGGGGGGGAAGGGGTTGGGGGGAGGGGAAGTTCTTAATCTTTTTTTTTTCAGACAAGGTCTTATATAGACCAGAGTGGTCTCAAATTTGATATGAATATGAAGCTGAGGATAATCTTGAACTTCTGATCTTTCTGCCTCTACTTCCCAATTATTATATTGTATATATTATATTATATATAATATAATTAATATAATTATATTGCTGGAATTATAGGTGCATTCCCCACCTCCCTCCCCCCTAGTTCATGTGCACTGGGTATCAAACCCAGGGCTTTGGGCATGCCAGGTAGGTTCCCTACCATCTGAGCTACACCCCCAGCCCCCAGGGGTCTTTAAGCAGATTCCATGACTGAAGGCCAGTCTTATCAACATATCTCTGTCTCTTTTATGATCTGTGTACCCTGGCATGTGTCCATATTGATGGTGGTATTCCTCCAATCAGACGGTATTTGCTGACCCCTCAGGAGGGCCCTGATTTATTAATTTATTATTCTGCAAACAACCAAGAGGCTGCCGCAGGCACAAATATGCCTCTTATACAAAGGTGGCATCTGAGGCCCAGAGAGGGCAGGTGTGATCTCCAAGGCCATTCTGTGAGTTTGGTGAGCTCCTCGCTTGCCATTCCCGGGGGACACAGTCAATGGTGGTTGGGTATTTCCAAGGTCTTTTGGATACTCCGGTGTGCCCTCCTGCAAGTGTTGCCCTGGAGAGTAGCTGGTGTGAGGTGATGGAGGCGGACATCTGCAGAGAGGTACTCATCTACCTCAAAGAAGGACGTGCCCACCATGCCACTCTTCAGACACACAAGGCCGGTATTTCCTGTACATGCTTCATCCCCAGGGGCAAAGCTTGAGGCAGAGCCAGGCTAGGCTAAGCAGCAGCTGACCGAGGAGGCTCTGGAGCTGGCTTGCTTGTCCAGGCTTCTTGTCCCCACCTTATCCTGCTATCTGGGCCAAAGACTACCACTGCCTCTTATGAGCGACCGTAGCTCCAATTTTGAGGATGTTTGTGCTTCTGGGAAGAGACCCCCGTGGGATGACAACTGTCCAGGCCACAAGGACAGGCACAGGCCCAACTCCAGAGTCTGCCTGGAGCCCCCACGGTACATGAGACAAATTGAAGCAGGGGCAGGAAGAGGTCCAGTTGGATGGTGTCACTCAGTAGCTCTGTGCCCAGCTGCTCATCCCACCCAGGGACAGCAACGGCAGCTCCTGACACCTGGCGCTCTTTGAGGCCTAAGGTATGTTTCTTTTCTGTGACTGCAGGAATAGAAGTACCAGGTGTATGTCGGGTTCCATAAGGACAGACAGACAGGCAAGGTCCTCTGGGGGCAAGATGTCCTGGCTGCAGCTGGTTCCTGGGGGTGGAGCTTAGAAACAGCGTTAGGCAGATTCAGAGAGGGTTGGAGTCAAAGGCCTGGCTTCCTCCTGGAAGGGGAGGTCTATGGATACCTTCGGGCTTCCAGAGCGGTGTGGTTTTCCTCTCTCAGTGCTGTAGGCGTGCACAGGGTCCTTGTAATTAGACTCCCCCCAATTCCCTGCATCATGAGTCATTAATACTTACCCAGAATGCACCTGTTATGATTAGATTGATGGTTCTCCTCCCCCTCCCCTTCTCCTGTGCTCCCTCGGCTGAGTCCCCTCCCCAGCTCCCAACTCAAGAAGGCCCAGTACCCCTGCTGCCCTACATGCTTCTGCTTTCAGGATCCCTGCTCCTTACTTTGTAGACACCTTGCACACAGTGGCCGTGGGGTGGCGTGTGTGATGATGGGCAAGGTAGGATGAGCACATTGGGTATGAAATCAGAAGCCGCCACCAGGGTCTCTGGGATGGTGGGGGCAGGCAGTCTCTTCTGTGGAAGCCTAGAAAAGCCCCCCGAAGATTCCTCGGGAAGATGCTGTGTCCAAGTACCATCCATACCCTCAGCTCAGTTAGGGCTCTGGGTGCAGACCCTGCCTAACCCTTCCCAGAAGCCAGGGCTACTAAGAGGTCCAAGCCTTGCAGGTTTGAAGGGCTGTTGAATCCCAGCATGCTCTCTGTCTTGTGCAGAAGTGTGACTGGCATCCATCAAGTGGACAGGAACTGAGGAGGGGCAAGGAGGCTGCTGTAACCCACCTCGACCTCCTCCTGGTAAAGTGCCCCTTCTGCCTAGCTCTACGGAACTCTGGGAACTATGGGGTTCGGGAGACCCAGTGCTCCTTGTTACCCACCCCGCCCCAACACACACACAAACTCATCTCTCTCAGTAAAGAGCTTCTGAGCAGAAATCCCAGGACCAGGCTTGTTTAGTGAGCCATAGTGGAATTGTAGTCCTCTTTGGAGATGCCCTAGCAACTGCGCTCTGCCTGAGTCTTGAGGGGAGGGCTGTGGTCTTTTGCTTAGCCTGCAAATCTGCAGCATCCTGGGGGGTGGGCACCAATGGCCACTGTGAAAGGAGAAGGGGGAGCCCAGGCAGGAAGCAGGACCTTCACTTCCAGCCTCCCTGCAGGTACTTTTGTCCTAGCCAAATCCTCATTACCTGGATCCCATCCCTGGTGGAACTGCCAGATCTCATCTAGAAGCATTCAGGCCCCCTGGACACTTGTGCAACTAGCCCCACTCCCCATTTCAGGGACACTGATCACACCCCTGAAACTTCATTTACGCCTGTGTGCCTGCGGCAGGCAGTCCTGTGTGCAGCCGATCAAACAGAAGGACGCCAAGAGTGGGGGAATGCGCCATCTAAATGAAACATTTGGCACAGCTGGACATTTCCCAGGACTCCACCAGGGTGTTGGCTTTGGGGAAATGAAGAGACCTGAGCCTGCTTTTGAGAGACACCCGGGTGGTCTGTGGGCTTCGTGCCTGCCTTGTTGCTACAGCCTGCATTGGTGGCAGGAGGTGGGCAGAAGAGAGGGTCTCAGCCTGGGCTTGTCATGCAGATTGATCCGTCCTTCTACCGCCTCCCTGAGACGTGGTAATGGCGGACCTCAGCACAGTTCGGCTTTTCAAGTAAACTGGATTCCCTCTCGTGGAGGGAAAGATGGGGAAGCGGTTCGAGTTTAGAAGCCAGGGTCCTCACCTAGCATCTCGATATGTGGGTGAGCTTTGTGGGCGGAGCCTCCACTGGCATCAACCTCTCCTGGGCCTGGTTGAGCCACACCCAGAGCTTGTACTCAGAGTCCCGGGTTCTGGGAGAAGATGGACAGGATGTCTCTGGGACAGGACAACCTGTAGGATCCCTTTGCCCCCGTTGGCAGTGCCTCCTGCAGGCACTAGTCTCTGTCCAAGGCTCTCTAAAAGAGAAGCTGTGTGGACTGTGTCGCTACCTCTGCAAGGAACACTTAGCAACATTGTCTCCCTCGCAGATTTCCTTTTAAGTAAGTCTGCCCTTTGCCTTCTGGTGTATTCTGTTAACTATGCGTTGCTCTCATCCTCTGCGTCCCCGCTGCAGATGCTGTTACGTGCTAGCCACAGCTCTTATTTGAACCACGCAAAGCCTTGGTCTCTCACCCTACCAGGAGGGGCCCTTCCTGGCCCTTTGCCACTCCCACTGCTGTGCTGCGCTGTTCATTCCCCCTTGCCTTGCAGCCAAGAGACCCCTGGCCTTGATGTCTTTTTCTATTGCATCTGTGCATGGCTGCTTAGGGCCAGGGACAAGTGAACTTTCTCCCAAATGTGTCTCAGTTCAGTGGGCACTCCAATTTTGTGACAGAGGGTGGCTGGCCAGAGTCCCAACTGGAGAATCTTGTGTCATCCCGCGTCCTCTTCTCAGAATCATGGACTCAGAATTCTGTCTCTGATATCCTTGACAATGGGAAGCATCACCTTCTGCCTGGGGCCGGAGAACCTGAAGAGACTGGCCTGACACCTACACTCCTGTTTTGCAACTTCTATATGTTGCTTAAATCGCTGCCCCACCCCCACCCCAGCTCACCCACGCAGGACCCAGAGAACTGTAACTCTCCTGAGATGCAGAGAGAGGCGGGGAACCAGCCATCCCTTCTGAAATGAAGGAACACTGTAGACTCTGGATGTCACAGGTCAGGCCAGTGACAGGTGTCCTCCGGTCTGGTCCTTTTGGAGGGCAGTTGCTCAGTAATAGAAAAAGAACCGGCTTGGGGTCTCCTCACTGTGAAGGATCTGCTGAGACGCCCTTTCCCTGCCAGGGTGGGACACAGGTGTGGTGGTGCTTGGGCACCAGAGCCCAGATAAAGCACTGTAGGAGGGTCCTTTATTTCTGTTGTTTTCATTGGTTAAATAAAGACTCTGCCTGGCTTGTAAGATAGGTCAGCCCTTAGGTGGGCGGAGTAGACAGAACGGAAGTTCTGGGAAGAAAGGAAGTGGGAGAGTTGCCATGATGCTCCCGCCGCAGATGGATGCAGGTTAGACTTTTCTGGTAAGTCACCACCTTGTGGTGACACACAGATTATTAGGAATGGGTTAGTTTATGATGTGAGAGCTAGCCAAGAAGAGGCTGGTGATGATGGGCCAGGCAGAGTTTAAATGAATATAATTGTCATGTGGTTATTTCGGGCATAAGCAAGCAACCAGTGGCTGAGCAGGCTGGCGGCTGGGGGCTGGGAGCTGGATGCTGGGAATACAACCCACACCTCTCCCCTCTTTTATACAACAAAGCACGAACACAACTTGAACTTAAAAAAGTGTGGCTGGAGGGGGCTGGAGAGATGGCTCAGTGGTTAAGAGCATTGCCTGCTCTTCCAAAGGTCCTGAGTTCAATTCCCGGCAACCACATGGTGGCTCACAACCATCTGTAATGAGGTCTGGTGCCCTCTTCTGGTCTGCAGACATATACACACAGAATATTGTATACATACAGAATATTGTATACATAATAAATAAATAAATAAATAAAAAGTGTGGCTGGGTGACAATGAGGGGTCAGTGTGGAGCTCAGGGTGTGCTTTGTGAACGGGTCACAAAGTCCTGACTTGTGAGGCAATGAGGGGAGAGTCCTCATAACCATGACGGCTCTGGCGAGATGGGGCCGAGATAGGATTTAGCTGGGGTGCGGGGAGGCAGGTAATGAACATCACTGCTCGGGGTTGCAGGAGAGGGGGTCCCAAGGTGCTGTACAGATGGGTAGTTCAAGGCTTGCCTCGCCGAAGGCATAGAGGTGTGGGTGGCCTTGTCCATTTGAGTCTCAGCATGTAGGACATGTCTCACAAAAGTCCATCCTATTTCAGTGGGCTATGACTGTCCAATCTGTGGCTCAGAATGGGGGTAATCACAGGCCTCAGCCTCCCGTGGGACTGGCCTATGAGGGTGGGCTGTCCCTTCCTTTGGGAGTAACCACGGGCCTCGGCCCCCTGTGGGACTGGCCTATGAGGGTGGGCTGTCCCTTCCTTTCGGAGTAACCACGGGCCTCAGCCTCCTGTGGGACTGGCCTATGAGGGTGGGCTGTCCCTTCCTTTCGGAGTAACCACGGGCCTCGGCCCCCTGTGGGACTGGCCTATGAGGGTGGGCTGTCCCTTCCTTTGGGAGTAACTACGGGCTTCAGCCTCCTGTGGGACTGGCCTATGAGGGTGGACCGTCCCTCCCTGAGAAGTGACTCCTGTTCCTTGGCTCCATGTCACCCTTCACAGTGTCACAGGTCTCAGAGATGCTGAGGCTGTGAGTGCCTGTCTGGTTACCTCTTGTTCCTCTGGCCATTAGTCACCACCTCAGACTCCGGT
This sequence comes from Dicrostonyx torquatus, assembly GCA_028555095.1. Lineage (NCBI taxonomy): Eukaryota > Metazoa > Chordata > Mammalia > Rodentia > Cricetidae > Dicrostonyx > Dicrostonyx torquatus. Next base: position 152,508 of record JAQHUG010000362.1, read on the forward strand.
GACAGTGGAGTTTGGTTTTCAAGTGGACGGAGGCTTCTCCACTGGGAACTAACTAACTAAGCCCCAGCACCCTCATGAGCTGACTCTCTGGGCTTGGCTGACACCATGCAATCTTCAGCAGGGCACACTGGGTATGAACATGTCCACACCAAGGACAGACAGGTAGAAAAGATGGGCAGACTCTCGACATGGGACCATCAGGCTACTCACCCCCTGGCCCTCCTAATGTCTGCAGGGGCACACCAGTATATGCACAAGCCATGTGGAAATAGCTCAAAGTTCCAATGGGTCCTTCAGGTGAAGGCCAGAATTCCCACCCCATTTGTTCCAGAAACTTCCACAGACCCCAAACAGACCCTTGTATACCTTCTCATCACCTCTCGGCTTCCTGTTCTGTGACTGGCTCCCCGGGCTGGTAAGACAGCAAGACCCCACTGGTGATGTCTGACTTGCCCTTTAAATGCCCAGCCTGCACACACCAAGTTTCAGTATACTGTCTCCCAAAGGAAGTTCACACTGGATGACTCCGGCTTTTCCTGAAATAGGAGCAGGCCATCTACCCAGGCATTGGGTAGCCGAGATCTGAGCTAATGGTCATGAGGCCCATAAAGCACTCCGGAGTTCTCCAAGCCTCTTCTCTCTTCTGCCAGGCCCAGCTTGACCTTTGGGCCACGCCCCTGGCCTTCCCTGAGCAGCGCCTGCTGACCAACCCTGCTGGTTCTGCACCCCAGGCCTCCCCAGTGATCTCAGAGCAGCCATGGAGCTAGGCAGGCTGGCCACATTTAAAAGCCCGACCTGGTCTGACCCGACCACTCTCACTAGGCTTCTCTGAAGGCGTCAGACCATGCGCGTGGCAATACTATTTTATTTATTTTGTGTGGAATCCATGAGAGCCAGGATTAACAAGGGTCATGGTGACCAGTCCTGACCTTGACCGGAAGGGGACTGTTTAGAAAAACAAAACACAACAGAGAAACCGAATCTCTTGCCGTAGACATCTGCAACGGGAATATTTCATTACTTTAAAAACAAGACACACAAAAAGCTGTCTTCCTTATCCTCAAAGGGTGGAAGGACAGTCACGTGACTTGACCTCTGCGAGCCGGAAGTGCTGTCCTCCCACCTGGAACTGAATGCAATGTATTTAAAGGCCTGGTGGTGGCAGGTATCTGCATGCTGCATGCAGCTGCTGAAGAAGCGCGGAGTCCTCATGGAAGGATCTTCCCCGCCGTGGGCAAGGCTGGCCACTCAAGAGCACGTGCGCATGCGCACAAACAGGACCCAGGCCAAGACCGTTGAGGTGGCTTTGTGGCTCGCTTTTCTTCACGGTAGATGCGGGCGGTACAGAGGCTTGCCCTCTGCAGAGGACACACAGGAGGCGGTGATGTGGGAGAGGCGTGGGTCTGCTGACTCCAAACCCAAGGGAGCACTCGATAGGAGTGAACAGCCTCTCTTGGTCCCCGCTGCGGAAGGCTAAGGCCAGTGGGCTCTTCCCTGAGTGGCAGGTGAGGTCCCGGGGCCATGGTTTGCCGCCCTTGTGGCAGCCTTTACATCGAAGCTCCCAGAGCAGTCTTTTGAAGGACCATGACCTTGCTCTCCTTTTACGGGTGAGGAAATGGCTAGGGGAACCGCTCACTCCCTGCCAGGGAAGCTCTGGAAGAAACGGGCTTCATAGGTTTGGGGTGCAGGACAAAATGCATCACCACCTTTCAGAAACACAAGACTAAGTCCAGAGGCTGCTGGCTCTTCAGGGACTCCAGGGATCTGGCGAGTCTAGCCTCAGGCTAGCCAGCTTCCCTGTGTCCTCCGCCCTCCTCGGTGGCCCAGGGCCGGTCATGAACCCAGGCTATTCCCCTGCATAAGTTTTCCATCCTCCTGGGCAGGGTGACCTCCAGTGACCTCTGCCAGGCTCCTTCCCACTGTCTGGCCAGCCCAGGGTGTCCCTCACAACCCCAGCTTTACAACACTGGAAAGGGGGGGAGGGCAGAGGTAGACTCTCGGCACTGTGAGGGGCTGATCTCTGCCTGATTAATTCTGCCAAATACGAAGTAGACGGGTTGGGTGTGTCGCTCAGTGGGCCAGCACACTCCCCTAGCATGAGTGTGGGCTCCAAGTGCCGCACACTGCCGCCTCGACACAACAAGAAAACATGGATGCAGGGAAGAAGACAGAGAAACCTTTCGAGAGCTGACTCCCCATGCAGCCTACAGTTCTACCCATTTCCTAATTGTTGTACCCTCTCCATGCCCAGGGCTATCAAAGGCACCAGCTCGGGGCGACCCTCCACTGGGCCGCTGCTCTCCTGTCCATCAAGGGCTTCACACCACTTTTAGCAAAATCTGAGAAGTCAAGACCAAAATCTTCCCCTCTGGAATTTAACCCATTTCCCTCCGTGTTCCCAGCTGTTCAGAAACCACATAGCTCTGTCTGCAGAGGTGGGCCAGACCTCCTGGCTGGCACCTGGAGACAGAGCTGTCTGGGGAAGCAGCATCTTCTCTGTGCCCAGAAGTGAGGTTCAGGCCGGTGAGCACACATCCTACTCCAACCTCTTGCGGGATTCCCCCAACACTGTCCCCTCCACGTGGAGAGTGAACCTTTCCAAGGTAGGCATCATGCTTCACCCGTGCTAGTACACACGTATACACACACACACACACACACACACACACACACACACCCCAAACGTGTCCTCCTTTACCAGAGCCCCAATGACATTAGGCGATGTCGTCAGCACAGACATTAGTGGCAGGGCATGCGCACACAGGCGTGCTTGGTCAATAGCATTAAGTGTCATTTTAAAAAATGGGTTAAATAAGCCTTGTGGCCAAGAGACGGTGTGCGGGCTGATTACCCGTGATTTGTATGTCCTGGCGGTGGGAAGGCTAGAAGTCTAATGACTGAATTATCACCCTAATGCCTTTTGCTGGCTGGGAATAATCCTGGGGTAACAGCTGCCACAGGGTATTTGGCTGGTCTCCTCTAATTGCATCCAGATTAAGGTTGCTGTTCTGTGTGTGCAGGGGTCTCTCCACTTCTCAGAGCAGGGCTCTGTGAGCCCACACACCATGTCTGGCTGCAGAGGCCCCAGATGCTCTAACGCTGCAGGTGACATCGGGGACCCATAGTACAAGGCCGTCACTGATCATTCTGGGTCAGGTCTCGGGGAGCACTCGGAGCTATAGATCCTTGTTCTCTGAGACTCCCCAGGGTACGTGACTCCCTGGACCTGCTCCCAGTCCCCACCCAACACAGCAGAGTGTAGGAGACAGGGTGCAGTGTGATCCTGGGAGGGGGAGGGGAGGAGCTGGCTCCTCCTTCCCGGGAGTGATCTGTATCTAGATTTCCTGGAGCGGTAGGCAGATGGGACCCCTCTGAATCACCAGGCCTCTGCTACGTGACTGCTCAGGGTAGCTCCAGAGCTCCTGGATGCCGGGTTCAGCCGGGCAGCCTGCTCTGCTGCCCCTCGGGTGGCCGGCACATACGGTACCCACCAGCACTTAGATAAACAGTGCTCACTTCTGCCTCCACCATCATGGGGTGACCCGAGAGCCAGAGGCCAGTGCCGCCACACACCCATACACCTTAGAGGTACCCACTGGGACTTCAGAAATGGTGACCCCAGAAGAGAGTGAGCAATTCTACCCAAGACCAGAACCTCCCAGACTAGACTGCCGACCCAACGCTCGCCGTGTGTGCCAGTCAGGTTCTAGCCATGGAGGCTGTCCTACATACGGATACGGTAGGGCTGGACAGCAGATATGCCTGTTTGTGGCCCCAGAAAGTGTCAGAAGCTAATACAGAAAGCAAGTCAGGAAAAAGGCCACTCTCGGGTCTTCACAATGGACAGTACCCCAATGATCAGAACACTCTCTCCCAAAGGCTCTTCCTAGAAGGACCCACATCCTCAGAAGTGCTCCCGGAGAAGGGGAGGCTGGGAAGAAGCGGGCTGCTCTAAGAGGTCTCCGCTTTTGTTCTGCTAAGCATCTTTTAACGTGGCACCGTCCCGCAGCGCCGCTCTCAGTGAGAAAAGTCAACAGCAGGGCACCTCTGCCCACCCGTGCCGCCTGCATCCCCACACGGACTCAGCCCGTGACAGAGGGATCAAGGCTCCTTCCTTGCACCAGCTTTTGGGATACTCTGGAACATGCCATTAACCAACCTCAGTCCTCACTCAGCTTTGGAGGATGGAGTGTGGGAGTGACCTGTTCCTTGGTAAGAGGCAGAGCAAGCATCCCAGTGTAGCTCAGCCAGCAGAGATGTCAAAGGGCAGAAGACCCCTTGCATGACAGGGACCCAGGTCCTTCATGGAGGTGGAGGCCACTCCCCAGCCATTTCAGATGCCTTTAACTTGGTTGGGGATTTAGATATTCCCACCTCCCCAGGACCAAGCGTTTTCTCTTCAGAGAACCTCAAGGTTGCACATACCACCCCCTCAACCCATTCAGGCCCCGGTGGTTTCCTGTTGTTGGCAGAGGACAAACCTGAGATCCTAAAGGGAGGATCCCAGTGAGAGGTATGTCTGACACTGTCAACCAGCCTGTACCTCTGGGGTAGGCATGTCCTTCCCAACACTCACATGGGCACTGTGGGAAGCTCAGGTCTGAACACCTGTTCATTCTCTCTCTCTCCCTCCTCCTCCTTTCCCTCCCTTTGTTTTTGGACAGGCGTCTTCACAGGGGTCTAGTAGCTGTGGCCAAGAGGCTTCAGAAATACCCTTGGCCCACTCAGGACGGTCCTGCTCATCTGTGTCCCTCGGTGCCAGTGTGAGGATGAAGCCTTTTCTGGATCCTGCTTTGCACACAGCTTTTGGAGAGACTCTGGGCTCTGCTGGAATCCCCCAGCCAGCTAGCAGCCTGCACTCTCATTCAGCAGGCAGAGACACCCCGGGCCAGCCTTTCAGGAGCTTAATTCTCGGGGCATCTGATATCTGCTGTCACTTCTAGAGTCGGATTTTGTCGTCATGGTGACAAGGCTCTCTTCGCACTGGCCAGAGGCCTTTCCTTGTATTTCTAGATTCTATTCCCTTCATGTCCATCCCCAACCCCTCCCACTTGCCCAGGACCTCAGGGAGATCCTCTAGTTCCTTGTCAAGAGCAGAGGCTTTCCTATCTGCGGAAACCAAAGGCCTCCCGCGGTGCCTTTGGGCCTTTCTTGCCTTCTCTTGGGGGCTTAGGTGATGGCATCTCCATTGTGCCCCCATAGGGACAGTTCTCTGAGCCCGGGTGGTGGCCGGCACACTCCACAGCTGGCATGTACCCGCTGTCCCACATGCCCGTCCCACACAGCTTACATAGGTCATGTAGGCTGCAGGGGATCCGTGGCAGAAGGCGGAACTGGTACAGGAGACTCCTGGCCTGCAGAGAGAAGAAAGGCTAAGGGGACAGCCAGGCCATTGGGATACAAGGGAACAGTGGAAGAGCATGGAATCAAGGGACACACTCATGGACTTACAATGTAGGACAGCACAGTGGCCTGGGTCTTCACTGGCTGCCAAAAAGGGACCACAGGATACTTGGGTAGTTTAAGACACAAAATCCCCAAGGGAGTGAGGTATGAGAGTCGGCAGGGCAACTGCCTCACACAGCCCTTCCTGTCCTTTGCAGGACCCCTCCAACCCTGTCCCAATCCCTTCTGGACCGTAAAAGGCCCCTGCCTCACCGAGTTACCCTGCACCCCCGCAAGGTCTGTCTGGGGAATCTGATACGGTGATGGGTCCGAGGACCCCTTCTCCTCCCCATGGACCACAGGAGGACTAGAACTCAAAGCCTTGTCAGCTAGAGTGTGGGGAGCAGGAGGTGGCTGAGACTCAAGCTGTGGGTAAGAAGCGAGGCTTTCCCTGTCCTTCCTCACTTTCCTAGCAAGGGCCGGGAAGGAGGCACCCCTGGGTGGGGACTGGCTGGGCATTTATGCACTGTACCAGATGAAAGAGGCTGTGTCCAGGGGATGGCCCCCTGAGGACACGACAGCATCGCTGGGCTGAGGAGGTTGCATCAAGTCCCCACGGACTTGGTAGAGAAAGCCCAACAGGCAAGCGAGGGGCAGGCTGGAGCTCTGTAGGTGAGGTGGGGTGGTACCCATGTGCAGGGGTGGGGTTTTGTGATGTGAGGGGCTCTATGTACAAGCTGAGCCCATGTGCTGGGTAGGGCTCTGTGGGCAGGGGTGGGTTTCCATGGGCAGGGGTGGGTCTGTGAGGTGTGGGTGGGGCTCCGTGGGCAGGGGTGTGTCTGTGAGGTGTGGGTGGGGCTCCGTGGGCAGGGGTGGGTCTGTGAGGTGTGGGTGGGGCTCCGTGGGCAGGGGTGGGTCTGTGAGGTGTGGGTGGAGCTCCATGGGCAAGGGCGGGTCTGTGAGGTATGGGTGGGACTCCGTGGGCAGGGGTGGGGCTCCATGGGCAGGGGCGGGTCTGTGAGGTGTGGGTGGGGCTCCGTGGGCAGGGGTGTGTCTGTGAGGTGTGGGTGGGGCTCCGTGGGCAGGGGTGGGTCTGTGAGGTGTGGGTGGAGCTCCATGGGCAAGGGCGGGTCTGTGAGGTATGGGTGGGACTCCGTGGGCAGGGGTGGGGCTCCATGGGCAGGGGCGGGTCTGTGAGGTGTGGGTGGGGCTCCGTGGGCAGGGGTGGGACTGTACAGCACGTGGCCTGGTTCTGTATAGGGCAGGCCTGACGGGTCAGGCCAGTGCGGTGCCCACCTTCCTGAGCACCAGCTCTCCGTTCATGTGCATGGCCAGGTTCCCAAAGTGCAGGAGCATCTGGTCTGTGGCCAACTGTTGCTCAATGACGTCATCCCCATAGATGGCTACGATGGCCACACAGATGAACAGGTGGAAGTAATCCGTCTGTGGGGAGACAGAGAGCTCAGAGGGGCCCTGCCAAATCTGAACCGGAGCTCAGCCATGACTGTGGCTGAGGCTACCAGGCGCCTGGGAAGGCTGCACCCTCTGGTTCACCCTCCACTTCCCCGCCTGAAGACAGGACCGCTGTGACATACTAATGGATGATAACTGTGCCACACCCTGGCTGTTGGTGCTCTCTTGGGAGCTGTCTACGATGAGGGAAGAGAACACCTTTCTCCCTAGTCTGTCTGAACTCACGGCAGGACCTCAGGCACAGGTCTTGAGGGTGTCACGTGTGTGCCAAGGGCTGATCAGACAGCTTCCTGAGGGCTCTAGAATATGCCAACAAGAAGCTCTGGCGGCTGACTTCCTGGTGGCGAGTCCTCCTGCATCAGCCAAGTGTCCTTAGCATGTGCCCCCGTCTATGGTTGGTGGCCGAGCAAGTAGGAAGATCCCTACTAAGTCACTCCCCCGAGGCCCCATCTTGCTGCCCCTAACGAGATGCCCACAGCCCCTCCCCACCTCCTGTAGGGCCACCCTATGGCATTTTCTTGCCTGGACACACGAAGGTAGAAGGATGGAGGTTCTAGAAAGTCCCTGTTGAGTATCTTGATAACACCATGTGGGCTGCCATCTCCCAACCAGACCAGCAGCGTGCAGAGGCTGTGGGTGCTGAAGTCCCCATCCTTGGCCTGCCTGCCTTCTTATTCCGAAGGAACAGGAGAAGGGATGCATTCTACAGGGACTGGACCAGAGCGCAAGTCCCAGCTCCCGGGGCAGGTGCATGGCATCAGGCCACGGCACAGAGGCCCGGATGAAGCCTTTCCTTTGGAAGCTCAGCCCTCACCTGGCAGTGATTCCCCTCTAGCGCTCACTCCTGGGTCCTTCATCATCTGAAAGGATTTCATTCTGAGCTGATGGGGGGGGGGAGGATGTTCCAGATGGGACCACTAATCCCAAAATCTGATGGCAACACGAACTTGCTTTGTGGGTCTTGAACATGACAGTGGCCAGCGGGCTAAGGGGCAGGAGCTGCCAACAACCTCAGAGAACAGCTGGGTTACTTCCCCCTGGCCACTCTGAACGTCTGTCTAGAATGGTCTTTAAGTCTAGGATGCATTGGCAAGCAATGGGTCCTGCGGGTGGCAGAGGGAGAACAGCCTCAGAGTGTGCTCTCCATAGCCGGGGTTAGAGCTGGAGGAGGACAGAGCTGTGCCTGGGACACGCGGATGGTACTGCTTTTGGCGTGTGCAAGCACACGTGCGCATGTACATGTGTGCACCCACGTGAGGCCAGAAGACAGTATCTCAGGGTCTCTTGCTGGGACCTGGAGCTCAGCAATTAGGCTGGACTGACTGGCTAACAAGCCCAGGAATCTGCCTGTCCCTACTCCCCCGGCACGGGAGTTACAGGTCTGTACCACACAGCTGCTCTTTGTTTTGGTTTTCTGTTGTTGTGTTTTGAGATAGTTCACACTGTGTAGTCTTGACTTTCCTGGAACTCACAAAAATCTGTCTGCGTCTACCTCTGGAATGCTGGGATTAAAAGTGTGTACCACCATGTCTGGCATGCCTGGCTTTAAAACAAAACAAAACAACAAAAAACATGGGCTCAGGGACTCCAGTGTAGATTCACAATCTGGCAAGGTAGGCACTCTACCCACTGAGTAATCTCTCCAAACTTGAGTCTTATTATTTTTAAGGCTGATGGAGTCTAAATGACTTCCTGCCATTGATGGCTTGGGTGTAGCTTAGGGTGTAGAGTCAACCCTGTGGAGGAGGAGAAACCCATCGTATGGAATACAAGTGGATGCCCTGATGATGCCCTGATCCGGGCTCTCTCTGGAGCCCTGGAAAGGCAGCTCAGGGTGGTCCGGCAGTCCCAGGGGGCAGGGCAGCATAGCACTGTCCACAGCATGTGGGGACATACATCCTGGGCTGCTGTGACTGCCCTGTGGTGCGGATATCCCTCCCACTGACTGGCTGTGACAGGCAGCTATAAGCGTGTCAGACAGCAATTTACATTGATTTCAATTACATGGCAGGGGAGGGCTGAAGCCTGGCCGCCCAGGCCCAGAAAACTGGCTCTGAGAGGCTGTGGTGGCGGTGGCGGGATGGGGTGAGGAGGAGACGCCCCCACATGGGAGGAGGTTTAGGGTGCCCCACCGCCTAAGTACAGGACTGCTCACCTGGTAGTGGGCCCAGCAGGCCTCCCAGATGCGCAGGGCCTCGGCCTCAGGAAACTCCCGTTTGAAGCAGAGCAGGAGCCAGCGGTGGCAGAACAGCATCTGGAGGCCGTCCTCGCCCAGCGAGACCAGGTGCTGGTAGAAGCGCTGGTGCGTCAGCCGCAGCAGCTCCCGCAGGTACAGCTGGGGGTGGCAAGGGTGGGAGGAGGGTGTTATCCAGACCCCGGGAAAACCTGCCTACCAGGGCCAGAAAGACCTTACTCAGGGCACGGCACCTTCAAGCCCAAAAGCACACACAGCACACACAGGAAGTCTGTCTGCCAAACACATCAGCCAGCTACTATGTCAGACTACCACTGGAACCCCCCAACCCCCACTTCTCTCTCTCTCTCTCTCTCTCTCTCTCTCTCTCTCTCTCTCTCTCTCTCGTATGTGTGTGGGTAGGCCAGAGGTTGACATTGGGCATCTTCTAACAGTCTACCTTATTTTATTTTTTTTAAAAAAGATTTATTATTAAACAAATTGAACATATTTATTTTACGCGTGAGCAATCTGCCTGCACGTTATGTCTGTGCATCACACTGATGTCTGGTGTTCACAGGGGCCAGAAGAGAAAATCGGATCCCCAGGAGTTGGAGTTACAGACGGTTCCTAGCAATCATATGGGTGCTGGGATCCTAATCCAGGTCCCCTGCAAGAGCGAGCAGTGCTCTTAACCACTGAGCTACCTCTCCAGCCCTTATTTTATGATTGCTAATCATGCGTGTAGAGATGGCCTGTGTATGACTTCAGGTAGCCCAGGAGGCCAGAGTTGGTTATCTCTGGAACGGGAGTTACAGGCGAGTGTGAGCTGACCGTCACACGTGCCGGGGTTCAAACTCAGGTCCTCTGCAAGAGAGGCGAGGTGCATCCTCTAGCCCTTTCAGCCGTCTTTCCAGCTCGAGCCTCCCTTTTTCAGACAGTCTCTCGCTGAACCCAAAGCTCGCCAATGAGCCGGACGGGTTGGGCAGCAAGCAGCAGGGATCCACCTGTCCGTAGGCTTCCCCAGCACACACCCAGCGTTTTCCCCCGGTTCTGGGGATCGGGACTGTGGTCCTCAGGCGCTTTGCTGACTGAGTCATCTCTGGGCCCAGGCCGCTGGAATCTTGCTCACACCTGTCTACCGGGGCCTCTCAGATCAAAAGATAGCCCAGGAGACCATGGTATAGCCCTCGGCATAGTATGACCTCCTGGGTGGCCAAGGAGACCGACTGACTCAGCGTGAAGTCATCCCTCAGCCTCAGTCGACCCCCAGGGGCTGTTTCTAATGGATGCTTAACCAGGCAGGGCAAGCAAGGTTATTCATGAAAAAAACCCAACGACAGCCCCCTCTGTCCCACCAGGGATCTAGCGACTCCCAGAGCTGACTGCAGTTTCAAGACGCTGTCTTTGAGTTTCAAAATGCTGGATTCCTGTGTGTCAGGTCACCAGGTCGCATGGGACTTGACAGAGGCTATTTCTGGCAGCGCCAGGTGGGGGCTGCTGACTACTGACGCCACCAGGAAACCAATCTCCAGCAGCTAATGAGTCACTGGCCATGTGCCGCCAGGCTGCTAGGGTGATGGCGTCAGACCCTGTAATTGCCTCCCTGGGTAAGGTGGAAACCTGACATCACAGGGATGCGTGAGGAGGCAGGGGCCGAGTGTCTGGTTAGGGGTCAGTTGCCTGCTGCTGAGGGGGATCAGATTCTCCTGAGTACAGTGGGGTCTCAGGGCTCTGGACGACTCCTAAGCAAGCACACTGCTGTCCCTAGCGCCTGGAGTTCTGTGGCTCCGGAGTCCTGGAGTCCTTCCTGACCGGCCAGGGTCTCTACTTGGTGGCTCATGGAAGGTCAAGGCCACCGTGTGGCTGACAGTTCTCTAATGGACGTCCAGCGTGCACCAGCGAGTGCCCTGTGCCTCCTGCCGCTGGCTGCTCCCCACTTGCTCACACAACCCTCCAGTCCCCAGGGGTTGATCGATGGGCCATGCATCCTGCCCCTCCTCAGTTCTGCCATCACTGCCTGAGGCATGCGTCATCTGTCCAGCTGAGTCTCCGACACTTGAGACCCATATGGAATAGTGTGGAACAGAGACAGCCATGGGAGGGGCACCTGCGACTCCTGTCCTCAGAGTTCAATGCCCTCGGCTCCTACGTTCACGCTATCAGCTTGTCTACTTCCAGACCAGGCCATGTGCAGGACGGAGGGCAGGCCACCCACATCCTGGCAGGAGTGTGATACAAACACAGGTGCCTCTCAGTGACAAGATCCAGTCCCCAGCCCCTCAGTGCTTCTCAGTTTATGTACAGCTGATCTCTGGTGGGAGGCGGGGGGGGGACACACATGTGATCAGAGTCCGTTGAGCTCCACAAAAAAGTCGGCTTTTTTTTGGGGGGGGGGGGGGAGGAGATGTGAGACTTGCCTGTTGGACGTCTGGGTCTGTTCCCACTGCACACAGCTGCCCTGGCGGTCTGTAATGGGCCCTGCTAGTGACACACACCTGAGCCAAGTAGCATGGACCTCCCTTTCTTTGCCCTATCCAGGAGGCTGGATTGTGATAACCCTGCAGGGAGGCAGAAGGCCAGCAGGGTAGAGCCTTAAACAGTCAGTCTCTGGGGTTTCAAGAAGAGAGGGTTAAGAGGCTGGCCCAGACCCAAACACATATCTTCTGGAGGTGGCCAATTGGCTTTTCCCATGAGACTGGTTTTCTGCCATCTACTGACTCCTGATGTCACGGCTGCCATTTCACCCTCAAGACCCCTGGCAGCAGCTAGGCAGTGGTGGTGCACGTCTTTAATCCCAGCACTCAGGAAGCAGAGGCAGGCAGCTCTCTGAGTTCAAGGCCAGCCTGGTCTACATAGTGAGTCCCAGGACAGCTAGGGCTACACAGAAAAACCCTGTCTCAAAAAAAAAATAAAACCGAATGAAACAAGACAGTGTGCTGTCCCTTTCAACCCTCCAGTTCACAGACAAGCACACAGATGTAAGCACACATATCCACATATACAAGGCACAATATATACATGCCACACAGCACACAGTGATATACACACACACACACACACACACACACACACACACACACCACATGTGCGAGCTTGGCCCCATGCCTACTCACCATAGTCCACACACAAGCACGCGCGCACACACACACCTTACGTGTGAGCTTGGCCCCATGCCTTCTCACCATAGTCCACACACAAGCACGCGTGCACACACACACACCTTACGTGTGAACTTGGCCCCATGCCTTCTCACCATAGTCCACACACAAGCACACGCATGCGCGCGCGCGCGCACACACACACACACACACACACACCCTGCATGTGTGAGCTTGGCCCCATGCCTTCTCACCATAGTCCACACACAAGCACGTGCACACACGCACACATGCGTGCCTCACCAGCTGTCTCTCCATGTCCTCGTCACGGGGAGAGCTAACGAAGATGGTGTTCTGCATCAAACCCACGAAGCACCAGAAAGTGTCCGATTCATCCAGGACCTCAGCCAGGATGGGGGCCACCAGGTCTGACATGCCCTGTGAGTAGCCGATGGCCGGATTGTACACAGCATAGTTCAGCAGGATCCTCCTGGTGGGGCAGTGGGGAGCAGAGGTGGGTTGACCCATCCCATCCATGAAGTCCCCATCAGGGTCTGTCATGCAGGTGCTGGGGCCCCTCCTTCATCATGGTCTCAGGGGAGGCAGCACCCACAGGCAGATGCCACAGAGCGGATCATCTCGAGGGTGTGGGTTATTGGCCGGGTGTGGTGTGCACGCCTTTAATCCCAGCACTCAGTAGGCAGGCAGATCTCTATGATTTTGAAGCCAGCCTGCTCTATATAGAGTTTCAGGACAGCCAGAGCTGCATACGTAGAGAAACGCTGCCTCAAAAAAATAAAAAATAAAGTCTGGGCTCTGACGGAAGTCAGTGGAACTCATTTTTCAAGCAGTAACAGCATTTGCCAGAGCCCAGAGCAGGGGCTGGGCAGGAATGTGGGTCCTACTTTCCTAACGGTAGGTTCACTGTCTGTGACGCAAAGGGTGGGCTGGCAAGCTCATTTTTATGGGTTATTAATTCTGTGCAGTTATTTGCCAGGCCGTGGCAGAATATCAGAGATGGCAGCCTTGGACTCCGTCTGGCGTTCTGGAGGAGATGTGAACATACATGGCAGCATGGGGAATGCCCTTCGTGAGCAGGGTTGGGGAGGCTTGGTTGGCACCCTCAGCTGGGACTCAGTGGCCGCTACCGGGGTCAGGAGCTAAAGTAACCTGTGGGTCCCCTGCTCGGGCGGAGTCACACAAGGCCGGTCACAGACTGGCACACGGGGAGGTCAGAGACACCGGGTACCTCATGCTCTCCACATTCGGGTTGCCCTCCCCTCGGAAGAACTGGTTGTTCCTATCCGTCCGAACCACATCCTTGTCCACGGTGAACTGCACGCTGCGCCAAAAGGCTCTCTGCTCCTCAGGAGTCATGGAGAGCCTGTGGGGCAGACAGAGCACCATCCTGAGGTCAGCTGTGGCAGGGGGATGCCCTGGAGTACCCAGGGACCCCGGGGAACCTGGAGTAGCTGCACTCCAGGATCTAGAGGCCTGTGCTCTGCTAGCTCCAACCTCCAAGCTAGGGCTGTCGGCACTAATAGAGGTGTGTGTGTGTGCTTGTGTGTGTGCTTGTGTGTGTGTGTGTGCGTGTGTGCTGTCACCACCAATCCTCCAGCTCCCAAGAGGACATGAGAGTGTGAGTGTGTGTGTACTGTCACCACCAATCCTCCAGCTCCCAAGAGGATGTATGAGTATGTGTGTATGTGTGTGTGTGTTTGTATGTGTGTGTGTGTGCGTGTGTGCTGTCACCACCAATCCTCCAGCTCCCAAGAGGATGTATGAGTATGTGTGTATGTGTGTGTGTGTTTGTATGTGTGTGTGTGTGCGTGTGTGCTGTCACCACCAATCCTCCAGCTCCCAAGAGGATGTATGAGTATGTGTGTATGTGTGTGTGTTTGTGAGTATGTGTGTATGTGTGCGTGTGTGCATGTGTGCGCGCGCGTTTGTGAGTATGTGTGTATGTGTGCATGTGTGCGCGCGCGCGTTTGTGAGTATGTGTGTATGTGTGCGTGTGTGTGCGCGTGCGCATGTGTGTGTTTGTGAATATGTGTGCGTGTGCATGTGTGTGTGTGCGGTGTATTCAAAGCTTTCCGCATGTTAACTCAAGTCCAGCCCTGCAGAGGAGAGCTGACTGCATCCTGTGGGCAGTGACACCCTTGTGGGCGGCAGCCTCCAGTCCTGCAGTCAGGGTCCCAGCCCAGGTGAACACTGGCCCTTGGACCAAGGCGCTGGGGGTGTGGTGGAGCAGCTGCCCTCATCCTGCCAGTGACGCTGGCTCTTGGGAGACTCACGCTCCAAAGAAACCACGGTTCATGGAGTATCGGTTGGTGATGAATTACACCTCTGACTTCCCCTGCTGTGGTCTGATGGGGCTCCTGGGGCACAGGGCACCTTTTTTGCTGGATCGCTGCATATTCCTTTCGCTTCTGCTCCCGCAGCGCCTCGCGCTCCTCCGACGTGGACTCATGGCTGTAATAGTGCAGCAGGAAAGGCCAGACCTCCCCCCGGATCGACACATCAATGCCACCAAAGAAAATGGCCTGGAGGAAGCATCACAAGTTGAGGGGGTGGGGGGTAGAGTATAAAACAGGGCAGCTCAAAGAACCCCAAATCCCCAGAGAAGGGCGGGGGGCCTTTGGCAATTTGCACACGTTTACAAAGGGAAAGTGTTGGAGAGGCGTTCCCATACAGGACACAAACCGGCTCATTTCAATGTCAAAGCCCCCCCGGGGTGGCACTCTGAGATCAACGTGTCATTCTCACGTCGTCGTGGGCTAATCCTGGGGGTTTTAATACTTCAGAGTCTGTAGGGCCCATAGGGGATCCCCAATCTTGCGCAATTGTCTCCTCAACGGAGCCACCCGACCACTTCATCAATGCAGTGAACAGAACCCTCCAGAGGCGGTGGGCCACCACCCACCCTCTGTCCCCGCGGCTTGACTACAGGGCTTCCCTGGAGGCTGACCAGGTGGCCGCTGCCGCCTATACCTGGCGTAGCTTATATTCCTCCTCCACCTGGCCCAGATCATTCAGGTGGTTGAGCCAGGCGGACACATCCAGCCTCCGGTACAGGCTCTCTTCCGGATGGGTCTCAGAGGATGGCAGCTTGGGCCGTCGGATGGAGAACTGCATGCAAGTCCTCTCATCTGTGACCTGCTGGATGGGTGGGAGGAGGCCCGGGTGGAGAACAGGACCTCACATCTTGGGCTTTGGGAGCCCCGAGATGCTGTTCCCAGGATGTCAAAGCCACTCTCTCCTCTGGGGAGGAGGGGAGGCGCTGTCCCTGCACACAAACCCCTAAATGGCAAGTGTAATTAGACACAATTAAAATGAAAATACCTTCATCCTAAAACCGCTCTCCCTTTGCAGCACACAGCCTCCACTGCCCCCACTCCCTCTCTCCTGCCCCAGCCGCAAAGAAAACCAGAATTAATACCCCTTACGGCCCAACTTCCCTCTGCCAGGGAGAGCCTGCAATAGATTCCATTCCATCGGCCACATACAAAGGCCCGCTGTTCGGCGGGCGAGCGGGGAGCCAGCCTGTCAGACTGTCTCCATGCGCAGTCACGAGTCCAGGGCGAAACCGCAGCTGACATTTAATTCAGAAATCAAAGGTTGCTCGATGCGGGGGGGGCACATACCTCTTTGTAATAATGGGAGCTGGCGGGAGGCTCTGCGGGCAGGGCTGTAAAGTCGGCCCCCCCGTTCTAATAAGCACATACAGTACCTTAAGCAGGTGATTAAAGGGCTCTTATTGCCTCTGTACGCTGAATGAGCAAAATATGGCTGGAAGCCTTGTCAAAACATGAGTCTTCAAGAGCTCAAAATGACTTTCAGAAAGGCCTGGGCACACATTTCAACCCCACGCACATTGCTGGCAGCCACCGCAAACCAGACAGCCAAATGCCATCGTCCCGAGGGGGATCCCTAGAGCCAGGCCGGTGAGGAAAGTGTCCCGGGATGGTCCCAGACCCATGGGTTTGGGAGCCGGTATTCTGGGAGAGGCATCTCTACCCCTACCCTAAGCGACCATGTCCGCCCCGCTCTCTGCTGCGTTACCTGGTCCCTGAGGTGCGTCTCTGTGCAGAACTTCCATTGCTGGAACACCTCGGAGAGCTTGTCCAGGCCACCATGGTGGAAGTGGAAAATCTTGTACTGGCTCTCTCGGCTGGCCACCACCAGCTGGCCACTCGTGCAAGCCTCGTCACTAAAGGGTCACAGGGTGGGGGAGGGATGAAGGCGTTCACGCAAGTCCTGAGGTCTGACTTTAACCAGAGCACGCTGTCAGCCACCTCAGGCAGGAAACAGGGAGCCCCACGGGAGTCTGGCTGCTTGTGTGAGGAGCGGCGTCAACCAAGCTCAGGACTCCCTCTACCTAGGAAGCAAAGGCAGCTGGATCCAGAAAACCCCTGGCGCACCATTCCTGAGCCACCCAGGAGACCTGGAGGAGTGCGGCAGGGCTGGGCCACGCAGGGATTTGCTCAGCCTCCTCTACCCTCATGTCTGAATCCTAAGGGGTCCCGGGAGGGGGCTTCCCGCAATCTCCTTCCAGGCTGTCACCAGACCCGACCACCTCAGCACCTCAGGGATTCCTACGGGGTCTATGAAGGAAAGGTCACCACCTCTCTCTACTAGGACCAACCACGCAAATGACCCATGGCGTCCCCAAGGCACAAAAGCCTGCAACACCTGGTGTGGGTTTTCTTTCCTGAAAGGGTGTTAGGGGACAGAATGGGGATGGCCTCAAGTGGGATTACCACTCGCGACAGTGGATCAGGGAGGCTACGGCCAGCATTGACTAGACCAGCTGCAGCCCCTTGATGTCCGCGAGACTGGAAATGCACATGGCTAGATGCGCCTCCCCACGCGTGTACACGTGCATCTGTACACGCACATACACACAGGCACACATACTTGCGCACATCCGTCTACATGCCGCCGGAAAGCAGACTCACCTGAAGAAGAGTCTCAGGGAACGCATGTGGCCCAGGTCCACACGGAACACACCATAGATCTGCTCCAGGGCACATCCCCGCTGTGGCTCATCCCAGCGAGGTGTCTGCAGGAGGCCGTTGCTGTCCGGGAACCGCAGGTTGGCATCCGAGCTAGAGGGGGAGCTGGCAGAGCAGGTGGTGTGAGGACCTGGCATCTCTCCACTATGCCAGCCCAGGGGAAGGATGGGGAGGGGAAGGGGGACATGAAACATTCACCCTGAGCTTAAGCGCATGGGATGCGACGGAACATGCTTTGCCGGAAGCTGCGCCCTAGATGCTAGTGAAGTGAGCGAGTTGGTTCCGTTACTCTTTGTGCACAGCGATAGTTTGTCTGACTGGAAAAGCGTCTTTTTCGTGAGCAGACGCCGAGGTACCTTGATACGGGCAGGAAGTTGTCAGGATGGCAGACGGCACTGGATAGAGCTCACACCTCCGGAGTGAACAGAGGCGCGTTAGCAAGCCTCCCCGAGCCTCTACGTCTTATTTATAATGTGAAGATAGCAAGGATATGTGTGGAATAAGCAACTGTAAAGTGCTTGGTCCCCTGGGGCCTGTGAAGGGCCGCTGCTCCGTCACAGTCTTAGACAGTATGGGGCTTCTTCCCAGGTTTAGATTTCTGGTTTCTGAAAAAAATCATGTTTCTATGAGGAAACACATGGGCTACTAACACTAACTATAGGCTATGACATGCGGACATGGGCTTGACCGCTTCCCATGTGCCGGGGTGGGGGGCGTGTGCACATGCGTATGTGTCAGAGCCTGTGTCAAAGCCAGAGTCAACATCAAGGATCTCTCCGCCACTCAGGGTCTCTCAGTGACCCTGGAGCCCGCTGATTGGCCAAACTGGCTGCCCATCAGTGACCCTGGAGCTCGCTGATTGGCTAGACTGGCTGCCCAGCACAGGTCCCAGGCTCCTCTTGTCTCCCGTTTTCTCTGTGCTGAGGTTACAAGGGTTTGTCGCCAGGCCCGGCTTTATTAAAAAAAAAGTGTAGGTGCAAGGGATCAAACTCAGGTCCCTGTGCGCGCATATCAGGCTCTTCGCCCGCCGAGCCCCCTCCTAGCCCTCAGGTTTTCGTTTTCTTTTTTCTGAGACAAGGTTTCTTTGTGTAGCCCTGGCTGTCCTGGAACTCCTTCTGTAGACCAGGTCGGCCTCGAACTCAGAGATCCGCCTGCCTCTGCCTCCTGAGTGCTAGGATTAAAGGCGTGCGCCATCATCGCCCGGTCCTCATGTGTTTTTATACACAGAATCTTATTACATGAGCAGTGGAATTACCCACTCTTCAGAGAAGGAAACTAAGGCCCAGAGGGGGCCACACAGCCAGTGAGCAGTAGAGCTAAGACCGGATGGTGCGTAAGCTCTGTCCTCCCCTGAGCGTGTATAGTATGGCTATGCCACCCTGCCAATCTACGTTTGTTTGTTTTTTAACTCATGAATTATTTATATTTTCTTTTGCAAAATATTTGATTATAGTTTTAGGCATCGCTGGTTAAATCCTGGTGTGTAGATCTAGCAGTATTGCAAACAATAACGCGGGTGTGCCCTGAGCAAAGGCAGGTACGAGTGGGTTTGCTGTCTTGTACTGGCTGGCGCAGTCTGTAGCTGCTCTCTGCTAGAGCAGAAGATACAGTGTAGACCACCCAGTGAACAGGTCCCTGCGAAGCCTGGGTCCAGCCCCTCCTCTCTCAGCACCAAGGAGAAAACAGAGCCATTCAGACCCATCACAGTCCCCAGAACATCAGGCCAGTTATAACAGGACTCTCCTTCCCCACCAGGAAGTCAGGCCAGCAGGGTCCTCCCACGGGCCAGGACGCACCCCAGTCTTCCTGAATGGACCCTGCTGCTGCACACTGGACGCACCCCAGTCTTCCTGAATGGACCCTGCTTCTGCACACCGTAAAGTCTCTGCCAAGAGCTGCTTCCTACCACCCCTCCCATGGTGATGCTAGGCTGTGTGCAAAGTGAATAGGGTCACTATATCATCATGTCATGGTGCCATCCTCCAACATCTTCACGATCTCCCAGAACCCCACGAAGCGGGCAGCAAGACACTGAGTCAGGGTGCAGGCAGAAGGCCCCTGCTGGTCCCTGGGAGTTGGGAGTGGGGCAAGAGTAATGTGTTTCTGAAAAACAATGGTTATATGAGCAGGCTTCCTGTGGTGATGTCAACATGGTGACATTCAGGAAAAGGAGAGCTACGTGGACATTAAAAGATCAATGGTTACCAGGGGCTGGAGGAGAGGAGATACGGACGGGGGAGCACAAGACAATACAACCCTCTCTGTGACACCACAAGGTTATGACCCGTTTGCCCAAACCCGGAGAACATGCAACAGCAAGACAATGCCTTGTGCAAACTGTGGGCTTCGGGGTGATAAGGGTCCATTAGTGTAGGTCCAACCACTGTCTCATGGCTGATGCTGAGGTGGTTGGGTCCTCATGGGACCAAGGATGGACACACACACACACACACACACACACAAGGGAACCTCAAACTATGAAGCCAGGTGTCGCGGTGCAAGCCCATCATCCCCACACTCCAGAAACGGAGGACGGAGGATCAGAAGTCTAAGCCAGCATGAGTGAGCCGCACAGTGAGGCTGAGGCTAGCCTAGGCTATCAGACAATGACAATAATAACCAAAATGAGCCGTCCACATACTGCATATGATAGCGATTAACATGCACATACATTATGGAAACGAATACCACACAGGAGAGTGTCAAAAGGAAAGAACACACAAGAAACATTATGTTCATGTCTGGAGTAATAAAATGAATTCAAGTACAAAAGAGACCATCCCGGGGTGGG
The DNA here is from genome assembly GCA_028555095.1 of Dicrostonyx torquatus. Taxonomy (NCBI): domain Eukaryota; kingdom Metazoa; phylum Chordata; class Mammalia; order Rodentia; family Cricetidae; genus Dicrostonyx; species Dicrostonyx torquatus. The sequence goes on from JAQHUG010000362.1 coordinate 172,446, forward strand.
TATTAAATTGGTAACAGTTCAAAGATTCTAAACTCTTAGCTAGGAGCAGGGAGGTGGCTCAGCAGGTAAAGTATGAGTATGTTCCTGCAGCAGACCTAGGTTCAGTTCCCAGCACCCACATCAGGGAGCTCACAACTCCCTGTAGCTCCAGCTTCAGNCACAGGCTCCTCAGCCAGCCTGGTTCTCCTTCCCCTTGCTTCCTAGGGCTGTGGTTAGAAATGGCCACCAGAGCCAGCCGGAAACCACAAGAGAGAATCTTTACGGTTATGGGGACCAGGAAGGGGAGACCAAGATGTCAGCAGGGCCATACACAGTTTATAAAAACCTGGAAAAGGTTCCCTTCTGGGCGATGGAGATGCCCAGAGCCCAGAATCCACCCGGAGACAAAGCAATCCCATAACAAACCTCAACTGCCTTTGCGCAGGCATCGACAGGTTGACCGTAAAACGTACCTGGATTTGGAGACGTAGGGAAGGAAGAAAACAGGGAAGCCAGACCTTTCTAAACCCAAGAATGTGATGGTGCTGGCCCAGCGTACAGAAAAACACGAATGAATGAAGCAAACCCAAGAATCTGACGTGAGCCCTGGTGCTGAGCCCATGGGCTCTGAGAACATCCCAATAATCCAACACGGGCAAGATCGAGCTTCAGCACACATCGCTGGGATAGCCAGATCCCCACACACAGGACAAAGAAGTTAGATCATTTCTCAGAGCACCAACCAAGATTAGCTCAAAGGCTGGGGGACAGCGTGGTGTGTAAGCAAGCAGGAGGACTTGGATTTGAAACCCTAGCAGCCACGTTTAAAAAAATAAAATAAAATAAAAAATTTAAAAAAAAAAAACAGACATGGGATGATTCCATTACATGAAACACCCAGATTAGCAAATCAAGAGAGAGAAAACAGACCCGAGGTTGCTGTGGCCCAGAAGGCCAAGGGCTATGGTTAGCTGGCATGGGGTCTCTTCGGGGGAGGTGTGAGGTTCTGGAATCAGACACAGCTGCACAGTTGCAGGCATGGACCCCGTAACCATGCAAGTATTCCCACGCTGCATGGATTATCTCCCACGGAGGTCCCCTGGCCCCATCTCCCTTGCTAACCTGAACTAAGCTAACCTCAGAAAATGTTTTTTCTATTCTACAAAGCCTTCTGACTATCCCTCCTGACCGCAGGACAACGGGCATAGTGCCCGTACGCGTTTCCTATTGATAGGGATGAGGCAGCCACATCGAACCAGTTCCGTGTGGGTCGTTCAGTGGCAGAAGGCAGAGGGGATCAGCCATTGGGGAGAAGACCTGGGTTGGAGAGCTGAGAATCCCCTGAGGATGAATACATGAGATCACGAGGCATGAGGAAAGGTAACAGGCCCTTGAATCTGCCCTAATGTGAGACATGGCCCCCTGGGGACCCGAAACTTGGCTTGCTGGTGAGTCACTGAGTTCAGCTCCCCTCCTGGTGTCCTGTGGAAACGACTCCAAACTGCAAGTAATTTTACATTAAATTACCCCTCTGTACCTGTTAGTTGGAAGGAATAAATAAATTCATTTTTTTTTCATGTGTGTGTTGAAAATTCGCAAAACAGGGCCACGGAGAGGGCTCAATAGGTAAAAACGTGCCGTGTAAGTGTGAGACCTGAGCGACAATCCTACGGCTCCGAGGACGAGACCAGAGACAGACAAAAGACCCCTGTAAGTTTGTGGGTCGGCTAGCCTGGTGTACCATCTGAAGTTCATGGGTTGGCTAGCCTGGTGTATCACCTGGAAGTCATGGGTCGGCTAGCCTGCTGTATCTGGAAGTCATGGGTCAGCTAGCCTGGTGTATCACCTGGAAGTCATGGGTGGGCTAGCCTGGTGTATCATCTGGAAGTCATGGGTTGGCTAGCCTGGTGTATCACCTGGAAGTCACGGGTCGGCTAGCCTGGTGTATCTGGAAGTCATGGGTCGGCTAGCCTGGTGTACATAGTGAGGAATCACAGAGACCCTGGCTCAAACGAGGTGAAAGGCACAGAGTGACCCCTAACATTGTCCTCTGACCTCCATGCATGTTTCATGTCATGTGAGCACCTGCACTTATACACACAAACACACATAAACACAGACAACAATTTCACAAAACACTGAGAAGCAGATTCACAGCCTTGGCTCAGGCCACCCGAAGGTTCCCTTGTCAGCTTTCGGTGACTATTCCCCTAAAGGCCATTTCTATGACTATTCACAATTGGTGGCTCGTCCCACATGGTCTGCAGAACCATCTCATGATCTGACTGGCCTCTGTGTGTGTCCGTTCTGCACCCTTGGAGTCTGCCAACTACGGGTTGAAGGTATTTGGAAAAGGGCTAGGATGTAGCTCAGCGACACAAAATTTGCTTAGCAGCTACGAGGCCCTGGTCCCCAGCCCCTCTCCCAACACACTAAGAAAATACATTATAAAAAAAAAAAACAAAACCACAACTCCTCTGAACATACACCGATTCTTTTGTGGTCACTACCAGTAAACAGCACACAGCAGCTATCCACATGGCATCTACACATATGAGAGTCTGTGTGGGTTCTGTGCAAACAACACGCTATTGCATATAAAGCCTCAGGCACCTGCAGATTTGGGGATCCCTGTCTGGGGGTCCTGGCCTCCACCCTCTGTGATACTGAGGGGTGGCTAGTGACATGGAAGCTACCTTATGTTATACTCCCGGGACCATCCGGTGAGCCAGTCATCTCTAGGCATGGGTCAGCGCCAACAAGGAAGGCATGAGGACAGGCACACCCAGGAAACAAGATTACCAGAAGCTGCCTAGAGAACCAGGGAGTGCTGGGTAGAGTCTGGTGGAGCATCCGACGGACAGGGGTGGGGGGTTTTATCCTGGAGATGGGGATACGGGGGCAGCCCTGGCAGCTCTGAGGAGGAGTGTGGAGAGTGAGGCATCTGGGGGAGACGCTAGGCTCAGTGAGTGCCCCGAAGAAGGGCACAGGTGAGGCTCTGTGGGATGGGGTGTGTGGGCATGAATGTGTATGCAGTGTCTGTGGGTATGTAGTATGCGTGTGTGTGAGCACAGTGTATGTAATGTCTGTGTATAGTGTAGTGTGTGTCTATGTAGTTTCTGTGTAGTGTATCATGTAGCGTGTGCATGTAGTTTGAGTAGTGTGTAAGTATGTGGAGTGTGTGTGTGGAGTGTGTAT
>JAQHUG010000362.1:305729-320399 GCA_028555095.1 Dicrostonyx torquatus
AGACAGGGTTTCTCTGTAGCTTTGGAGCCTGTCCTGGAACTAGCTCTTGTAGACCAGGCTGGTCTCAAACTCACAGAGATCCGCCTGCCTCCGCCTCCCGAGTGCTCGGATGAAAGGCGTGCGCCACCATTGCTTGGCCAACTCTGGTTTTGGAAAAAGGGTCTCACCAGGTGTCCTATGTTGGACTCGAACTAGCAATCCTCCTGCCTCTGTCTCCCGAGTGCTGGGATCACATGCTCACACCACCACTCAGTGCTTATGTCTCAATTTATGACCATCATTATCAAAAGTCTGGCGTCATTCAATGCCTTCGTCAGTGCATCTGTGTGATCACGTGTCTTTCCCTACCGAGGAAGCTGACGGAACTCCCAGGTCTGGACTGGTTTTCATCTCTCACTGAAGCTTTCGAGGTGATGGATGGGTGGGTGACCTTAGGCTGGATCTGTTCTGAGTCGGCGTCTTCCCGGTCACCGCCCGGGACACCTGAGCGCTCTGCCGCCCGCAGCCACTAGGGGGCGCAGCGAGAACGCCCACGCCTGAGGCCGAGTCACGTGGTCCGTGCGGTCTAGCCCCGCCCTCGGACCACGTGACCCGCGCTGTCTCGCTGGGTTCGGGGGGTCTGCGGCTAGGAGGGCGTTTGCGCAGGTGAGCTGGACGTGCTGGTGAAGGCTGTCTCAGGCCCGAGGGCCTCCGGAGGAGCGGCCTCCTTCAGGGCGGTGGGGCCGACTATCACTCAGTAAGTTCCTGCTTGGGAAGAGAAACCCAGAGAGGTGGGACCCCCGACCCCCGGCTAGGGCAGGCGCAGGCAGGGACCTGAGTAACACCACAGGCTTCGGCAAAAAAATCCCGGATTCTAGTGGGTGCCCTCAGTGCTGGGCAAGCCAAGCTCTGTGTGTATGTCTCGCAGGGGGAAACTGAGGCACAGAGAGACCGCGCACGGTGGTGGCACAGAGAGAACGCTCACCGTGTCTCGAAAGCTTCGGTTTGGACTCGCCTGTGCCTGGTGGCGCTGCGCATCCAGCAGCTTTCTAGAAGGCAAGCTTGGGTCTCCAGATCAGCAGTGGCGTCTGATCTTTAGTTCCTGCCCTAGTCCCCCGCCCCCCTAAATTGTAGAGCTGAGAGAACGGGCCTGAGCTGTCTGGTTTCTGTTTCTGGGACTTTGCTCTGAGCTGAGAGAATGGGCCTGAACTGTCTGGTTTCTGTTTCTGGAATTTTGCTCTGATATACGTGTTTTTTATCTGTTGCGCACTTGGGCCTCCTTGGAAGGTCCTGGAAGCTGCAGATTCCCACGCTGCCCAACGGAGTCTTAGCACGTCATTGTCCTTGGATGCTGAATCATGATCCGTGTCACACGTGTCTGAAGGGCCAGGGGGAGCTGCTACGCAGCAGTAAAGACAAAATGGGTGTCTGGCTCATCATGCCTGGACACCCGTGATTAACTGTCTTTCTATTGCTAGCCGGGAGGTTGGGGTTCCTAGTAGCTTTATGGCTGCTAGGCACCCGAAAGACAAGGTGTGATTGGAGGGTTGAAAACTGCAGCCCACCCAAGCATCCTGACTCACCCGAGAGGCTAGCGATCACTCACCATGGCTACTGATTTCATCAGTCATGCCTGCATAATGGAAGGCCCGCGGAACTAAACAGAGCTGGGTGTGAAATCCAGTGCCCGAAAACACAGCACGTGGGAGGTGGTGGCAGGATTCCCTGGCTTCAGAGCAAGCTTAAGGCAAGCTACTGGAAACCCTAACTAAAAGTGACAGCCAAGTGGGTGGGTTCAGGGAGCATCCCAGAATCCCAGACGCTCCACACATTGCAGGGGCACGCCCACCTGTTCCCAGCACAATTCTTTTTTTTTTTTTTTTTTTTTAGTTTTTCGAGACAGGGTTTCTCTGTGGCTTTGGAGCCTGTCCTGGAACTAGTTCTTGTAGACCAGGCTGGTCTCGAACTCACAGAGATCCGCCTGCCTCTGCCTCCCGAGTGCTGGGATTAAAGGCGTGCGCCACCACCGCCCGGCTTCAGCCCAGTTCTTTTATCTGGCTGTTCTTAAGTTATAACACACACATACACACACACACACACACACACACACACACGAAGTGCTTTTCTGAGTTCCTTGAGGTGTGAGTTCCAGTACCAGAGTCCTCGGAACTACCAGGCTGATAGCCGGCCCCTCAGAAGTACTGGTGGCAACCCGGGGTTTGTAGCTGGCATCTAAGTGTGGTAGAGCCCCAGCCTGGAGAAGTCTGCCCTGACGATAGATAGATCAGAACTGAATTAGGTTGTAGCTCACCCCTCATCCCAGCGATCCACACCCCTGCAGGTTACTAGAGAGCCGGGGAGTCACTAGCAGGAGAAAGTCACAGGTATTATGGGTAAAAATTCAACTGTCAGCTTGAAGGGCCTCAATTGCTGGTCAGAATAGTCACAGCTGGCCCATCTGCAACCAGGTCGTTGTCTCTTGAGTGTGTCTGGTGACACAGAGAGCCTCTAGTACTTCCCCCCCCAGCCCCGTGCCGAGCCACTCCCTGTCCCCACCACATCCTGAAATGAGTCCCATTTCCAGAAGGCCCCTCACCTCTGTGGCCAGTTACAGCCAGAGAACCCTGTGACCTGGGCTTTTCGTCTTACTCCTTTGGGTTTGACTTGATGGCTCCCCAGCCTTTTCTGCCTCACACAGAAGACCTCCGGATAGAGTCCTGGTTCCCTTTCACATCGGTCTATACAGGGCTATGGGACCATGCGGGGGCCATGTCCGCAGCAACCTCTCTGCCTCTGAGGAGTCTGATCTCCTCTGCCTGGCTTCTGCCTTCCTCACCGTTGCTGTGGAGGGAGATACCTGGCTGCCTGCTCCCCCTGGCACTGTGTGTGGGTGCTGCTGTGTGAATGCACCCAGGGCCCCCTGACCCCTCCGCCCACATTGACTCTGGATCCTCCCCTCCTCAGGCCTCCAGGACTGCGTTTGCTCCTCTGGACCAGCAGGCTTTCACCATGAGGATGAGGAAGCCTCTCTGCTCCCAGTCCCTGATTGGGGTCTGCACCCTCATCTCCTTGATTTCCGCTGTCATTCTGGGTCATCTCATGCTCCGTGACTTAATGCTGTTTCCCCAAGACTTTCCCGAGTCCTCTTCAGGACTGGAGGACACTTTTAGGCCTCACCATTGGAAGAGTTACAGGCCAGGGCCCCAGCACATCCAGGAGCACCATGTGCAGCCCGCAGCAGTGTCCACGCAGTGCGACGTACCCCCCAACAGCCGCTTTGACTGTGCTCCAGACAAGGGCATCTCCCGGGAGCAGTGCGAGGCCCGTGGCTGCTGCTATGTCCCAGCCAGGCGAGTGCTGAAGGCGCCGCTGATGGGGCAGCCCTGGTGTTTCTTCCCTCCCAGTTACCCAAGCTACCGGCTAGAGAACTTGAGCTCCACAGAGACGGGGTACACAGCCACCCTGACCCGCACCAGCCCGACCTTCTTCCCAAAGGATGTGCTGAGCTTACAGCTGGATGTGCTGATGGAGACCGAGAGCCGCCTCCACTTCACGGTGGGTGTGAGCACGGTAGACCCTGGCTAGAGCTGGGTCACCAGGAGGGCCTGTGACAAGACAGCCCGTGGAGAAAGATGAGCCAGGCAGAACAGAGGATAGGTGTGCGGACAGGTGACGCATTTCCCCAGGAATATGTGTGGTAGGGCTGTGTGTGGACCCCTGCTGGGGTACCAGGCATGGACAGAGTGGTGATAGGAGACCTGGGCACAGGTGGAGAGACACCTCAGCCATCCTGTGGGATGTTCCGGGTGGTGACTTCAGGACTGGCCACTTGCATCTGCCCCATTCCCTGTCATCCCTGGCAGTGCCCGCATCACCTGATGATTCTCTGTCTTTTTAGTATAACGCTGTGCTGCGTAATGCTGGGGCCATCCTTAGACTACAAACTGTGGGAGCTGGGGTATGGGTAAAGTGCTTGCTGGACAAGCGTGAGGAGCTCGGATCCCTGGCACCTGTGTGGAAGGTCAAGCGTGGCAACATACACCTGTAGTCCCAGCACTCGGGGGAGTGGGGGGCAGACGAGCAGATCCCGGAGCGCTCTGGCCGCCAGCCTAGCCGGGTTGGAGAGTGAGAAGATACACCTTACCTCTGCTTCGGACTGCCACAGTTCACACACACACACACACACAAAAAAAAAAAAATATTAAAAATTAAAAACTAAGCCGGGCGGTGGTGGCGCACGCCTTTAATCCCAGCACTCGGGAGGCAGAGGCAGGCGGATCTCTGTGAATTCGAGACCTACAAGAGCTAGTTCCAGGACAGGCTTCAAAGCCACAGAGAAACCCTGTCTCAAAAAACAAAAAATAAATAAATAAATAAATAAAAATAAAAACTATCTGTGGGGCCTGGTGCATAGCTCATTGGTAGAGCATGGCCTTGGTATGCTCAAATTTTTTTTAAATATTTATTTATTTATTTATTTATTATGTATACAATATTCTGTCTGTGTGTATGCCTGCAGGCCAGAAGAGGGCACCAGACCTCATTACAGATGGTTGTGAGCCATCATGTGGTTGCTGGGAATTGAACTCAGGACCTTTGGAAGAGCAGGCAATGCTCTTAACCTCTGAGCCATCTCTCCAGCCCCCTCAAATTTTTCTTTTAAGTTGCTATGCTTGTAATTGCAGCATTTAGGAGGCTGTAGCAAGAGGATCTCAGTGAGTTAAATGTCAACCTCGGCTTCATAGTGTAGCCAGGCTGGCCTGGGCTGCAGAATGAGAACTAGCCTCTTAATTTAATAAATTAATTAAAAGCAAGGGGGAAGAAAAGAACAAACACAAAGCTATTTACTGTCTATCTGATGTTCAAGTTTAGTCAGTGCTCTGCCTTTGGTAACCTCAGGGAGGCCTCCTTCCCTCCAGTTATGTAGAGGAGGGAACCTAGGCCCATGGCTACACACAGTATGCAGGTACCCTGGGAGGGACCTGAGCTGACGGACTGTTCGAAACTGTGTCTCCTGGAGGTGTGAAGGGGCTGCGGTGAGGAAAGGGGCCCCTGGCTCTTGAAGGGCTCTGGGAACCTCTCCCTCTTCTCCCCTAGATCAAAGACCCCGCTAATAAGCGCTACGAAGTGCCCATGGAGACCCCGCGTGTCCTGAGCCAGGCACCATCCCCCCTCTATACTGTGGAATTCTCAGAGGAGCCCTTCGGAGTGATTGTCCGCAGGAAGCTGAATGGCCGGGTGCTGTAAGTTGGGTGCCTGGAACTTTGACCCTGCCCTGGGGTTGACAGGGACATGGTGGCCCTCGGAGGTCAGAACTTCCAAAGATAGCAAACCTGTCCGCCTCATCCCTGGCTCTGCTGTCAGCCTGACTCCGCCTTTAGCCAGTCTGTTTCCCATTGCTGCGATAAGCACCAGGGGCGAAAGCCAGGCGGGGAAGAAAGGTCTCCTCTTAAAGCTCCCAGGTCACACTCCGTAGGGCAGGAACCTAAGGTAGAACCTGGAGGCAGGAACTCAAGCAGCGGCCATCCATCCCTGGACCACCAGCCCCAGGGGGGTGGTACCACCCACAGTGTGCTGGCCCTCCCCCATCCGTCAATCAAGAAAATGCCCCCACAGGATTGTTTGCAGGCCAGTCTGATGGAAGGATTTCCTCAGTCAAGAGTCCCTCTTCCCAGATGACCCTAACTTGTATCAAGTTGACAGAACCCAGCCCTCACCCCTCCTCCCTGTGTGTGGACCACCAGGCACGCACCCACGGCCCGCTGTTGACTGCTCACCCAGGTCTCGGCTTGGTGCTTCTACACTGGGTCTGAGAGGTTCCCTCCGTGGCTTCCCAGTGAGGCCTCATGCCCCCAGGCGATACAGGGTGTGTGTGGGGATGACATCACTGCTACAACAGCAGTGTCTGGCACTTGTGCTATCCGAGGTGACCCATCACAGAGGATGATCCACCCAGTGGTGCTAGGGAGAGACCGATCCAGTCCACAGTGGTACCCCCTGCAGGTGGCGCGCTTAATGGCCTCACTTTTATTTATCAAATACACATCTCTTACTGTGAGCTTTATTAGGGTTCATGGCTCCCTGACAGGACCTCATGTTTGTACTACTGTGTCCTCTGACCTAGGGGAACATGGGCCCCTCTGAGCGTGCCCGCGCTGGCTTTTCCCACCGTTTGCAGGTGTTCTGGTCTTTATATAGCCATTGTCCCAGGGTTGGCCTGATGCAGAGCTGGTGAGGCCGCTCTGCCCCTCTCCAACCCTCCCCTTTGACGGATCCATCATCCTGGATTTGTGTGGCTGGGGTCCATCCAAGGGAGCCTAATGTGTCCCCCTAGGCTGAACACTACCGTGGCCCCCCTGTTCTTCGCTGACCAGTTCCTGCAGCTGTCCACGTCACTACCCTCCCAGCACGTCACGGGCCTCGCCGAGCACCTCAGCCCGCTCATGCTCAGCACTGAGTGGACACGGGTCACCCTCTGGAACCGGGACCTGGCACCCTTGGTAAGAGATGAGCAGAGGTGGGAATTGGAGAGGCTAGGGTCCTGGGTGCGAGATGCTGTCTCTTGTCATTCCAGCCAGGTGCCAACCTCTACGGGTCACACCCATTCTACCTGGCGCTGGAGGACGGTGGCTTGGCTCATGGTGTCTTCCTGCTGAACAGCAACGCCATGGGTGAGTCACCAGCCTGAAGCTCCTTCAGTGGGAGAGCTTGAGGCTCTGCCTGCCCCGGAGTCTGCTTGTCTCAAGGGACCTTATGTGGAGAGAGTCCAGTGGGCCGAGTCCTCATCCTGCTCATCCCCACCTCCACCTAAGGAGGTCTGGGGGATTCCCCAGCCTCATCTGCTCCACGTCCTCAGGCCTTGATGAGTTGGGCTCAGAACAGCTGCCCCACTCCCGCCCTGTGGGCATCTCCCAGCCTTCCTGTCGGAAGAACCACACTGTATAGGTGCAGGTTGGTCCGTCCTTGGGGGACTCATTCCTGAACCTAAGTCACTTTCTTCCAGATGTGGTCCTGCAGCCCAGCCCGGCCCTAACCTGGAGGTCAACAGGTGGGATCTTGGATGTGTACGTGTTCCTAGGCCCAGAGCCCAAGAGCGTTGTGCAGCAGTACCTGGATGTCGTGGGTAGGGCCTTCTCTCTGTCCACTATCTCAGACCCCTAGGCCCTGACCCTTGCCCCCAGTCCCTGCTCACTTGCAGTCCTGGCCTGCAGGATACCCCTTCATGCCGCCGTACTGGGGCCTGGGTTTCCACCTCTGCCGCTGGGGTTACTCCTCCACTGCCGTCATCCGCGAGGTGGTGGGGAACATGACCAGAACACACTTCCCCCTGGTGAGTGGAAGTCAGGGCGGGGCAGCCCCAGCTTCTGTACTGGTGAGCCCCGGTCTCAGCTTCAGCTCCCATCCCGTGCTGCAGGATGTGCAGTGGAACGACCTGGACTACATGGACGCCCGCAGGGACTTCACCTTCAACCAGGATGGCTTTGCAGACTTCCCAGACATGGTGCGCGAGCTCCACCAGGGTGGCCGGCGGTACATGATGATCGTGGTAAGCAGATCTCAACGCAGCCAGTGTGGTTTCTGTGAGGCTTCTTCCTCCTAGCCTTGGACATTCTCTGAGTCTCTGGTGTTGAAGAAATGTCTAGAGGCTGTAGGCTTAGTGTCTTCTGACCAAAGCACCTGTATGCCCCGGGAAAGATGACTCAGCAGTTAAGAGCTCACTGTTCTTGATGAAGACAGTTCAGTGCCTGGCACTATTCAGTCAGCTCATGACTGCCTGTAGTTTCAGCTCCAGGGAACCGTCAGTTTCTTCTAGACACACACACACACACACACACACACACACACACACACACACACACACACGAGTCTTAGTTAGGGTTTACTATTGCTATGAAGAGTCAACATGACCACGGCAACTCTTATAAAGAAAACAATTGGGGCTGGAGAGATGGCTCAGTGGTTAAGTGCCTGCTCTTCCAAAGGTCCTGAGTTCAATTCCCAGCAACCATGTGGTGGCTCACAACCATCTGTAATGAGATCTGGCGCCCTCTTCTGGCCTGCAGGCATGCATGCAGACAGAACATTGTATACATAATAAATAAATAAATCTTTAAAAAAAAATAAAGAAAACATTTAATTGAAGGTGGCTTGCTTGCAGTTTCAGAGGTTCAGCCTGCCATGGCAGGGAGCATGGCGGCATGCAGGCAGGCATGCTGCTGGAGAAATAGCCAAGTGTCCTGCATGTTGCAGGCAACAGGAATTGGACTGACTCCCTGGGCGGTATCCTGAGTATATGAAACCTCAAATCCCACCCCACAGTGACACACTTCCTCCAGCAAAGCTACACCTTATGATAGTGCCGCTCCCTATGAGATTACAGGATCATGGGGGCCAGTTACAGTCTACCACACACACAATTAAAAATAATAAGTTGGACATGTGGCACACACCTTTAACTCCAGCACTCGGGAGGCAGAGGAAGGCACATACCTGAGTTTGAGGCCAGCCTGGTCTACAGAGTGAGTTCCAGGACAGTCAAAGGCTACACAAAGAAACCATGTCTTAAGCCGGGCAGTGGTGGCGCACGCCTTTAATCCCAGCACTCGGGAGGCAGAGGCAGGCGGATCTCTCTGAGTTCGAGACCAGCCTGGTCTACAAGAGCTAGTTCCAGAACAGGCTCCCTGTCTCAAAACCAAAAAAAAAAAACAAAAAACAAAAAAAAAAACATGTCTTAAAGAACAAAACAAAACAACCGCAGGAAGCAAAAATAAAATAAAAGTAAAATATGCAAGCAGTAAACATTTGTCTTGAACAGGAGGATCAGGAATCCAGACTCACACCTCCAGTTCCCAGTCAGTTCTTTAGATTGGCCAACTGTGTGCCGTTCAGGTACCATCGCGAACTTGGGGGGCCAGCCTCCAGTCAGCACCAGGATATGCAAAAAAAAAAATTGATGAATGTAGCAAGTGATTAGGCAAAATTCTTACCTGTCTGAGGGCTAGACTCTCTATCTGAGGGGAAAAATAAGCAAACACATGCACTTGCTGATGGTGACTTCCCCTTTTTCTTCATCTTACAAATGCTCTCAGAAAACCTCTCTTGCCCCTCTACATAGCTGTCCCTACCCAGCTGCCCGAATAGCTCTGCATCACCTCCACATCTCTGACAGTGCTCCCTTCCTCCCACCACCTTCTCCACAGCTCCCCATAGCCTCTCCTGGAGAGCCTTCCACAGCTCTTCCTCACAGCCAAACTATGGACAGTTGTATGTTACATTATCAGGTCCCAACCCATTCTCAGAACACCAGATAGGTCACACAATAGTTCTCAGACTAGGAGGTCACATTGACCAGCCGGTGAGTCGTGCTTGGCCATGCACATAGCCTAACTGGTTAGGGTTCCCAGACAGAAAATAAACCTTGAGCCTGTGACATGAACTGAGGCTGGGACTTGGTGCAAAATGTCAGTTGCTGAGAAAGTTTTGTATGTTTACTAAAGTTGCCTCCCGCTCCGACCTGAATCAGCAATAAACACCTGGGAAAAATGACCTCATGTATTTGTCTCTAGGGGCAGCCAGATATTTCATCTCCAAGGGCAACCGGTTTGTTTTGAATTTGTTCTGAAGTCTAGAATTAGCTGTCGTGGTGACTGGGAATACTATTACTTTCTTATGTCAGTCTGAGTAGTGAAAAATATCCTAGTGTTACTTCTTTTTTTTTTTTTTCTTTTTTTTTCCCGAGACAGGGTTTCTCTGTGGCTTTGGAGCCTGTCCTGGAACTAGCTTTTGTAGACCAGGCTGGTCTCAAACTCACAAAGATCCGCCTGCCTCTGCCTCCCGAGTGCTGGGATTAAAGGCATGCGCCACCACCGCCCGGCTCCTAGTGTTATTTCTATTCATCAGAATTATACTGATTAAGGAGAAATCATCTTCCTGACCATCCACAGCTATATGTGTACCCAGTAGATGGAATATTTTCTCAAGATAAACACACAGCAGTGGGGAACAAAAACACCCACAGCAGTTCTTAGGGAAGAGGAAATGAAGAGTGGCATGTGAGAGAATTTACGGACAGGAGCAGCTGGTCATTTACAGTCGGTAACCCCATGATCTTACCAGGTGGGGCTCCCCAGTAGAGAGTCATTCTTTAGGTGGGTCGACCCACTGACCACTGTTGTCAGGGTTTCTGTTCCACCAGGTCTCCCAGCTGCTTGCTTAGTCCCAGAGAAATTACACAGAGGTCTACATTAGTTATAAACTGATTGGCCTAGTATCTCAGACTTCTTATTAATCTTATAACTTATATTAGCCTATTATTCTTAGCTGTGTTAGCCACATGGCTCAGTACCTTTTTCAGCAAGGCTGACTGCTTCTGTGGCGGGGCTAGGACTGCGTCCTCTTCCCAGAATTCTCCTGTTCTCCTTGACCCGCCTCTACTTCCTAACTGGTTATCCCACCTATACTTCCTGCCTGGCTACTGGCCAATCAGCATTTGTTTAAAACATAATTGACAGAATACAGACAACTGTCCACACCAGAACACGGATTGACCCCCATTGCGTCCTCCCATGGCAGTTCTCGGCGGTGCCATTTTCACAAACCGTCCTGTCTCTGCCTCACTGGTTCCTCTTCTTCTAGTGGCTCGTGCTGAACTCTTCTCACTGCTGCCTTCTTTCCCCAGGACCCTGCCATCAGCAGTTCAGGCCCTCCTGGGAGTTACAAGCCCTATGACGAGGGTCTTCGGAGGGGCGTGTTCATCACCAATGAGACTGGGCAGCCACTGATTGGGAAGGTAGTGTGGGAGATGGGGACGGTGGGCAGGGGAAGAGTCAGATTGTCGAGTGGAACAGAGGCAAGTGGGGGGTCACTGGGGGTGACCGTAACTCCCTGGGATTTCCAAAGTATGAGGGGTGATCTCGGGCATGAGCAGCTGGGTCCAGCTCAAGCTTAGCAGACCTTTCATGAGGCCTTGGGGTCTCCCTTGTCCTTCTTGTCCCTGGGGGCCTTTGGGAGTTCTGAGTCCCAACCTCCCCATCCTAAGGTGTCCCTAGCTATGGGAAGGGCAGGCTTGGGTTGTGTCCAGTGAGGGGCCTCCAATGGGGTTGTCTCAACTTCTTCCCAATGCTCTGGGTCCATGCTTCATCTGCCCCATGACTTTGTGTGTAGGGATGGCCCTTGCTGACCCAAGGCTGAAGCCCTCCAAGGCTCTAGGCATTGTGGGAGAGGCTGCTTTGTTGTTGGGCTTGAGGTCAGCGCTGGCTGAGCGTGGAGCTGCTGCTCTGCCCAGGGCTGAGGCCTGACAGCGCCATGGTGCAGGGTCTGCATGGGACTGGTTCTCCCCTCTGGACTCTTGTTCAGGTATGGCCTGGATCCACAGCCTTCCCTGATTTCACCAACCCTGAGACCCTTGACTGGTGGCAGGACATGGTCTCTGAGTTCCATGCCCAGGTGCCCTTTGATGGAATGTGGATTGTAAGTATACCCCTGTCCCTGGGTACACCCCTAGTCTCTGGGGACCAAGCCAGTTCTACATCTTAGGCCTCTTACAGGACATGAACGAACCATCCAACTTCATTAGAGGCTCTCAGCAGGGCTGCCCTGACAATGAACTGGAGAACCCACCCTATGTGCCCGGTGAGCCCCACTTGTCTGTCTAGAGTGAGTGGCTTTGACCAGGGAGTGCCCCTTTGAGGTTTAGAATATGCAAAGCTCTCAGTTTTGGCAAACAGAAGGCAGAGCAGCCAGCAGGACAAAGAGGAGAGAAACCTGAACCGTGGGGTCCTATGGAGAGTGACATACAAGGCCACGCTCACATGTAGGCAGGGCCTTAGGGGAAGGGGTTTGGGCTCAGATGGGCAGATGCTGGGGACAGAGCAAGAGGAGGGCGATATGGAGGCGATAGGTTTGCGGAGGGTCGTCTTTGGCACCAACCGCTCTATTTTAGAATAGCAGAGGTGACTTGCCCCAAGCATCCTGGATCAAGTGGGCTCTGTCCTGGGCTGACCCCGAGGAGGTGCCCATCTGAGCAGAGGACGTGGGCAGAGGAGAGCACATAGAGCCCTGGAAACCGGTAAACGAGTCTAAACTGGTCCTCCTCTTGCCTAGGGGTGGTCGGCGGGACCTTGCAGGCAGCTACGATCTGTGCCTCCAGCCGCCAGTTCCTCTCCACACATTACAACCTCCACAACCTGTATGGCTTGACGGAAGCCATCGCCTCCAGCAGGTGAGGCTCTGCCCTGTGCAGCCAACCAGCCTTTCCAGCACGCACAGTGGGGGCCGAGAGGTGAGCTGGCTCCCATCGGGGTCGTAGATGGAAGGGAAAGAGGCCACCCAGACCACCCATGGGCCTGCGATGCCTGCACGCTCCTGCCCAACTGGTCACTGCTCTCCATGCCAGCTTGGAGCCAGCCTCTCTCCACAGGGCATCCTAGATGTTACATGGGTAGGGAATGGCATCTGAGGGACTGCGTAAGTCCAACAAGGCTTCAGAGTGCTGGCTCACCTCTAGAAGACATCAGAGTCACTGGGACAGGCCTGACTGCCTAGCATACTTTGGTGGTGGCCTCTCTTCCCCATCCATTCTGTCCTTCTCCTTAATGGTAGTCTCTTCTAGCCCTGGTCCCCTTGCCACTGACCCCTGGAGCCCTGGCTGTGTATCACCCAGGTGAGCCCAGCTCTGTTCCCATCCCACTCAGGGCCCTAGTGAAGACCCGGGGAACACGACCCTTTGTGATCTCCCGCTCAACCTTCGCTGGCCATGGTCGATATGCTGGCCACTGGACAGGGGATGTGTGGAGCACCTGGGAACACCTTTCCAACTCTGTACCAGGTGAGTCCAAGCTGCCTGAAGGGCACTGGGTTCCTTTCTGGAGGGCTTTGGGTTCTGGGCTCAGTCCCACTGAGTGTATTGAGATGGCTTGGGGACCCGTTGCTACCTTATGTTGGACATGAAGCCTGCCGGTCCCTACTCAGTTGTGCAAACTGTGTCAGTGGCTCACCTGTGTCCAGTTCACCCTGACCAGTGCTTGTCCTCTTTGACACTGTGTGTTCCCTGGTGACCCCATCCTGACATACAGAGGCACCTACCTGCTCTGCTCGCTAAAAGGAATTTGATTTTTGTTCCAAGAACTTTGACACCATTGGCCCATGTTAAGTCAGAGAAGGCAGGAACCCTGAAGAACAGACTAGGGAAGGAGGGGAGCCATGGCACCACATGGGCAGCTAAGAGCCTTGACTTAGAGTCTAGAACCTTCTGACTTATGGAAGACTGACTTCTGTGTCAGCTGGTCACAGACCTAAGAAGGATCCCAGCTGGCTGAGCTCTCAGAGGTGAGCTGGCCGCCTCTGCCCTGTGGGTGAAGCGCAGTCTGGGCAGGCCTGGCAGGCCAGGAGCCAGGCTTAGAACTGCCTTGTGGAGTCTGGATTTGCTCCCTTCTCTTTTGGGCTCATTTCTCCTTTGAGCCGACAAGTTCTGAGCCGAATCCTAGCTGCTTCCAGAGTCAGGTTTGACTCAGCAAAGCCTCCGAGGGCCCAGGCTGCCCATCAACTCCCTGGCTCTAAGGAATCAGTGCAGCAGAGGGAGACTGGCGTTGGCACTGGGCTGAACAACATCCAGCCCTTAACAGTCAGGGGAACGCCTACCCTACACGAGTTGTCTGTTAGTGTCCTGAGGCTGTCATCCCTGAGGACAGCATTGGGGGACTTAATGTAACAGGAATCCATCCCCTGACAGTGCCCAGACCGTGGGGCTGCAGCCAAGAAGTGGCAGAGCCACAGAGGTGCGACTCGGTGCCCCTGCACAGCCTTGGGGACCTTTCCTTCTGCTCGTGGTCTCTGGGGCATCTCGTTGCATGGCTGTTCCTTGCAGGGCTATCTCCCCATGTGACCTTCTCTTCACATGACATTTTCCTCTTAGGAACCACACCAGTCGCATCACCTTAGCTGGTGTTTCCAAATAAGGTCACAGCGTGCCTCAGCACCCTGGGCTCTGTCTACTCTGCTGGTC
Source organism: Dicrostonyx torquatus (assembly GCA_028555095.1). Taxonomy (NCBI): domain Eukaryota; kingdom Metazoa; phylum Chordata; class Mammalia; order Rodentia; family Cricetidae; genus Dicrostonyx; species Dicrostonyx torquatus. The sequence continues at coordinate 319,711 of JAQHUG010000362.1, forward strand.
CCAGGTATTAGGAAGCGGTTGCTGACCCCAGGCGGAAAGTACAGAGCCCAGTGGGTTCTTGATGGATGGTGAGGTTAAGTTGGGCCTGCCCTACAGGCCTGACTGTCCAATTGCTGTCTTGGTGACCTGGTGCCCCTCTGCCTCTGTTCTCTCAGAAATCCTGCAGTTTAACCTGCTAGGCGTGCCTCTGGTGGGAGCGGACATCTGCGGCTTCCTGGGAAACACATCAGAGGAGCTGTGTGTACGCTGGACCCAGTTGGGGGCCTTCTACCCCTTCATGCGGAACCACAACGACCTCAGTAGCATGGTAGGAGGGGGTGACGGGGGTTCCTACCCACCAAGACCCTGTCCTGCCTAATCCCACCCCTACTGGAGGAGCCCAGTCCATGCTGCCCTGTCCACAGGATGGCCAAGGAGCTGTAGATTCTTGGGGTAGACATTCTGTTGAACCCTGGCCCAGGAGCCCAGAGACCTCCTGGTCTAGTGCGCTCTCTGTTGCTGTGATAGACACCATGAATAAAAGCAGCTTGGGGGGGCTGGAGAGATGGCTCAGTGGTTAAGAGCATTGCCTGCTCTTCCAAAGGTCCTTAGTTCAATTCCCGGCAACCACATGGTGGCTCACAACCATCTGTGATGAGGTCTGGCGCCCTCTTCTGGTGTGCAGGCGGACACACAGACAGAATATTGTA
>JAQHUG010000362.1:381938-392217 GCA_028555095.1 Dicrostonyx torquatus
AGAGAGAGAGAGAGAGACAGAAAGACAGAGACAGACAGACAGACAGAGACAGACAGAGAGAACATTCTGGATATAGATGCACACAACGCAGTCCCAGAAATTTGGAGGATTGAGAATTCAGGAGCTATATAATGAGACCCTGTTTCAAATTAATTACATTTTTAAAATTTTTTATTTATTTTTGTTTTATGTGCATAAGGGGGTCATATCCCCCAGAACTGTCTTTGTGAGCTGCCATGTGGTTGCTGGGAATTGAATCTGGGTCCTCTGGAAGAGCAGTCAGTGCTCTTAACTGTTGAGCCATCTCTCCAGCTCTTAGATTTGATCCTTCATTGAATTCAGAAATCCAGATGTTAGAAGTCTTCTCATCCTAAAACGTTGGCAACTTGTTCAGGGATTAGAGAAGATGCTAGCGGCTCTCACCAGTTACTCTGCTGTTAGGAAAGATGAAATCAAAGAGCTAAGCACAAAGGCGGGGCCACAGCGGGGGACTGAGCCAGGCAGGGGGTGGTACCTGAGACCAGAGGAGGGCTGAGGCTACAGCATGGGGAGCAGGTGAGGAGCTGGTGACCTTTGGTGCTGGTGTCCAAACATCCTATCTCCTTCCAGATCTCTCCCAGACAGAGGACAGCCTGCAGGAGTCTTTACGGAGTCTCAATGTCTCAGAAAGGTGAGCTGCTACTCGGAGAACCCCCACTGACTGGAGAAACAGAGCCTGGAGGTGACTGCACCCTCTCACCATGGGGAGGGAGGTCACAGCATTTCCAAGAGGTTGGGTCAGAGCAGAGAATCCCAGAACCCAGGGCTTTTCTGGCCCCTGTGCTCAGGTCGTGTCTGTCTGCCCACAGCAGTGTCCCCGTGAGGCGAAGACCAGCTCGCAAGATCCTGAGCCAGGTCACAGTGTTGGCATTCAAAGGGGACGCGTTGCTGGAGCAGATAGGTGTCATTGGCGGGAACCTCACCGGTATCTTCATTCACCGTGTCACCCCGGGCTCTGCAGCCGATGAGATGGCCTTGCGTCCCGGCACCCAGATCACAATGGTGAGGGAGAGTGGGAGGCTGTGGCACTACCAGGCTTCCGGGCCAGGGTAGGGGTGATTGGCGGGAGAGAGACAACGGTCTCGGTTCTGTTCTGGGCTGACGGAAAGTGCTGCCCGCATCTTATCGACCAGGGTCATGGGAGGGAAACCCAGCCCCCTTCCCAAGCCTGGCAGTCCAGATCCTGCAGAGCCTGGAAACTCAGAGTAGGGTCACCGTACTGCGTCGACTCTGACCAGGAACCTTGGTGTTGTCCTGGAGGTGAAAGTCGGGGGGGACCTTGTACCTGTCACACAAGTGATCTAGCCCTGAGCTGCACCCCAGCATTGGCCAGGATTGAGGAAGCCTTTCCAGTGGGGGTAGGGTTTTGACTGTGGTCTCTCTTTTTTTAACTGTGACGATCTTGTTTTCCCTTTGTGTAAGTACATGATATAAAATTCACCATTTTAACTACTGAGTTCCGTTGCAAAATGTCCAAATCTGGACAGAGTAGAAATATACATCTAAATGTAAAACATAAATTATTCTTATTACGTGAATACATGGGTGGGAGAGGGTGATTTTGATGTGGTCTAACAGCATGATTTTCTTCAATTATGTGTGCGCTTTGTGCATGCATGTTCGCATGTATGATATGTGTAAATGATGTGTGCATGAGTGTGAGTGCACAAGTGCACGGACCACGTGTGGCGGTCAGAGGACAACTTTGGGAGTCATGGTCTGTTCTTCCACCTCTCTTTTCACAGGGACATTTATGTAGCCATGTGTGATGACTTTAATCACATTATGACATTTATGTAGCCATTTATGTAGCCATGTGTGATGGCTCTTGCCTTTAATCACGGGACTTGGCGGACAAAGGCAGGTGGAGGATCTCAGTGAACGGGAGGCTAGCCTGGTCTACAAACTGAGACTCTGTCTCCAACAAACAAGACACATTTAGTTATTTATTTATTATTTGTCTGTGTGTCATAGAACACGTGGAGGTCAAAGGGCAGCTTGTTGCAATTGGTTCTCTCCTTCCACCATGTGGGTACCAGGGATTGAATTCGGGTTTTCAGTCTTTGGTGATGGGTAGCTTCACCTGCTGAGCCATGGGTGCCATGCCTAGGGTCTCTCTTCTCCTCCTTCTAGGGTCTATGGTGTGTGTGTGTGTGTGTGTGTGTGTGTGTGTGTGTGTGTGTGTATTGTTTAGTTTTTGAGACAGGGTCTCACTGTGTAGACCAGACTGGCCTCAAACTCACAGAGATCCACCTGCACACGCTGGAATTAAAGGCGTGCACCAACCAACTCTCCTGACTCTTCTATCTTATTTCTGCCTCTTGCAGCACCCACTCCAGGCTCTCCGGTGCCAAAGTCTCTAAGCTCTTGGGTCCTTCCTTTCCCCCACCTCACATCGCATTGTAAGAGTGCTGGCATTGCAAATTCCCAGGGCTGAGCTCAGCCACCATCAGACTTGCACAGATTCTCAGGGTTGACCTCAGCCATCATCAGACTTGCACAGATTCCCAGGGCTGAGCTCAGCCCTGAGGTTTGCTCAGCAAATGTCTTTACCCACGGAGTTGTCTCCCCGGCCCCAAAGCCCAAGAGCTCAACTTTAAGCCTTTTAAATGATTTTTTACATTATTTTTTTTATTACATGTATGGGTGTTTTGCTGGCATGTATGACAGTGTATCACGTATGTGTCTGATACCCACGGAAGCAGAAGAGGGCACTGGAGCTGCAGACAGTTGTGAGCTACCACGTGGGTGCTGGCACCGAACCTCGTCCTTTGGAAGAGCAGCTGGTGCTCTTAAGCACTGAGCCGTCTCTCCAGCTCCTGCTTTTACTTTTAATTACTTGTATGAGTTATGAATTACTTGTGAGAGGGGAGTGTGCACATGAGTACAGGTGCCTGCAGGAGCCACAGCCGGACATCAGATCCTCTGGAGCTGGAGTCACAGACAGATGTGAGTTGCCATGTGGGTGCTAGGAACTGAGCCTGGGTCCTCTGTAGAACCAACGAGGGCTCTTAACCACTGAGCCAGATTTTCAACCCCCATCTTTTTTTTTTTTTTTTTTGAGACAGGGTTTCTCTGTGGCTTTGGAGCCTGCGCTGGAACTAGCTCTTGTAGACCAGGCTGGCCTCGAACTCACAGAGATCCGCCTGCCTCTGCCTCCCGAGTGCTGGGATTAAAGGCGTGCGCCACCACCGCCCGGCTTCCAGCCCCCATCTTTAAGCATTTTCAAAATATCTAGAAACGTGCCAGATGGGTTTGACCCCATCGCTGGGGCTCACCTGTTGGCCCCAATGAGAGAATATGGGAGTGGGCATTTCCCTTTATTACAGGGTGTCCACAGTGAAGCAAGAGCCCCCCATTTCTGAAGAGCCCACATACTCCTCATACAAGGTCGTCTCCTGTCCCCTTACAAACATACATGTGAGTCAATGCTACTATAGTCCTAAGATGGACAGCTGTTGAGGAACCACTCATGTTACAGATTTCCTCTGTCGCATTTGAGGGACAGTCATATCCCGGGGCAAGTCTGGACTGACAGTCCTAAGACATACATACATACATACATACATACATACATACATACATACATACATAATATACACACACAATAACACATAAACACGTATCTCCCTAGACTTAACCATATGAACGAGGGAGGCATCATGGAACCCCACCAGGCAGGGCTTCACAGATGGGGAGGCACGGGTGGGGCACTCTGGCACTAAGTAGGTGAGGATGGTGATACCACATAACAGCCTCATGACACAGAATAGGACGTTCTGGAACGTTCTGAGGTTTATTTTTGCCAGCGGAAAGGGGTTATGACAAAGAGATTATCCTCAACAGTGAGAGAGTCGTCGATGGGCGATTCTTCAGGCCGGGACTGTGTACGATACACACGTGTGCGGCCCGATGCTGTAACAACGCTATCCCCACACGAAGCTCGTGACAAGGGATTCTGATAGGGCCATGATAGGCCAAGGTGGGTGGGTGGGTGGGTGGCTGAGGAGGGCCAAGAGGTCCTCTGCAGGCTCCCACTCCCACCCCAATGATATCCTGCATGTCACTGACACCATGTTCCAAGGCCAAAGCTGCTGGCATGCCCATCACGTGAACCCCTACACCATGAAAGACATGGAGCCTGGCACCATCCCCACCTATTCACAGTGAGTAGCTGCCACTGGCTCTTCATGTCCCCACAGAAGTTCCAAGGACAACTTGGACACTGAGACTAAAGAGTTGACTCTGTTTTTAAGGACCCTTCCTGCCCTTGTAGAGGCATCCAACACCCAAATTAGACAATTTACAACCATCTGTAACTCTAGTTCTAGGGGATCCAATGCTATCTTCCGACCTCTGCGAGCATTAGTGCACACATGTACATACATACACACACATGCATACACACACACATACAGGTAAAACACTTATACACTTCAAATAAAAACAAATTACAAAATAAGATAGATGTTGAAGACAGGAGCAACACTGTCTTGGTGAGAAGTCCACCTTGCTGCTTTGCCCGCAGGTGGATTGTAAGCCGACTGAGCCGTCACTGAGAGCCACTCTGGAGAACACGACTCTGGAACAGGCTGTGGGGCTTCTCGGGAGGGTGAATGGTTCCTGCTACCTGACTGTGAAGATCAACACTGAAGGTACAGGCACCGCCCCACACTCGCTCAGCTCTCTGGGCCCCTCCTGTGACCCCCAAGTCCCGTGACTCTGTGCACCTCCAGAGCCCATGGCTACCAAGAGCCAAGGCAGTTCAGCCAGGCTCACCCTGAATCCCCCAGGCTCCAGTGAACTGGAAACTTCTCTCCATCCCGCTGGGCCCAGCACCAAAGTGGTTTTCATAACTTTTCCTCCTACTTTCACATTCTAGAACCTTCCTCATGTAAGTTCCCTGGTCTAGGATCCTCACCCACGGATGTCTTTTATCAGGTTATAAGAACCTAATTCAGGACCTAGATGCCAAAGTGGTGACCTCTGGGGATTCTTTCTACATCCGGGTCAACCTGGCCATGCAGAGGAAGGGAGGGGGAACGCTCCATGCACACTGCAATGATATCCTACATGTCACTGACACCATGTTCCAAGGCCAAAGCTGCTGGCATGCCCATCACGTGAACCCCTACACCATGAAAGACATGGAGCCTGGCACCATCCCCAACTATTCACAGTGAGTAGCTGCCACTGGCTCTCCATGTCCCCACAGAAGTTCCAAGGACAACACCTGCTTGTCCCAGCTCCATGTTGAGGTCCCTCCTGCCCAGGAGGAAGCACAGACCTTCCAGAATTTTCCCTGCCCTATAGCAGAGCATCCACCCAAGAATAGAGTGGAGGAAAGGTTAACACGTAAACATGGGGGTCTCCTGGGGGCGGGTACCCTCTCTGTTATGCGTCCTGGTTGCTCATTAGCTCCCATGGGGAAGGACCAGTGTGGGACAATTAAATTAGCATGTCAGTGTCAAAGGCCCTGTCTCTGAGCCCTGGGGTGCAGCATTTCTGTCCCCAGCCTGTGTACCGATCCCTCTTGGCCTTGAGACTGCTCAGTCAGGCTGCCAGAGCTTCTTTTCCTCCGTCTGCCCAGGGCTCAGCAGCAGCTCCTGGCCCTCATCCAGGACATGACTCAACGGTGCACGGTTCCCCGCAAGGTGAGGCTCTGGTGGAAGAGTATAGGAGTATAGCCCCCCTGGGATGGGCTGGATGGGAGTGGATGCTGTGGAATCCTGTGTGGGCGTGTGGACCACTGAGCTGAGCGGGGCAGTATCTGCACCCTGGGGACCCACCAAGCCCTAAGAGGCCATGTGAACACGCCCGTCTCCACTCTCAAAGCAGCTCCTGCTCTTCCTCACTCTCTTGATCCCTTGTCACCGACTCACCTCCCCGTTCTTGTTTCCTCTGAGGTCGGGCACCTTGTCCTCTTGGGACACAGAACACCTTTCACTTTGAGCACGCATCTGTCCCTGAGCAAGGTGCTAGGACATTCCTGCCTGGAGCACGGCCATGCTAAGTCAGGAGGGGGGCCTGCTCTTCTCTCTGCCTTTTGCACCCCTTCCTGCAGAGCCCTGCTGCTGCCTGAGGCCCCTCCCCTGGGGTGGGGCTTGGGAAGCCTGGTTGCTCCATGGCACAGCCTGTATTGTTCAGAAGCTGTTCTGGATTTGCTTATGGGGCAGGCTGCCCAGATAGGGAGGGGGTGCCAGGCCCCAAGCCCAGTGTTGATGGCTGAGCCTTGTGCCTCTCCTATCTCCCCGTTCTTGCTGTGACAGCCTTCCGGAGGACCACAGAAGTTAGTAAGAATTGTCAGTGTGGACAAAGCCAGAGTCAGTCCTCTGTCTCCATCTAGTGACCAAGGCCAGTCTACTTCAGGTAAGGAGGAAGGTGAGACCTGGCCGATCGGCATGGGGACCATGTGGGCACGGGGGTCACTCCTGGGCAGTACAATCAAGGTGATGTCTCTCAGGCCAGGGGCTGTTATTTGTTTACTTATTCTTAGGTGTGGATGTTTTGCCTGCATGTATTTATGTGCACTATGTCATGTAGTGCCTCTGGAGGCCAGAAGAGGGCACCAGATTCCAATGGGACTTGAGTGGCCTTGAGTCAACCACGTGGTAACTCTGCGAGAGCAGCCAGTGCTCCTAACAACTGAACCATCTCTCCAACATCTGCCCTACCCCGGGCTGTTTTTTATGAATCGTGATATCTACATGCCTTTTTATTTATTTATTTTTTTGTGTGGGGGGGTTCGAGACAGGGTTTCTCTGTGGCTGTCCTGGAACTAGCTCTTGTAGACCAGGTTGGTCTCGAACTCACAGAGATCCTCCTGCCTCTGCCTCCCGAGTGCTGGGATTAAAGGCGTGCGCCACCACCGCCCGGCTCTACATTCCTTTTTAGACAGCAACTAAGAAACATATTTGATGTCCTTTAAATGGCCATGTCCCCCTCTGAGGCCTGACCCAGTGAAACTATACAAAAGCTACCAGCACACAGATAGGTACGCAAGTCTGTTTGGAAGAGAGGGCACTACCAGACGTCCAGCGTTAAATAAGGGAACAGTCACTAGGTTAACAGTGTGTGTACAAGGTCATACTAGGGTCTGACTGGTACAGGACTCCAGGGAAAACTGTACAACAAAGTTGATCGGAAGTGAGCATCGTAGAAGACAAATTATTCATTTCCTTTCAAGAAAGTTTGGCTGCACAATCTAAGATGGATACTGAGACTAAAGAGTTGACTCTGTTTTTAAGGACCCTTCCTGCCCTTGTAGAGGCATCCAACACCCAAATTAGACAATTTACAACCATCTGTAACTCTAGTTCTAGGGGATCCAATGCTATCTTCCGACCTCTGCGAGCATTAGTGCACACATGTACATACATACACACACATGCATACACACACACATACAGGTAAAACACTTATACACTTCAAATAAAAACAAATTACAAAATAAGATAGTTGTTGAAGACAGGAGCAACATAACTAGTCCAGGGGGAGGAGGCTGAGGACACTGTGGCTGAGGAGCAGGGCTGAGTGGAAGGCAGGACTGATTTGGCGGGGAAAGGGAGAAAAGGATGTGAGGAGAGGGAGGGCCAGGGTGAGAGACAGGGCCCAGCTACAGGCTTCCTTCAGGAAGAACCGGGCTCCTGCTGCCCTCAGAGACTCATCCTGAAGAACTGTGAGCTCTGTAGCCAGCTGTGCCGGCATGCAGCCAGTTGTGCCGGCATGCAGTCAGCTGTGTTGGCATGCAGCCAGTTGTGCCAGTACGCAGCCAGCTGTGCCGGCATTCAGCCAGCTGTGCCGGCATGCAGTCAGCTGTGCCGGCATGCAGCCAGCTGTGTTGGCATGCAGCCAGTTATGCCGGTATACAGCCAGCTATGCTGGCATGCAGTCAGCTGTGCCGGCAGGCAGCCAGCTGTGCCGGTATGCAGCCAGTTGTGGTGTTGGTATGCAGCCAGCTGTGCCGGCATGCAGCCAGTTGTGCCGGTATGCAGCCAGTTGTGCCGGTATATAGCCAGCTGTGCCAGCATGCACAGTTAGCGGCACTGAAGTGGGGAATGTCCTGTATCAGTCCCTCCCCAGGGAGAGGGGCAGGGACACAGGTGGGCAGTGCCCATATCCTCTCCTCCATAGGTGGCTCCAGCGCGTGCTTCTGGGCAGAGAGCTGCTTCACCCTGGCCCCATACACCCTGGTACACCCCCACAGGCCTGCCCGGGCCCGGCCTGTGCTCTTCGTGCCCAGAGTAGTTGGGAAGATCCTGAGCAAAAAGCTGTGCCTCCTCCAAGGCTTCAAGCAGTGCCCTGCAGGTACGTGCTCCTCGGTCAAGTGGCCAGAAGCTGTGGGTCCTGGGGTAGCCGTGAGCAGGTTCCATGGTATCGGAACAGAGGGCCACAAGCTGGGACACTGAGAGGTGATGATTGCCTCACAGATCCCTGGATCTCTGGCCTCAGGAGAGAGAGAGAGAGCCTCGCTCTCTCTGGGGGGCTGCAGGTGTGGGTCCTTCCTGGCTCTTCCAGTACCTTAGGGGTGCAGGAGGTCTCCACTCCCGTGTTGGCTTTGGTCATTGCTGATCTTTTTCCTTACGTCTGTGTCTACACACGGCCTTCTTAGGGTCCACTGTCACCCAGCATTGTCTCACGTAAAACCCTATTTTTAAAGGAAGTCGGTTGGTTCTGGGTTCTGATGGACATTAGTGGGGTGGGTCATTATTTCTCCCTTCAACACAGTCATGCTGAAAACAGGATGTTCATAGCAGGGTCGTACGACTGGAGGGCTCTGTCAATTCGCTACCCGCCACCGGGCAGCTTCACAGAAGCGCTCTCTGATTCCCAGGCTCTCCTGCTCAGGAAAGGCTGACTGGCAGGAGCGGGTCACCCTGTGGGGTGACAGGGGCCATTCTACCCTCTTGCCTTCCAGAGGAGAGAAGGAAGCAAACAGCATCAAGGAGGCTCCTCCACTGGACACCTCCCTCAGCCTCCGTGGGAAAGTGGGAGAAACTGAGCCCTAGAGGCCCGGAGAGTCCATGAGTTTTTCTAGAAATGGTCACCTGGGTGCAGCTGGTACAGACCAGTGGGAGGAAAGTGCACAGACTGCGGGCTCTACACATGCCCAGAGAGAGGGGGTGATACTGGGGGAGATGAAGGACCAGCCAGCAGGGGATGAACGAAGGGAGGTAGGAGCTGGAGGCAGCGAGGTGGTCCAGCTGGACAGCCAGTACGTGCAAAGGCCCGGAGCACAGAGGACACTGGGCTGGAGTCACTGCTCCGGTGGCCGAGGGGCGTGGAGGCCAGATGTCCAGCTCTATAAAAACCCTGACCATTTTTAGAGGGAGGTTCACTGAGGCTTGATCTTTGGACATCTTTCTTGAAAGTCCTGAAGTCTTGGCCAGGGTTTGGGGATGGGCTCAACTCCTGGAACGTGGGGGCCCAGGGTTCCCAGCAATGTTGCAGTGGTGGTGGGGGAGGGGGACTCCTGAGATGTGTACAGCTGGGGTGCCTGAACAGACAGACATAGGCTAGGAAGAGGGCAGGACCGGGAGAACTGCTCAGGAGGTCCAGAATGAGTGCTCCATCTCAGAAGTAGGCCATCTGGCTCCCTGGCATTCTCTAATGTTTGGCTGTCCTAGACACTCTAGGATGCTTGACAATACCACTCACTCACACACACACACACACACACACACACACACACACACACGATGAAAAATTGCCCAAAGCACTACCCAGTATCCCCTGGCACCAGGACCACGCTGGGTGGCAAAAGTGATTTAAGGGACTGGTGGGAATCCTCAGTGTTAGGAGTTGGATCCATCTATAAATTTGGAGCTTGCGAAGTGATGCTGAGCATTGTCCATCTGTCTGTCTGCCTGCCTCCATCTATCCTTCCCCCAAACCTCACCTGCCCCAGAGTTCACACATGCCATGCTTCTGGCTCAGGACTTCTGGTAGGAGGCAGGGTAGGTAGGTTTCCATGTGGCCGCTGTGGGAAGCTTTTCCCGAATGCGGTGGGAGACCTCCAGGGTGGGGCTCAGCAGGGCTCCCTCAGGATCCCAGTGTATGACCGCCCCATCTGATGTCACCACCAGAGTACTTGAGCCAGGAGGAGTATGTCACCTGGAGCCAGAGAGGGGATATCATCCAGGAGGGAGAGTCGATAGGGGACCACCACTGGGTCACCCGTCATGCTGTGGAGTCCCTCATGAATACGGTAGGGGAAGGGTTCTATTTATTTATTTATTTA
>JAQHUG010000362.1:410510-420576 GCA_028555095.1 Dicrostonyx torquatus
GCCACCACCGCCCGGCTGTTTGTGGATATTTTGCCTGCATGATACACATGTGCCCACAGACACCAAAAGAGGTGCCAGATGCCCCAGAGCTGGAGTTACAGGCAGCTGTGATCGCCATGGTGCTGGATATTGAACTGAGTCCTCTGGAAGAGCAGCCAGCCCTCCGGTCCCGAGTCTGTAGGGTTTGTCTTGTTACAGCTGTTCAAGCTGAGATAGGACCGAATCTCCAGAGCTACACAGCCTGGGCTCCGAAAGGCTCCGGGACCACTCCCTACCTGGTGTATGTGCGGCCTGAGCAGCCTTCATTAGTGCCCCCCCCGCTCCACCCCGCCCCATGACCCGTAGTGCTGCTGACACAGCACTGTTTATGTTACAATTACCCAACTGACCTGCCCAGACACCACAGAGTTTATCGGTCTGGCGCGGGGCCAGACCTCAGAAGGATTGGGCTGTCACAAGCCAGGCACTGATCACTCAAACAGGAAGTCTCGTGAATGCCGGGGGAATCTGGGGTTCCTAAGAGGAGCTGAGGGAGTTTGGGTGGGCCATGGAAGGCTGTACCTTTGAGCCAGCGGTGGAGAGCAGCTGAACCAGGACATCCTGCAACTCGGATGCCAGTCTCTCTTTTGGAACTTTCTCTAGCTCTGCAAGACCGCTCAGCCTAAGTAGCTGCGCTCCACTGGGTTTCCCCGGCTGCTCTGGCTACGGATGTGGGAGTGCTGGGCCAGACCGGGCAGGGCAGAAGCCGGAGGGCCAGCCGCACTTAGTGTCACTAGGAAGAATCCCGCATCATGCAGCATGAGAGATGGATGGCGGCAGGGGGGCTGCAAGGGAACTGGCGGCGCACCGGAGTCAGCACGGGCCGCAAGAGGGGAGGAGCAGAGTGGCCGCTTCTGGAGGCAGCAGCAGGCGGCCGTGGACGACCGTGCCAGGGGCGGCGACACTCACCAACCATCAGCAGCACATTGCGCGAATGCACGCTGCAGAGCCCCAGGAGCAAAAGCACCGCGCAGCAGGACAGTCCCTCGGGGTGCATGGCGGCGGCCCGCCCGGGTGAGCGGTTCCGGCTCGGTCCCTCCCCACGGTCACGTGTACGCTCGGCTCCGCCCACGCCCTGCCTACTCTGTTCCTGAGATTCCTGCCAACTCAGCCACGGCCACTTCGGGAGACCTCAGAGCCTCAGCGTCCCCTGGGTGAGTCTGGATCCGTGGAGTGGAGGGAAGGAGTGCGCAGCCGCGTGGGCTGGGATCATCGGGAGCTGTGGGCGTGCGGCCAGCGCTGGGTCCCCGGGTACGCTCTCGTCCGGGGACCCTCCCACACCGCGTCCCACCGAAATCTCGGCCGCCTTCAACCTTGCTCCAACTTCTCAGCCTTGCTCCAGGTTCTCAGGATTGCTTGTGTTCCCCACTGGGACCCCAGGGTTCAGGGTCCCCACTGGACTCGTGCTAGCGCGGCGTGGGGGGTGGGGGTGGGGAGGAGTGGACTTTGTCCAGAACAGCACTTCAAGGGCTGGGGAGCGTGGACCAGGGGTGGGCAGCCAGCTAAGGTTCTGGGAATGTGTGTGTGCGCGCGCCAGGATTTTAGCGGATGCTACACGCACCTAAAATTAATTGGGGAGCTCTGGTTGGTCTTTGGAAAACCAACTAGAATTCCCGGGGCCCCTCTCTTGGGCTGTGAATGCCACAGGTGCTGGGTAACTTCTAGAATTTGAGCCACTCCTGCCCCCGTTCTCCAGTGCACTCCTCATTGGTGGGTGGAGCCCTTCCTCTGTGGTGGCCCGCTGCAGCAGTGCACACTTGTAAATCTTGGCGCCCCTAAGGCCCCCAGGCTGCCCACCCACACTCTTGTCAGCCAGAGAAGGCCTGAGTCTGCAGGACCTGCTTCTCTCTGGGCTGGTACCATCAGGGTCTCTGGAAAGGGGGTAAAATAAAGGAAGGGATACTTCAGAGCCTAAAATTTAGTCTTTAGGCGTCCCGTGAACAGGTGGTTTGCCAGGTTTTGTTGGTAGATGTTGCCAACAGAGATACACCCAGACTTGGTGATTGTGGGGTTCAGAGAAGAGGATGAGGGGCCTTCCTGAATCCTTGGTCCAGGCTCCTGTGCACAGGTCGCTGGCTTCCTTTTCCAGATCATCATGGTTTGGTGAATCACCCGACTCAGCCTCCCTCCCACAAAAGACAGACTCTCTCTTCCTGAGGTCCTTGGGAGGGGGTTACTACAGGATATTGACACCTCCCAAACCCACCGCCTGATCACTGCTCTGTGTCACCCATGCCCAGCCCGACTCTAGGGAATCCGTCCTCCGTGAAAGATCTGCCCCAGCCTGGACATGGCGCCAGACACCTGCTGCTGCTCTCATGGGGCCCTGAAGAAGAGGCTGCCCATTCTGGCCTGGCTACCTGTCTACTCTCTGCAGTGGCTAAGGATGGACTTCATCGCTGGACTCTCCGTGGGACTCACGGTCATCCCCCAGGCTCTGGCCTACGCAGAAGTGGCTGGACTCCCGCCCCAGGTGACATAGCTGACCCCTCTGGGTTCAGTTCCCAGCATCCATGTGGTGAAGCTCCTAAAAACCACTTGTAACTCTAGTTACAGGGGCTCCAACACTGACCTCAGAGGTCACCTGCACTCACATGGAACACACTCATAATTGCAGGCAGAAGACTCATGAACATGAAGTTAAAAAACAAAGCTGGGGCTGGAGAGATGGCTCAGTGGTTAAGAGCACCGGCTGCTCTTCCAGAGGACCCAAGTTCAATTCCCAGCACCCACATGGCGGTTCACAACTGTCTGTAACCCCAGTTCCAGGGGATCTGACACCTTCACACCAATGCACAGAAAATAAAGTGAAATAAATTATTAAAAAAAAATCCAGCCAAGCGGTGGTGGCGCATGCCTTTAATCCCAGCACTCGGGAAGCAGAGGCAGGCGGATCTCTGTGAGTTCGAGACCAGCCTGGTCTACAGAGGGAATTCTCGGACAGCCAGGGCTACAGAGAGAAACCCTGTCTTGAGAGAAATAAATAAATGAATAAGTATATATAAACAAACACTTCTCAGACTCACAGATATAAGCACACAGTCCTGAGCTCCGAACAGACAATCCCCAGCCCCTCCACCTTTGGTAGTTAACGGGAGAAGGGGGTGCATGCTCCGTCCGGGGTGTGCTGGGGTGCCCAAGTACAGGGTTGACAACAGAGACGTGGGTGCATGAGGACCAGCCTGGACCTCCTGGGGCTCACTGCTGCCTTTCCCCAACAGTATGGCCTCTACTCTGCCTTCATGGGCTGCTTTGTGTATTTGTTCCTGGGCACCTCCCGGGACGTGACTCTGGGCCCCACGGCTATCATGTCCCTCCTGGTGTCCTTCTACACGTTCCATGAGCCTGCCTACGCCATCCTGCTTGCCTTCCTGTCTGGGTGTATCCAGCTGGCCATGGGCTTCCTGCATTTAGGTAAGACCGCTTTCCTGTTGTGGGAGCGGCTGCATGGTTGCTGTTCCTGGGGTACCAAGTCCTCCTAGGGTGCCTTTCTTTGCATCACTGTATACGGGGAAGATCAGCCTCCATCTCTGCTCTATTCTACACAGGGGCCAGAGCAGAGCCTTGTCGAAGTGTTGGGGACCCACAGCCTAGACTTTTTTTTTTTTTCGAGACAGGGTTTCTCTGTGGCTTTGGAGCCTGTCCTGGAACTAGCTCTTGTAGACCAGGTTGGCCTCGAACTCACAAAGATCCACCTGCCTCTGCCTCCCGAGTGCTGGGATTAAAGGCGTGCGCCACCACCACCCTGCAGCCTAGACCTTTCCTGCCTTCCAAAATGTCTAGAATATGTGTGTAGAGGACAAAAAGGCTTTGTGCACGCAGATGAGCACTGGAGAAGCCAGCAAGGTCAAACGTAGCTCACCTCTTCACTGGCATGAGGCTCTGCCCATGTCTTTCAGAATGTCTGTTTTTACTTTTCCCAGACCCCCTTGAGTATTGCTTTTAGTGCATAAAACCCATTTTTTTTTTCTTTCTGGTTTTGGTTTGGGTATTTCAAGACAGGGCTTCTCTGTGTAGTCCTGGCTGTCCTGAAACTCACGCTGCAAACCAGGCTGGTCTTGAACCCAGAGATCCACCTGCCTCTGCCTCCCGAGTGCTGGGATTAAAGGCGTGTGCACTGCCACGCCTGACCCATAAAACCCACTCTCATGAGTAATATCAACTATACTTTACAACAGCCTAAGTGACTCCTACTTTATCTTAGGGCCGGGTCAGCCCTGACGCCCACAGGCATTGTGTTACCTCAGCCAAGCTCCCTAGACTCTAAACCTTGGGCATTGTCTCTACGCCAACAG
Organism: Dicrostonyx torquatus; assembly: GCA_028555095.1. Classification (NCBI taxonomy): domain Eukaryota; kingdom Metazoa; phylum Chordata; class Mammalia; order Rodentia; family Cricetidae; genus Dicrostonyx; species Dicrostonyx torquatus. The sequence goes on from JAQHUG010000362.1 coordinate 414,845, forward strand.
TACCCATTCTTGGGAAAGAAGCCAGATGCACTTTGCAAAGAATCTCAATGGAAACATGTCTTATATTTCTGTGCACTTGGACTGACTTCATTGTTATCCTAATATTTTTTTCCCCAAAATTGTGCTGTGTTAACTATGGCTAAAGTAAAATGATCTTGGCCTGACTCTAGAAGCTCTGATCTAGGGCTGGTTACAACAGGCTGAGCCAGGTTCAGTCAAGCCTGCAGGGGAATCTCCACAGATACAAGGCTGGAAAGATGTCTCACAGTTAAGTACATGTCCTCTTCTTGCAGAAGACCTGGGTTCGATTCCCAGTAGCCACCTGGGTAACTCAGAACCATAACTATAGCTTCAGGGTGTCCGGCATCCTCTCCTGGCCTCTCTTCACACCGGCACACACATGGTGCACATAAACTCACACAGACACACACATACCTTTTTAAAAAATAAATCTTTAGATAAAAGGTCTAGAGTATCGCCGAGCGGTGGTGGCGCACGCCTTTAATCCCAGCACTCGGGAGGCAGAGGCAGGCGGATCTTTTTGAGTTTGAGACCAGCCTGGTCTACAAGAACTAGTTCCAGGACAGGCTCCAAAGCCACAGAGAAACCCTGTCTAGGGGGAAAAAAAAAAAAAAGTCTAGAGCGTCATGCTGCCCCATCATCCCTCAGCTATAGAGTCAGCCCCCAGCCCCCTGTGCCATTTCTCCCTGCCTTCTCTGAAGTTGAGTGGATTAAATGTCCAGTCCTCTCTCTCTTGGCCACAGGGTTCCTACTGGACTTTATCTCCCGCCCCGTCATTAGCGGCTTCACTTCTGCTGCCGCCATCACCATTGGCTTTGGACAGATCAAGGTAGGCCCAGTGTCCACCTGGACTCTGCCTGGGAGTGGCTGCTGTTGTCATGCCTGGGAGTAAGACCAAGGCCAGTCCTGCCTGTCTCCTGTCTGGGCCTGTAGCCTTCTGTTCCCCAGGGAACGAGAAGCACATGGTGCTCTCAGGGGTCTCCTCTTTTAGAATGGCCCTCCTCAGGGGTCTCCTCTTTGTAGAATGGCCCTCCTCAGGGGTCTCCTCTTTGTAGAATGGCCCTCCTCAGGGGTCTCCTCTTTGTAGAATGGCCCTCCTCAGGGGTCTCCTCTTTGTAGAATGGCCCTCCTCAGGGGTCTCCTCTTTTAGAATGACCTTCCGCAGCAGGTGTTAAATGATGAGCAGGTTTCACAGTGGGTAGTCTGGGGCTGGCTGCTGTACCCCTGGCTTTATTGCATCTGTGCCCAGGTGCCTGATGGTCCCCCAGGGTGCTTCTGTCCTGTCTTTACTTGTTTGGGGAGACTTCTGGTTGTCAGCCAACTGCCAGGCTCCCGCAGCCATCTCTCGGACCTGACCTGGGTGCATGGCTTTGCTGGTGTGGTCCCTCCGTTTTCCTTTACCAGACTGACCTTTTTATTTTTTTTTTTAATTTTTTTTACTAAAACTCATGTTCTTCGGTCACCTAACGGCAGAATTTACTCTGTCCACTGCCGGCCCATGGGGATGGGACTGGGTGCTCGGTGTCAAGAGTGGAACTGACCTCTGTCCTGTGCTGGGAAACTTGGGCCACATCCCAGTCCTGTGACCCAGTGTCACCACCCCACAGCTCCACAAGGCATGCCTCCCAAGGCCGGGGCTGCTCCACCTCTCCGGTGCGGGTGAGAAATCCAGAGTGGGGATGTGGGGGGCGACCGACCTTTGCTTTTTCTTCATTTATTTTTTCTTTTTTTCTTCTTTTTTTTTCACCCTGCCTGCTAGGCACGAGGCCACACTTTCACGCATCTAACGCCCCACACACTGGACCCCTAGATGACAGGCTTGTCATTGTGTCCACTTTAAAACCAGCAAACTGGGCAAGCACGGTGAGGAGGGGGGGTGTGCACACTTGTCGGGGTGTGCCAGGGTCTTCTGCGAGGAAAACAACATAATTCAATTTTAGCAATATAAGCATGCACTAAATTTTATTTTTCCCTTCCCTTGTGAGAATGGAATGGTCCCTTAGTGATCATAATGCCAGCGGTGGGATCTTTCTCTGCACTCTTGTTTTGCAATCCTGGCTGCCTACCAGATTTTTAAAGCGTGACCTGCTGCCGACTGGTGGTGGCAGCACACGCCTTGAATGGCCTGCAGTGTTCTTACATGCCTGGGCCAGGAGTCCACTGGGACCCAGAGTGTACCTGTGCTTACTTACCCAGAAAGCACCTGTGCTTACTTACCCAGAATGCACTTGTGCTTGCTTACCCAGGATGCACCTGTGCTTACTTAACCCAAAATACACCTGTGCTTACCCAAAATATACCTGTGCTTACTTACACAGAATGCACCTATGCTTACTTACCCAGAATACACTTGTGCTTGCTTACCCAGAATACACCTGTGCTTACTTACCCAGAATACACCTGTGCTTACTTACCCAGGATGCACCTGTGCTTACTTAACCCAAAATACACCTGTGCTTACCCAAAATATACCTGTGCTTACTTACCCAGAATAGACCTGTGCTTACCCAGAATGCACCTATGCTACTTAACCCAGAATGCACCTGTGCTTACTTACCCAGAATGCACCTGTGCTTACTTACCCAGAATAGACCTGTGCTTACTTACCCAGGATGCACCTGTGCTTACCTACCCAGAGTTCCACACCTCAGTGTCTGTAGCAGATGTCAGGCTGCCACAGCTTGTCACCGCCCTCACTAAACTTCATGAGATAAATAACAAAACCAGAGAGCAGCCCTTTTCCTGAAGGCCTTCAGCACCAGCTCCCTCGGAGCCCTGCCTGTCCGGTTAGTGGGAGTGGTGCTAGAAGTGACGACGACTTTGGGCCAGTGTCTGTAGGAGCTTACGGGCAGCCGGGACGCTGACCACACAGGAGAACTGGTTTCCTGCTGTGGGGTGTCCCAGACTTGCATTTTGTCTTTATTGAGATAACTCCACCAGGCGGTGGTGGCGTCCACCTTTAATCCCAGCACTCGGGAGGCAGAGGCAGGAGGATTTCTGTGAGTTTGAGGCCAGCCTGGTCTACAGAGAGAGAGCCTGGATAGACTCCAAAGCTACACAGAGAAACTTTGTCTTGAACAACCCCCCCCCAAAAAAGGCAACCCCACTCTCCTGTCTTAGGGGAGTGGTCAGCAGTCTCCTGGGAGCCCTGAGGCAGCGTGGCCCTGGGAGTGGGGTCCACATGGGACTTCAGGGGCCTCTGCTGGGGAAAGCGTGAGCAGCTGGCCTCTGTCTGATGACTCCTCCGTCTGAACAGAACCTGTTGGGACTGAAGAACATCCCCCGGCAGTTCTTCCTGCAGGTGTACCACACCTTCCTCCACATCGGAGAGACCAGGTACCTGCCGGCTCATGTCCTTCTTGACCCCCTCCACACCCCCACCGCAGCCCCATCCGGGTGACATTTGTTCCGTCTCACAGGGGCCCTTGAGAGCAGTGCTGTCCCAAGTCAGACATGCAGACACCCAGGCCAGGTCAGACCCAGAGACCTGGGCGGCGTGGACAGCGTCCCTGGCGCCTCCTTCATCAGTGTCTCGCTCCCAGAGTTCTTAGGGAGGCAGAGAACACAGACCTCGCACCGACAGCTGCTGCAAACACAGAGCAGGGCCAGCGGGCCCTGGAGAGAGCTGGGGCACCCATAGTGAGGCCTGTCCTTCAGGGAGCGCAGCCCAGCGGGAGCCATCCTGCCCCTTATGCCAGAAATTACTTGGGGAGCCACCCAAGCCGAGGGCAGTCGGCTGCTGCTCCCTATGGCCTGAAGCCAGTAGTGCGGTGCTTCCCATCTGTCCTGGTGGAGGCAGGGGAGTGAGATTGGCCAGTCCCAGCCCAGTACAGTGTTCTTAACAGGTGTCCCTGGCCATGCAGTCCCAAGCCCTCCAAACCTCTTGGGAACGGGCTAAGCAGCTGTAGGCTGGAGGACATGTGACTGAAAACTGGGCCAGTAATAGTTACCGTGATGACGATGGGCCTCTCACATCCTAGCCCTCAGAGGGGTGTATACATCAGAGGCCGGAGAAGTTCTGAAATAAGAGTAGAGGTGTAGGTTATTCAGGAGAAGGTGGAAAGGGCAGAGGGAGACTTGCAGCAACCCCTACCACTGAGAGCTGTCCTCTCATCTGTGGTCCTGGCATGCGGAATGCGAAGGCAGGAGGATTACAAATTCGGGGACTGCTTCAGCCGTATAGAGAGACCCTCTCTCAATAAAAGGAAAGGATGCCCACAGCAGGCCACAGGCCCTCCTGCTGAGTCAGGTGTCGACTGACCCTCCATCTGCAGGGTGGGCGACGCCGTCCTGGGGCTGGCCTGCATGGTGCTGCTGCTGGTGCTGAAGCTGATGCGGGCCCGCATGCCTCCTCCCCATCCTGAGATGCCCCTTGGCGTGAAGTTCAGCCGTGGACTGGTGTGGACTGTCACAACAGGTGAGGGGACCAGTTCGCCGAGGAGCCAGCTCCACAGAGGTCGTGCTGGGGGCGTAGGTGCTTTCAACCTACAGCCAAATGGAGGACACATGGCCAAATATAGTTTCAGACTTAGATGGTTTTGTCCCGCAGGGGACATTAGAGACCATTATGGCTGTCACTGCAGTGTTGTTTTTTGTTTGCTTTGTTTGAGACAGGATTTCTCTGTAGCCCTGGCTGTCCTGGAACTCACTCTGTAGACCAGCCTGGCTTCGAACTCTCAGAGATCCGCCTGCCTCTGCCTCCTGAGTGCTGGGATTAAAGGCGTGCGCCACCACTACCTGACTAAATGTAAATAGTTTTAAGTCAAGGTGTATCTTCTGATCACAGTGAATTAAGTAAAAAATCAATAGCGGCCAGGTGTCATGATTTGTGCCTTTAATCCTAACTTGGGAATCAAAGGTTTGAGTCCAACCTAGTCTACAGAGCAAGTTCCAGGGATTCCAGAGCTGTTACACAGGGAAATCCTGTCTTGAAAAAAACAAAAAACAAAAAAATAATAGCAAAAATGCTGGGTCCGGTAGCATGTGTGGAGGCCAGTGGACAGCTTAAGGGCGTTGGTTCTCATTCCACGAGGTGAGTCCCAGGGATCAACCTCTGCTCCTCAGACTTAGTGGCAAGTGCCTTTGCCCACTGAGCCATTTCTGCAGCCCTGGGCCATGATATTCTTCTCAATTTCTTTTCTGCTTGTTAATCATTGAGAGATGTTGCCAGAGATTTCGGTCCCGCCCGGTCCCGCAGCCGTTCCGTCCCAAAGAAACACACAGAAGTCTACATTTTTAATCATAAACTGGTTGGCCTATTAGCTCAGGCTTCTTTTTTTAAATTTATTTATTATGTATACAGTGTTCTGTCTGTGTGTATGTCTGCAGACCAGAAGAGGGCACCAGACCTCATTACAGATGGTTGTGAGCCACCATGTGCTCACTGGGAACTGAACTCAGGACCTTTGGAAGGGCAGGCAATGCTCTTAACCGCTGAGCCATCTCTCCAGCCCTAGCTCAGGCTTCTTAATTAACTCTTACATCCTACATCCTACGTTAACTCATAATTCTTGCCTGTGTCAGTCACGTGGCTTGGTACCATTATCAGGAAAACATTCTCATCTTGCTTCGTCTGCATCTGGGTGACAACTGTAGACTGAGCCTTTTCTCTTCCCAGAATTCTCCTGTTCTTATTGCCCACCTCTACTTCCTGCCTGGTCACCCTGCCTCTACTTCCTGCCTGGTCGCCCCACCTCTACTTCCTGCCTGGT
>JAQHUG010000362.1:475624-488122 GCA_028555095.1 Dicrostonyx torquatus
AAAAAAAAACCCACGAGCTGTGATGGGTTTGAGAGCCTGATCCTTGATGGAGCAGCATCCCAAGCAATAGGAATCGGTGTTGTAAGCTCATAACCCACAAGGACTCTCCCAAAGCAAGAGCAGAGCCCCGCTCCCCGCACCGCATGGCTGAGAGCAGGGAGATGTAAGAGCAGGGAGGTAAGCCGAGCCTGCCCAGGCCCAAATAATCACAAAACTATATTAATTGCAACACTGTTTGGCCAGTGACTTAGACGTGTCCCTGCCTAGCTTTTAAATCTTAAATTAACCCATTTCTGTTAATCTGTGTATCACCACGGGGCTGTGGCCTTCTGGTAAGGTTCCGGCTTTACAGCATCTGTTCCAGCCTGGCTGTGTTCTGCCCTGCCATAGGGCAAAGCAGTTTTAATCATTAACCAATAAGAGGAACAAATACTGAAGGACATCCCACATCACAGAGAGGTGGAGAGGGGACAGTGGACACACTTCCCTGTAGAGTGCTTGCAGAGAGCCTCCAAGACCTCTCCATCGATAATTGGTCATAGCCACATGATGCCACCTTGTTTGTAACCTTTACAGCTCCCGACCTCCTTTGTTCTATCTGTTTGCCTCTACGATGACTTTAGGAATAGGGACATCAGTCTCCACTTAATGAGAGGGAAAACTGAGGCACATGGTGGGTTCTAAACCATCTAGGGTCACCTGACCAGATTGTCATGAGCTGGGCGGGAACTCAGGTCCTCTAAATGCAGCCCAGATACCACTGTGTCCTTATGCAGACGAGGCATGAACAGGCCTGGGACAGCATGGCGTCTTCTCTGACCGCAGGCAACTCTGTGGCCAGATGACCAGGAGTCACTGCTGCCTGTGTCCCAGAGCTAACATTTATCTTAGGGACACCACTTGGTGGCAGTTGTCTCGATTGCAGACCCTTCCGCTTGTAGACACTTCAGTGCCAGGGCTCATCTCACAGACGTGGCCTCTGTGCAAATGAGGAAAGCCATCTTCGAAAGGCTGGTCAGGTGTGCATCCTCTGGCTCTGGGGGAGCCCGGCCCAGAACAAGCCCCAGGTGGTGCCAGTTTGCTCAAAGGAAGGGCTGGGAAGAGGCCAGAGCAGAGAAGGGCTGGGAAGAGGCCAGAGCAGAGCAGGGCTGGGAAGAGGCCAGAGCAGAGAAAGTGGTTCGGTGCTAAGTGGAAAAACAGAAGCCCGGACACGGTCTTGTCTCTGAGGCTAGCCTCATGGGTCTTGCAGTCAAAGGCAGGCCTTGGCTTCATGACTTCCTGCTCCCCCAGAGGCAAAGTTCCGTTCGAGCATGGTCCAAAGGCCCTTCCTAGCTCGTGTTCTTCTTTGTCGTCATCTTCTGGTTTATAATTATTTTATGTGCATTGATGTTTGCATGCAAGTATGTCTGTACGAGTGTGTCAGATCCCCTGAAACTGGAGTTACAGACAGTGGTGAGTCGCCCTGTGGGTGCTGAGAATTGAAGCTGGGCCCTATGGAGGAGCAGCCAGTGCTCCTAACCGCTGAGCCATCTCTCCAGCCCGACCTGCGGTCCCTCAGCCAACCTTGAAATGGAAGATCTGGAGTTGAGTGCATCTCCACAGATGCTCCCAACAACATCGGGGCCAACAGGACCCAAGCTGGGAAGGTCTGATTCAGTCATAGAGGGGTAAAGGCAAGGAGGAGTGGACTCAGGATGGGCATCAAGGATGAAGCCTGCTCCAGTCTTCCAATTTTGGACATGGCAGAAGGTCAAGGTGCAGAGAGAATGTGGGCAGCCGGCATAGTGGTTCGCACCTGATTCTCCCTTAAATTCATTATCTGAAAACTTTTTTCCCCTCAAACTCCCTATGTAGTTTGACTGAGTATGAGGAACTTCCGGTCCTCTTGCCACCAACTTCCAAGTGTGCTGCTGTGCCCAGGTTAAGGGTGCCAGGGACTGAAGCCAGGCCCTGTGCCTGTTCAGTTAATACTCCATTGACTGAGCTACATCTCCAGGTCCCCTTTCTGTTTTGTAGCACGGTCGAGGATACTGGTTCTCAGGCCAAGAGTTCACTCTCTGAAATACCTGAGGTGCAGGCTCACTGGGATTCTGGGGACTCACCCTGGTGCAGATGCACCCCGGTTTTTGTTTCCTTTTTCCCAGCTTAGTGTAAGTCACTGTCCACGGTCTATGGTAGGCCCTTGTCTCATACTGTTGGGGTTCAAGGCATCCTGAATCACTTTGATGCCGGGTCTCCGTCAACCTTCTAGGACTTCACGTCCTGAACCTGGGGTCCTGACAACCAGAGCTCCTCAGGTTCTGGCCACGTTACCGAGGTGGGAAGCCTTGCCTGGGATAGCTAGGGAATCGCTGCTTCTCACTCTCGTCCTTAAACTCACTGCCATTTTGTGCCATGTGATGCCAAGGTGTCATGAGTGGAGAGCCTGTGAATGCTGCTAATGTCCAAAAGGGTCCCCAGGTGTATCCTATCAGAAGAGAGTCCAAGGGAGGCTCAGGCTGTGGCAGAAGGAAGTGTGTGGCCCTGCCTGTCACTTGCTCCTTGGCTCCATCCCCCTCCCTTTGTTCAGTGAGTGTCTGCTCAAACTAAAGATGTTTACCCAGTGGTTAAGAGCACTTGTTCTTGCAAAGGACCCTGTTCAATTCCCAGCACCCACGTGGAGGGAGGCTCACCTCCTTCGCTGACACCAACGCACAGAGACAAAATAATAAAACAAAGAAGGTGTCGGTGTGATAGATCTAAGGTGTGGTTTGGACAGCCAGCCCCACCTGCTTGAGGGTTTGGACAGGAGCCTGGGGGGAAATGCTGGGGGTCTGGAGTCTAAACAAACATCTCTCTGTTTAGAGTAAAAAGAAGAAAAGGAGGAAGAGAAACCAGAGCACCAATTCCTCAGAGGAGGGTTCCTTGTCTTCCATGTCTTCTGGCCTCTGGAGTCTGGATATGCCTTCAAGCCTTGGATCCCAGGACTCAGCCTTGGCCCAGAACCAAGTCCAGCAGGCTGGTGTGGGTAGCCAGCCTGGCCAGTCACGGCACACGGTGACTGTGCCAATGGAGAACGGCTGTGTGCACGCCGAAGGCAGCAGCGTCCCTCTGCAGGGGCACAGTGGGACAGGCACAGACAGTGGCATCGGAGGTGGGACTCAGAGGAACCACACAGAAGTTAAGGGCCTCAGCACTTCTAAAGCTTCAGTGGACAAGGGTCTGCTTCAAGAGGGGCACTGTGGCCCAGCCCCTTCTGCCTGCAAAGGCCCTGCTAAGGTTACCGATGCTTTACAGAGCGCCCCATTGCCTGACTCTAGGGGACAGAAGTCTGAACACAAGGAAAAAGGGCCTGTGACTGCAGAGCTGGCTGCTTCAGAGGTGAGCCACTGGGAGTGGTGGCATGGGAGCGGGGCGTGTCCTGCTCCCTGGACAGGGCAGGGCTCCCCTCTGAGTTACTCACCTTGTGGCTGGTACTGACTGAAGCCACAGAGTCAGTGCTCATTTTATCAGTAAGACTTAGGGTTTGGGTGATCCGTTTCTTCCAGCCAATTGATGCTACAGTCAAGACAGCCAATCCAGAGAAGGATGGGAAAGAAAAAAGAGACAATGGTCAGAAACAGAAACCATCCCTTGTGAGCCCTCCCGCCAGCAAGCACCAACACCAGGTAGAGGCTCGACTTGCCAAGAGGTGTCCATTATGCAGGGCTCCTGTCTGTCTGCCCTGGTGGTCCTTCCTCAGCCCGCCATCTCTCCATGAGCTGCCCCGTGGTTATGGTGATGTCATGTGGGAGGCAGAGCCTGTCTCCACGGAACTCCTATGCTAGACAGAGGCGGGAAGGAAAAAGTTCCCTGAGGAAACAAAGGGTCTTGTAAGGGTCCTGAGAGGAGGTGGTCCCTCCTCTTGGGTGGCTGGGTGAGGCCTGAGGAGGCACTGTGGGAATAGAATCCAGGAGTGAGGGTTTAGCCACAGACACAGAAATGACAGGGAATGGCGTGAGCCCAGGCCCTAAGGTAGAACATGGTGGGCCTGTTCTCAGAGAAAAGGGAAGTTGGTGAGGGATGGAGAGGCTGTGGACAAGGTTGAAGAGGGGCTCCTCCAGGCCGTGGTAAGCCGACCAGAAGATTGCCCAGTTCTGAGCACGGACTGCTGTAGCCCTGCCTGCTGTGTCATAGTCATGTCTTAACCACTGGGATTTAATTGTTTGCTCCAGGAAGCTAAACCAAAAGGCAAGTTGGCTGAGACTGGGAAGAACACGGGGGAGATTGGGAACACCCAGCCAGAAGCCCAGAAGAAGCCCGAAGAGAACAGAAATTATGCAGCTGCTTTGAAAAACCAAAAGGAGCAGAGAAACCAGAAGGCTGCTGCAGAGGAGGCTGCAGTGAGGTAGGATGTGGCCTCTTGCAGCGCGCCTGGTACAGCTCTGCCAGAGCCAGGCAGCTCCTGTCATGCCCGGCCTGCATCTCTTCTCAGTGCCTTTGGCACGCTCATCTTTGGGAGGACAGCTCTGGGAGGGACCACCTGGGATACCAGCCCCAAATCCTCTTTTCTGTTGGTCTCTGGGTACCTCACTGTTAATGTGACCCTAAGGAGCTCTCTTGGATGAACAGTCTGGACAGCATCACTGTCCAGACTCCTAACCCACCTCACCCCCACGATCACTAGCAAGTTGGAGCCGGATGTCCTCCTTACCTGCTGGGGGCGCTGTGTCTGAGTCTGAATGCCTGGTACTTAGGGGTGTCGTCACACATCAGAGAAATAAGCATGGTGTGTGTGCATGTATGTGCGCTTGTGCATGTGTGCTTATTCCGGCATGTGTGTGCGCACCCCAGCAGCTGGTGTGTCCTTCTCGCTCTTCCCAGAACACTGAGCCCAGAGGATGGAGTCACTGTGTACTTCCACGCCATTGTCTCCCGTGACTTCTCATTCAACCCTGACAAACACAGAGTGTGTGTCAGAGGGGGAGAGGGGCTCGGGAAGAAATCCTGGACTGATGCTTGCGAGATGAACTACACCAAGTGAGTACGGGGGTGGGGGCTGGCGCTGTCCTCATTGGTAGTCATGTGACCAAAGCAGTTGGGTGCATTTTCTTCTTCCTTTTCTTCCTTTGCTTTTTTTTTTTTCTTCTCCTGTTTTGGTTCGTTTGAAATAGGGTCTCACTTTGTAGTCCTGACTGACTTGGAATTCACAGTAATCCTCCTGCCTCCTACTACAATTGGACAATGAGTGGGTTTTTTTTTTTGTTTATTGGATTTATTTATTTTAACATATTCAGTGTTCTGTATGAATGTCTGCCTGCAGGCCAGAAGAGGGCGCCAGATCTCATTACAGATGGTTGTGAGCCACCATGTGGTTGCTGGGAATTGAACTCAGGACCTCTGGAAGAACAGCCAGTGCTCTTAATCTCTGAGCCATCTCTCCAGCCTGTTTGTTTGTTTTTTAGAGACAGGGTTTCTCTGTGTAGCACTGGCTGCCCTGGAACTCGCTCTGTAGACCAGGCTGGCCTCAAACTCACAGATCAGTGGCCTCTGCCCCATGGAAGCTAGAATCAAAGGCGTGAGCTACCACTGCTGAGACTGAGTGAATTGCAGACACATTCTCCAGCATGCATCCTTTCCCACATCTTCGTGTGGCTCCCTTCTCTGGGCTCTGGCAGGAAATCATGTAGCTTTGGGGCTGGGCTTCACGACACGTGTCCTCTGGTAAATGACATTTTATGTTCCTGCACAGAGACCTTCGTGAGCTCGGGTCCCTCGTCGAGGGCAGCATGGTCATTCCCAGGCAGAGCCTGGACAAACCCATCCCTTATAAGTATGTCATTCACCGTGGTGCCAACAGCAAGGATGACGCAGAGTACGAATTTATCTATGAGGAGTCAAAGAAGAAAGGTGAACATGTGAACCGCAGTCTGTTGGTTGAATCTGCCCGCATGGGCACTGGAGGTGAGCCACCGAGGGGCCTGAGTGGGTCAGCTCAGCTCCTGGGTCCTGGGGTCCTCTGCTTGGCACTGCCTGCCTTTTCCTTGAGGTTGAGGAAAACTCTTAGCCCTTTACTGTGTGAAGAGACCTGGGAACGTCTCCCATGACGGAGCTGGATGGAAGGAGCTGTATCAGGGTCTGGCTGGAATGGAGGGTGACTGAGTGTGGGACAGGAGGGGCGGTGGTCCGGCTTTGACAGTGACATTTAGAGTCTTTTCCATGGTCACCATCTGTCTTCATTCCCGTGTGCTGCTTATCTAACTTGACCCCCGCTCCATTTGGCTGGATCATCTGGAAGGGCACCCTGGTCCCCTGTGTTCTGCTGCTCGCTGGCCTTGTCAGCCTGGGCTCACAGCCTGATGTCCTTCCACGGGTCACAGAACGGCTGAGGGCCTGCCCAGGCACCTGCCACAGTCACCTCTCGTCCTTCTGTCAGAGGCAGAGTCCTGACAGGGTCACTTTCCTCCGTGTGTGGTTTAGCTATGGAAGCGGCTCCAGACCTGGGAGAGGCAGGTGGCTCCCCGCCGAGTCTCTTCAGACCGTCCTCCTGCCTTTGCTCAGTGTGGACCTGGTTGTTTCCTGGGACTGAGGATGGAACCCAGGGTCTCAGCATTCACATAACTTTAGGAGTATTTCATTATACTGATCTGTACATATGTGTGTGTAGTTTCTGCGGGCTTGTTGCTGCTCCCTTTGTGTGAGCCCTGTTTCCCAGCAGGGATGGGAGGACATGGAGGCCACAACACAGACTCCAAGAGGTTCCAGTACAGAAGTTATTTATTGTAAAAAAAAAAAAACATCGGGGCTTTTATGGAGTTAGGGAAATTAAGCTGTGGCAGGAATGTTTCTGGTTGGTCCTTTTCGAACTGACAGTCACTGCTGGTGTGTTGTGATTGGCTAGGAGCACGCATCATTAGCTACTGTGCTCTGATAGGTTGTCCTGGCCATTTACAAGTTTGCACGTGCTTGCTTGTGCTTGCGCTATTGCCCTGCATCATGTGTGCATCATGTGCGCACATGCCATGGCGTGCTTGCGGAGGTCAGAGGACAACCTTCTCAGCTGTGTCAGCAGGGCCCTTGTCAACTCAACTGTCCCCACAGCTCCCGTGATTTTTGGTGTTGGTGCTGTTTTGGTGTAACAGCCCTGCCTGTCCCTGCCTGTCCTGGAACTAGCTCTCGTAGACCAGGCTGGTCTCGAACTCAGAGATCCGCCTGCCTCTGCCTCCCGAGTGCTGGGATTAAAGGCGTGTGTCACTACAACCCACCTCTCCCGTCATTTTTTTTTAAGGACAGGATTTGACTTGTTACCCACGCTGGTCTTTAAAAATTTTAAAGAGATTTATTTTTCATTTTATGTGTATGTGTGAGTACCTATATAGTATTTGTAGAGGGAAAATGACCAAGGTCCTCAGAGCTAAGTCAGGCAGTGAGAACACAGTATTCCTCAGATACAGATGCCTTAGGAATGATAACCACAGCCCAAGGGGAAGAGCTAGGTCCCCAGAAACCTCAGCCTCGGACTTTTGAGGCACTGGCTTGGACCTTGATTGGCTTTGCCAAGTCCACTTTGGACAAGGACCCAGAAGTAAACTTCCCTTTGTCCTCTCATCAGGACCTCTGAGAAAGTTTCCTATCATGGTTAAACCCAGGGCTTTATACATGCTTAGCTAGCATTCTCCCAGTGAGTCATCCCAGGGTGTTATACACACCACAGCATGCTATCACCTCGGCTGCACATGACTGACCGTGGGCTGCAGAGGCACATCCTGTCCTGTAGGAGGGTCCATCTTTATTTCTGTGCTTTGATTGCCTGGTTAAATAAAAAAGCTGCCTGGGCCATTTGATAGGACAGGACTTAGATAGGCGGGGAAAAGAGAAGAGGATGCTGGGAAGAAGACTGGGTCAGGGACAGTCGCGATGAGGCTCCCGTCGCAGATGGATGCAGGTTAGACTGTTCCGGTAAGTCGCCCACCACGTGGTGACTTACAGACTTTTATAATGGGTTAGTTTAGATGTGAGAGCTAGCCAAGAAAAGGCTAGAGATAATGGGCCAGGCAGAGTTTAAATGAATACCATTCTCATGTGGTTATTTCGGGCATAAGCAAGCAGCCAGCAGCTGAGCGGGCCAGCAGCTGGGGGCTGGGAGCCAGGCGCTGGGAACACAACCTACACCTCTCCCCCATATCTACAACAGTTTGGCGCCCAATGTGGGGGCCAAACAGAAATAAAGATGGACCCTCCTACACTGTCCTAGCTGATAGAGCGGGCTGATCACCTGGGCTTTCCTTTCTTCCTGCCTCGGGCTGTTCCCCTGACATTTCTGCCTTCTAGGGGAGGGCAGGCTTCAGGGATCCGGAGCTCGCCCACATGGGGTTCTTTTGTCCCGGCAGACTGGCATCAGTATGACGACATAATTTGCATGAAGCCTCCTGGGAAGATCCAGAAATTTTTCGATTCCTTCACTGATGGCACGAGAAAGAACCTGGTGAGAGGGAAGAAGAATGCCGCTGTGGTCATGCTGGACCGCATCTTCAGTGTCCTCCAGCCCTGGAGTGCCATCAACCTGCAGAGCTTCATGACCCAGTTTGTGCAGTTTTACTCTGTGACCCGAGTGCCTGTGGTCCATGAAGGGCAGACTAGGCGGCTATGGTCCAGTCTGCAGTATGAAGAGAAAGAGGTACCAATTCCCCACTGTCACCAGCAGCTCTGGAGTAGGCAGGCAGTGTCCCTTGACCAACTAGAGGATAGGTGACCCCTGGACTGAGATGGCCAAGTACAGATGGGGACAGGAGGACCTCATGCCATCTTTCTGGAAGGTTCCTCTGTGTCGCACCCTCAGCATTGGTCCTGTGCTCTCCCAGAAGGGGTGGGCTCCTCATTACACCTTACACTGGTGTGGCTGTCCCTAGGATATCTCCTCCTGTACCTCCACCCTCAGTGCTGGGGACTGAGCATCTGTGTGCTTCAGTGGTGAAGCCCGGGAGAGAAGCAAGTCAAGCCTTCCCTGGCACTGGTACCTCGGTCCCTGGCACTGGTGCTCCAGTGCCTAGCCGCTGAATGTCCCCTGCAGAGCTCACACATCTTTCCCTCCCGGGACCAGGTGAGGGCGCACCTGTGGGAGCATGTGAAAACTCTGATGGCACCGTTCCTGGAAGGGAAGAGCGGGGACTCTCTGCCTGACGACTGCCCTGTGAGGAGTAGACTGACGTTGGGCCTGACCGTCCTTTTCATGGTGGAGGAAGTTGACTTTGTCTTCCCTAAAAGTGACCTGGACACGCTGTGCTACCTCCTCACCCCGAGCGCCGGCTCGCCAGACGCCCTTCACAGTGACCTGAGCCCCATCCTCAGCAAACCTCAAAAGTATTTCCTCTTCATCTCTTCTTTATTTTCTATTTCATGTGTGCGGGTGTCTCACATGCACGTATGTTTGTGCTCCGTGTGCACGCCTGGTGCCTGTGGAGGCCAGAAGGAGTTACAGATGGGTGCGAGCCAACATGTGGACGCCGGACACAAGCCGGGCTCTCAGGAGCAGCAGTGCTCGTAACCACGGAGTATCTCTCCAGCCCCCTCATCATTTCTGGTTTTTTATGACAGTTTCACTACGTAGCCCAGGCTGCCCAGACTCATGAGATTTCTGCCCTCAGCTTGTCCAGTGCTGGGTTTTGGGCCTGAGCCCCACACCTGCTCATGGAGCTGAGGGTCAAGGTGCATGTCTGTGGTCCCTGGTATTTGGCAGGCCAATGTGGGAGCATCCTCTGAGCCCATGAATTTGAAGCCAAACTGGGCATCCTGCAGTGAAGGAGCACGCAGAGTCCCTCCACACACGTGTCTCGCATCTGTGGGAGGCCCAGGGATGTGTTCCCTCCGGCTCTGCCTGCGCCACACAGATTACAAAGCGTGTTCTCACTGCAGGGGTCACAGCGAGTTAGGAGGCGACCTCTTTGCACCCAGTGACCTTGCCTTGTGGCTGGTGTGATTTAGACTTCTGAGCAGCTCTTACTGGGCACTGGCCTTTTGGCTTGATGTTTTAGATACCCGAGTGGTTGATTCACAGTTTGTGAAGATACTCCTCAGCTGTGTGGTGCAGGCGGAGATGACTCCGGCAGGAATCAGATGTGGGGATTTGTGAGGGTCCACAGGGTGGGGCTGGGGTACCATATCTTTATCGTGACATCTCCTGGTGTGGACCCTGTCCAGCCATGCAGAGTTCCCTATTCTGTGCCGATGGTGGTCCTAGACCACTGGGCCACCCTCCCCTCACTGACGCCTCCGTTCCCTCCTAGATGGCGTGCGTACTTGGTAAACCTGTGCCGCAGGTGCATAGACGAGGGCGTGGACCGCTGGCTGGGCACCTTACCCGTCCTGCACTATTGCATGCAGCTGCCCCCACCCAGGAGGGACTCTAAGAGCCAGCCCGAGGACACCTGGGCAGGCCTCGAAGCCATCTCTTTCGCACAGTTTCGGGAGAAAGCACCCACTAAGTGAGTTGAACCGCTGCACTAAGATGCCAATTCCAGACCCTCAGGCGGTTGACGTTGGTGCAGCCAGTCCCCTGTTGTCATTGCAGTCATTTCTGCTTTTTCTTTAGCAGGGGTTTCGATAATCACGATCCTATTCTCTGCCTAATTATTCCGTGTGTGTATGTGTAGATCAGAGGGCAACCTCCAGTATCTGTGCTTTCTTCTGGGTCTCTGCTCTTCTCACTGTGTGTGCCCAGATGACCGGCACATCTTTTCTGTCTGGTCTGAACGTCCCATGTCCTCACAGGACCACTGGGGCGACACATGCTGATACTCTGTGTCTTTTGCATGTGTCTGAACTCAGGTCCTCATGTACACAGCCATCTCCCCGTCCCTGCCTAGCCCAGGTAAATCCAACAGACAGCGCTGCTGGAGAGAAGGCTCTGTTGCCGACCTAAGTAGACCGATACTAGGAACGTGTTTCCACACGGGGCCTCCCCTCGGATAGGAAAACCTTACCAGGAGTTCTGTAGATATGTTAGATTCTAGGTGTGAAATCTATACTTTTCCTGTTTTCTTTCTTTTCCTTACTTCCCCCACTTCCTCCCTCTTTTTCTCCCCCACTTCCTCCCTGTTCTCCTTCCCTAACTTCCTTCTTCTCCATCTCCCTTCTTCTCATTCCCTCCCTTTCCCCCATATTGGAGAGGGAACCCACAAAATTTGCAACTCCACCCAGCTCTGCCACTGCTCTCTGTGTGGGATGAAAGGGAGCCCCTCGGGGTCTGGAGGGAAGTCCCGGCTCTTGGAATCCCTCCCTGCCCACGTCACTGTCATTCCCTTCCTGGCTGACTTTTGTTTCCCACGGGTAATCACAAACCTCAAATCGGCCTGTGCAGCTCCTGCTTCTGTCTCTTCCATGTTGGTCCTGACTGCTGCAGCCTCACCGCACCTCTGCTGTCTCCTCAGGGACCTGGTTCTCCAGTTCATGCAGTCTAAGATGGCCCTGCTGCAGGTGGATGACTTCCTCTTCCGCTCCTGGTTCAGCCTGGTCCCGCTGGGAAGCTTGACTTCCTACTTGGAAAACTCAACAGAATACTTGAGTCGCGTGCCTGCCCGCATCCTGGATTGTTTTCAAGGGGTTTCATACCGGCTTCGAGGGCTGGGGAAGATCTCCGACCAAAACCTAGAGGTGTGTTGTGGGGATCAGACCAGCAGGTGCTGCCTGAGCATGAACGGGTTAACCACTAATGTGCGGGGAGTCACCTCTGGTCGAGGGCTCACTTCATGGGTGGTGCCTGTGTCTCACCCTTGGGGCTACAAGCTATGAGGAGGTGGGGAAGAAGGGAGAGAGATTTATCTAGAGGGGAGGAGGTTTATCTAGACAGGAGTGATGAGGCTCATTTAGACAGACGTAGTGACATTTCCTATACAGGCAAAGGCTGATTTGCCGGCGTCTGCTCTATTTCAGTAAATAGAACTTGGGGAAGTCAACAGCTTCTTTAAGTTCTATATTCAGTGTTTTAAACAGTTGTGCCAGGCAGAACCACAAGGCAGTTCGTGTGAGCTTGTTCCGTAGTTGCTGTCGTCCATCCTCCCTACATGTCTGTAGTATAGAGAACTGTGTATGTTGGACTGGGAAGACGTTCATTTGGTAAAGTGCTTGCCATACAAGCTTGAGGTTCTGAGTTCAATCCCCGCAACCACCAGGAAATGCAGGTCACTGTGGCCTGCCCTTTACTCCACCGGGGCAGTGGTGATGGGCAGCCTAGCTCAACTGTGATCTCCAAGCCAATGAGAGACACTGCCTCAAAATAAGGTGTACAGCTCCCGATGAGAGCACAGCCTCCACACATGCACGCATGTGGGCATGCTCAGAAGACAGCAAGTGGGAATTCTGTGCCGTGAATTTACTCATGGGAAACTGTTCTTCCCAAGGGCAGCTGTGTTGACGGAAGGATGACGAAGCCAGTGCTCGTGTGCACACAGATGTTTCTGGCTCACTCACACCCTGCTCGCCTGCACACAGATGTTTCTGGCTCACTCACACCCTGCTCGCCTGTACACAGTTGTTTCTGGCTCA
>JAQHUG010000362.1:505414-527204 GCA_028555095.1 Dicrostonyx torquatus
TGGTGGAGCAGATGGACGGTGATGGTGATGGTGAAGGAGATGGACGGTGTGGGTGACGGTGATGGTGGAGCAGATGGACGGTGATGGTGATGGTGGAGCAGATGGATGGTGTGGGTGATGGTGATGGAGCAGATGGACGGTGATGGTGATGGTGGAGCAGATGGATGAGCAGATGGACGGTGTGGGTGATGGTGATGATGGAGCAGATGGACGTGTGGGTGATGGTGATGGTGGAGCAGATGGACGGTGTGGGTGATGGTGGAGCAGATGGACGTGTGGGTGATGGTGATGGTGGAGCAGATGGATGGTGTGGGTGATCGTGATGGTGGAGCACATGGACGGTGATGGTGATGGGGAGCAGATGGACGGTGATGGTGATGGGGGAGCAGATGGATGGTGTGGGTGATGGTGGAGCAGATGGACGGTGTGGGTGATGGTGGAGCAGATGGACAGTGATGGTGATGGTGGAGCAGATGGACGGTGTGGGTGATTGTGATGGTGGAGCAGATGGACGGTGTGGGTGATCGTGATGGTGGAGCACATGGACGGTGATGGTGGAGCACATGGACAGCAAAGCTTTCTTCATAACTAACGTGGTAACTCCTGAGGCAGTGAGTTTCAGGACATCCATTAGGGGAGCAGCAATTCACCAAGAGGAGGCCACATTCTTCTTTTTTATTATTATGGAGATTATAACTACTCATTTCTCCCTTTTCCAACTCTTCTTGCTCTCTTTCTAATTCATGGCCTCTTTTGCCATGTTCTTTAATAACGGCTGTGATCACAGGAGGAAGGATGGATGGCTGTCCCAGCTGTAACTGCACCAGCTCTAGGCAGCAGCAAGTGACACATCACCCCTGGCAGAGCTGAGATGGGATGTCTTTAGTTTCCATTTTGAGACAGGGGTCCTCTGTGTCCTGGCTGTTGCTATGTAGACCAGACTGGCCTTGAACTCACAGAGATCCACTTGTCTCTGCCTCCAAGTTCTGAAATAAGACGTCTGTACCAGCATAGTCGCCTGTGGACCTGTTGCTGGACCAGTAAAATAGAACTATGAATGTACAGAGAGAGAGATCTGGTAGTGCTAGGGAGAGGCACAGATTTCAAAGACCGTGCAATGGGAGGTGTGGGGCAAGCAGGAGGTGGAGGAACAAGGGCCACTCTGACCATGGAGGAGAGGGTCCTGTTGTTCCCCATTAGGTGGGCCTTGGTCTTGCTGTGTGTGGTGGCTACCTGAAGACTAGGCTTGGCCAAGCAGAACCAGCACGCTAAACTTCATCTTCCAGGCGGATTCCTTCGAGAACTTTCGCCATGAGAAACTGAAGCAGATCAGCCTAGAGTTCATCCGGGCCAAGAAGCTACTCCAAGACATCAGTGAGCCGCGACGCCGCTGCCTGGAGGAACTCTCTCGGCAGAAGGAACTTGTGGACTGGCTGCACGAGGCCCTGGAAGGTATGGCCGGCCCCTTAGGCTTGCCTGGGTCCTGCAGGTGGCCCTGGTGATTCTCTGTGAGGTTCTGGTACTTAAGGAAGAATTATCCCCTTGGTCGCCTGCTGTACAAAGGCCAGAAAAGTTTTTCCTTGCCTTCTCTAGGCAAAGGGGCTGTGGCTGTCTCATTCACTGGGGTTTATTTTACTCAGATGGAGTCTCTCAGGTTTTTGATGAGAAACTTTCCTTTGTCATATTTATGCTGGCTGGGAATAGCTGGAGGTCATTCAACAATTTTGTTTAATTATTTGGTTTATAATAGTGGGTTTTTTTTGTTCATGTATGTATGTGTGCCACATATGTGCCTGGTGCCTCTGTAGATCTAAAGAGGGTGTTGTGTCCCCTGGAACTGAAATTAAAATAGGTTGAAAGCCACAAGGCGGGTGCTGGGAATGAAACCTGGATCCCGTGTAAGCCCAACAATTGCTCTTAACCACTGAGCCACCTCTCTGGCTTCCCCTCCCCACTTAACGTTTTTTCTCCAGAACAGGACTTGCCCAGAGAGGCTTTCTGTAACTCGCTCATGAAGGTTTTCCATGTGTACCTGTTGAGTGGGCAGAAGCCTGTGGAGGGTTAGCTCAGCTTTTCTCGTTGGTCAGCATCTTCTTTTCCAGTTGAGCCCAGGTCTCTACGTTTGTGTGGTTTAAGTGACAAGGGGTAGCAGATTCAAGGTTAGAAGGTGCACAGCAAGCCTAGCATAATGCCTGGGACACTGTTGTCTGATAAAGGGTAGCTATCAGTCAATAGATTCACTATTATGTTCCACATCCTTTGGAAAAGCAAGAAGTGAGTCAAACCAAGACATTAGCTTGGTGCTCGGTTAAACCTTCACTTAGGATTTCTGCCCCAAATTCAGCATGGTCATGTGCTGACCTCCCCTCTTTCCTCTCAAGACATCAATGAACTCAAGGTGTTTGTGGATCTGGCCTCCATCTCCGCGGGGGAGAACGACATCGACGTGGACCGGGTGGCCTGTTTCCATGACGCCGTGCAGGGCTATGCTTCCCTGCTGTACAAGATGGACTCGGGCGCAGATTTCTATGTGTTTGTGGATCATCTGCAGGAACTCTGGAGGGCCCTGGACAATGACCAGCACCTGCCCAGTAAGCTGGTGAGTCGACTCGGGATCCAGTGCAGATATGTTGACTTGATGATCAAGACAGAGCCCAGAGACAAAGCGTGGGTGTGGGACAGGGCCCAGGGCAACTGTACCCCAGCAAGAGCAGAGGTGGGGAGACAATGAGAAAATGGCTACTCACTCCAGCCTGTTGCCTGCTTCTGTCCCAATAGCAAGATTCTGCCAGAAATTTGGAGTGGCTGAAGACCGTGAAGGAAAGCCACGGGTCTGTGGAGCTCTCATCTCTGTCCCTGGCCACGGCAATCAACAACAGGGGCATCTATGTTATTAGGGCACCCAAAGGTGGTCAGAAGGTGAGTTTCCCAAATCCTGGTGCAGTTTTGCACCGTCCTGTGGTCTTTCTATAAACTCACCGACTCTACACCAGAAACTAACTTTCCAATGTGTGCTGCCTTCCAGATTTCTCCAGACGCCGTCCTATACCTCCTCCTCCCGGAGAACCGTGGTACCCAGGAGGGGCTGCGCACCTACTCCACGGAAGAGCTGAAGGAGCTTTTAAATAAGCTCATGCTCATGTCTGGGAAGAAAGACCACAGCAGCAGCCTAGAGGTGGAGAAGTTTGCAGAGGTGAGCATTTGGGTTTGTGCCACTGCCCAAATCGGTCACTCTGGCCCAGGCACTTTTCCTTACTGAGCTGTGGAAATGTCTGGGTTGGCTTTTGGTTGACATAGAGTTTTGCTGTGATACCCAGAGGGTGGTGCTGATGGGTCTGCAGGATACATGGCACCACAAATCACAACCCCAGAGAAGTAGCTGAAGCAGGGCAGACCCCAAAGCTACAGGTCCTCTTCAACAGCCTCAGGAGGAGCTGTCACAAGCTGTGGAGATAGATGACCGCTTGACAGTCCTAGAGGGAAACCATCACTTTGCTTCCTGTATGAACTGGCAACTCTGTATTGTGCTCCTGTTGAGGTGGAGGGATCTTGAGTTTGAGGCCCTGCTTTTATACACATAGTCAGGACACACAAATGCCTGCAAGCTGTTTACACACATACAAACGTGTGCACCTGTGCACAGTCAGTACATTGACGTTCTCTCTCTTTCCCTGGACATGGTGGCACACACCTTTCATCCCAGCGCTCAGGAGGCAGAGATGGGGACTGGGCCAATGTGATTCCATAGGGAACTCAAGGACAGTCAGAGCTACATATTGAGAGTTGCCTCAAAAAAGCAGAAAGAGAAAGGGAAAGGGAGGCCTCTTATCCAGCTGACCGTGTATGGAAGAAAAGAGCTGTTGTGTGATGGATACTGGGTAGATTTTTGTGAAAATTGTGCTTCAGTGAGCCAGTGATCTGAGCCTAAGATCTTGGAGTTGTAAGCGGCAGGTTTTATAGGTGTGTGTGTGTGTGTGTGTGTGTGTGTGTGTAGGTTAGTGTGTGGGTGGATGTTTAGGTTAGTATGTGGGCGGGTGTGTGTATGTTAGTGTGTAAACAGGTGTGTGTAGGTTAGTGTGTGGGCGGATGTTTAGATTAGTATGTGGGCAGGTGTGAGTAGGTTAGTGTGTAAACAGGTGTGTCTATGTTAGTGTGTGGACAGATGTGTGCAGCCCTGTGCTATGCCTTGACCTCATGGCTCCCTTCCCCCAGGTCTTCAGCAGCATGCAGCGGCTTGTGCATGCCTTCATAAACCTGCACTGCGCAGGAAACATGCTGTTCAGGTCTTGGACTGCTGAGGTCTACTGCTGCCCCAGGTCGGACATCTCCATCCGCATGGACTTTGGCTTGGAGCTGGTGAGCCAGTTGGCAGAGAGTGGTGATGTCATCGAGCTCCTGGGAGCCCTCTGCAGGCAGATGGAGGACTTCCTAGATCACTGGAAAACAGTAGTCGCCCAGAAGAGAGCCAAACACTTTTACCTCAACTTCTACACAGCCGAGCAGCTGGTCTACCTGAGCAGCGAACTCAGGAAGCCCAGGCCCAGCGAAGCTGCCCTCATGATGCTGTCCTTCATCACAGGCGAATGCACCGTCCATGACATCTTAGAAGCCACCGGTTCCTGTGAAAGCAATGCTGACAGACATTGCCTGAGGGAGGTCGTGGAAAAGCTGCCTCAGCAGCTACTTTCTGAGTCCAGCTTAATGGGCAAGCTTCAGGTTATCATGGAGCAGTCCACAGTGTGCATGAGTGCCTTCCTGCCCAACTGTCTGGACCTGGATGCCCTGGGTAGATGCCTGGCTCAGTTGGCCATACTGCGTGACTCTCCTGTGGAGCGGCCACTCCCCAGAGGCCTGCATGTTGGCCAGCCTAACCTGGTATTGTGTGGCCACTCTGAGGTGTTGCTGGCCGCACTGGCCATCTATATGCAGGCCCCCAGGCAGCCTCTGCCCACCTTTGATGAGGTGTTGCTCTGCACCCCGGGGACCACAGTCGAGGAGGTGGAGCTGTTCCTGCGACGCTGCCTCACGCTGGGCTCCCAGGAGCACAAGCTCTACAGCTTGCTGTTCGCGGACCAGCTGAGCTATGAAGTGGGCTGCCGGGCCGAGGGGCTCTTCCAGAGCCTGTGCGCACAGCGCCACCGTGAAGACTACCAGTTGGTCATGATCTGTGATGCTGCCCGGGAGCACTGCTACCTCCCCTCCACCTTCAGCCAGCACAAAGTCCCCCTGGTGCCCCAGGCCCCACTGCCAGACATCCAGGCCTACCTGGAGAACCATTATCAGGTCCCACAGCAGACCCTGTCGGCAGCGGCTGTATTCAGGGACCGGATGTGTGTCGGGATTGTGACCTCTGAAAGAGCTGGTGTTGGTAATGAAAGAGCCCAGGGGTGGAGAGGGCCCCTCTACCAGACACTGCCCAGTGACGCTTTCTCTTCTGGCAGGGACACTGAGTGATGAAGCCCTTCTTCAGGGGTCTGCTCCTCCTTAGCTGTAGACCAGTTTCCCTTCTCACCTAGATGTGAAAACTGGCGATTCCTGAGAGCCCATTCCCTCCAGTCAGGAGCCTTTCTGCAGTTTTAACTTCCCCTGGAAACCCCTGGCCTCTTATGTCCAAGTTGGTCATGGTTGAGCAGAAACGCTGATCGTCCTTCATCCCGTCTGCTCTTCCCTGGACCACACTGTCCTGTTGGGAGAGTTTGCTCCTCCATGCTCTTGCTCTTGCCTCCGCTGACTTAGGTGCACCCGCAGTGGCAAGGACAAGGCAAAGTTGGTCAGTGGCGATAGACAGGGAACCCGGAGGCTCTAAGGCCATGAAACCAGTTAGCAGTGATGGTGCACTGCATACGTTCTGAGTTAAACAGAGAGTAGCTTCCACGACATCTCCGTATTGTCTTCCTCTCTGTCCGTAGACTTGGGGTCTGATTTCCACGGGTTTCCTTGCAGGAAAGTCACTCTACGTGAACAGATTGCACAAAAGCCTGAAAATGCAGCTAAAGAACATAAAGGCACCTCTAAAAACTATTCGCTTGACGGACCCTCAGGTAGACGAGAGCCGGGTCCTGAGCTCCCTCCTGCCGTTCCTGGAGAAGGACTCTCAGAAGACGCCTATGATCGTCCACATTGATATCAGCACTTCAGTAAGTGTTCTGGCAGCGCCTCCCAATGACTGACGCGGGCGGGAGACACGGTTCCCATATCCTGACTGCCTCCTCCCTCCACACAGTTCTGATCAATGTCATCCTGTCAAGGGGCAAAGAAGCCAGTGTGAGAGCCATGGCCGCCGTCCTACACCCTCACATTCCTCTGTCTCCTTCTGCAGGTCCAGACTGGGATTCCTGCCTTTCTTTTCAAACTCCTCATTCTGCAGTACCTAATGGATACAAACGGGAAAATGTGGCTTCGGAACCCGTGCCATTTATACGCGGTTGAAATCTCACAAGAGCCCTCAGCACAGCCAAACACTTCTTCTAAACTGGTGAGTACCAAGAAAAACAAACACAAAGGTTCGCTGTGGCGAGGCACACCTTATCCTGGTTTGTTTCCTGTCAACTTGATACAAGCTTGAGGCAGTTGAGGAGGGGAAACCACAACTGAGGAAATCCCTCCATATGATTGGCTGCAGTCAAGGCAAGTTTGTAGGCCGTTGTCTCTCTTTTAATTATTTAACTAGTTTTTAAATTGTTTTTATTAAACTATATATTTTTTTTCCGTTCCACCCCCTCCCTTTCCCATGATCCCCATGCTCCCAATTTACTCAGGAGAGCTTGTCTTTTTCTACTTCCTGTGTAGATTAGACCCATGTATGTCCCTCTTA
Organism: Dicrostonyx torquatus; assembly: GCA_028555095.1. Taxonomy (NCBI): domain Eukaryota; kingdom Metazoa; phylum Chordata; class Mammalia; order Rodentia; family Cricetidae; genus Dicrostonyx; species Dicrostonyx torquatus. The sequence continues at coordinate 512,229 of JAQHUG010000362.1, forward strand.
GGGTCCTCTTTGTTGTCTAGGTTCTCTGGGGTTGTGAATTGTAGGTTGATTTTTCTTTGCTTTATGTGTAAAAGCCACTTAGGAGTGAGAACATTTGTCATTTGTCTTTCCAGGTCTGGGTTACCTCACTCAAAATGATGTTTTCTAGATCCATCCATTTGCCTGCAAATTTCAAGATGTCATTTTTTTCTGCTGTGTAGTACTCCATTGTATAAATGTACCACATGTTCTTTATCCACTCCTTGGTGGAGGGGCATTTAGGTTGTTTCCAGGTTCTGGAAATGACAAATAATGCTGTCAACATAGTCGAGCACATGTCCTTGTGGTATGACTGAGCATCCTTTGGGTATATACCTAAAAGGGGTATTGCTGATTCTTGGGGTAGGTTGTTTCCTAATTTTCTGAGAAATTGCTGTATCCAAAGGGGCTGGCTGTACCTGTTTGCCCTCCCACCAGCAAGGCAGAAGTGTTCCCTTTTCCCCACATCCTCTCCAGCATAAGCTGTCGTCAGTGTTTTTGATCTTGGCCATTCTTATAGGTGTAACATGGAATCTTAGAGTTGTTTTTATTTGCATTTCTCTGACTAAGGGTGTTGAGCATTTCCTTAGTGTCTTTTAACCATTTTAGATTCCTCTGTTGAGAGTTCTCTGTTTAGGTCTGTACTCCATTTTTTTTATTGGATTATTTGTTGTTTTGATGACCGATTTCTTGAGTCTTTGTATATTTTGGCGTCAGCCCTGTGTCCCATGTGGGCTTGGTGAAGATCTTTTCCCATACTGTAGGCTGCCATTTTGTCCTGTTTTACAGAAGCTTCTCAGTGTTAGGAGGTCCTATTTATCATTTATTTCTCTCAGGGTCTGCGCTATTGGTGTTATATTCAGGAAGCGATCTCCTGTAAGTGTAGGGCATTTTCTTGGTTAATGATTGACGTAGCTGGGCCCAGCCCGTGAGGGAGTGGGAGTGGGGGAGAGCCCACCTTAGGCCTGTACTTCTGGATGGCACAAGGAAGCAGGCTGAGCAAACCCTGGAGAACAAACCTGTAGGCAGTGTCCTCCATAGCTGCTGCTTCAGTTCCTGCCCCCATCTTCCTGTCTTGAGTTCCTGCCCGAACTTTCCTCAGGAATGGAGTGTAACACGAGAGCTGTAAGATGAAATAAGCCCTATCCTGTATCCTATCCAAGTATCTTTAGGTCATGGAGTTTTATATCAGCAATATAAACTCTAACTAGGCCAAAAGTTGGCACCAGGTTCATGGGATATTGCTGTGACAGACCTGACCATGTGCTTTGGAGAACATTATGGTGACATTTGAACTTGAGTCACCGAGTGCTCAGCGTTCAGTAGACTATTTTCTGGGAGCTTGTAAGATTAGCAGGCAGAGAGCAACACAGATGGTAGAGACCTGGCTTGTGACTGTGTAGATAGACCTAAGGACGCATCAGGGATGTCTGAGTGATGCTTTGATGTAAGAAGCTGTGGTTCTGGTTAGTAGAGACTGAAGAGCTGTTAGAGAATGTTTCCCTGGTAAGGATGCGTTTTCTCATGCAGTTTTCTAAAACATCAGCAGGCAAAGATGCCAGCCTGTGGAGACAAGGTAAAGAGCTAAATCTCGTGTAGACTTGGAGAGGTAAACACAAAGGCACGTTTTGTTGCTGTGGTTTGGTTTTTTGTTTTTTATGAGCATTGGTGTTTTGCCATGGGTGTCAGGTACCCTGGAACTGAAGTTACAAACAGTTGTGAGCCGACAAGTCGGTGCTGGGAATTGAACCTGGGTCCTCTGGACGAGCAGTGAGTGCTCTTAATCAGCTGAGCCACCTTTCCAGCCCCAATGCAAAGGCAAACTCAGCGACAGTGTGTTTCCTTCTTGCAGGATGCACGTGCAGCTCTGTCCAGGTTTCTTGACATCTTCCCCAAAGTTACCTGCCGTCCTCCCAAAGAAGTGATCGCCATGGAACTGACTCCCAACAGGAGCCCCAGGGAACCTGGAATGGACCCAGGGGAGTTCAGCAGTGAACCTTTCCAAAGACCTTACCAGTATTTAAAACGCTTCCACCAAAACCAGAACCTGGACACATTCTGGTACAAAGAAGGCTCCGTGGAAGGCTCCCCTGAGGAGTGCCTGCAGCACTTCCTGATTTACTGTGGCGTGGTCAACCCTTCCTGGGCAGAGCTCCGGAATTTCGCTTGGTTTCTGAACTGTCAGCTCAAAGACTGTGAAGCTTCTGTCTTCTGCAACCCGGCTTTTACTGGAGACACACTCAGGGGTTTCAAGAACTTTGTGGTAACCTTCATGGTCTTAATGGCGAGAGATTTTGCCACTCCGACTCTCCACACTTCAGACCAAAGTCCGGGTAACCACATGGTCACCATGGATGGAGTTACTGAAGAAGACCTAGCTCCCTTCTCTCTTCGAAAGAGATGGGAGTCAGAGCCCCATCCCTATGTTTTCTTCAATGATGACCACATGACCATGACATTCATAGGTTTTCACTTGCAACCCAACAACAATGGCTATGTTGACGCCATCAATCCCTCAAACGGGCAGGTCATCAAGAAGGCTGTCATGACGGAAGAACTGTTTGATGGGCTGAAGCTTCAGAGAGTGCCCTTCAATGTCAACTTTGATAACCTGCCCAGACATGAGAAGCTTGAAAGACTCTGCCTGGCACTGGGGATTGAGTGGCCCATTGACCCTGATGAAACGTACGAACTCACAACAGACAATATGCTTAAGATCCTGGCCATTGAAATGCGGTTTCGGTGTGGGATCCCAGTTATCATCATGGGAGAGACAGGCTGTGGGAAAACCAGGCTCATCAAATTCCTTAGTGACCTCAAGCGAGGCAGTGTTGAGGCGGAAACTCTGAAGTTGGTGAAGGTCCATGGAGGGACCACTCCATCCATGATCTACTCCAAGGTCAAGGATGCTGAGCGCACAGCCTTCTTCAATAAGGTCCAACACAAGCTGGACACCATCTTGTTCTTTGATGAAGCCAACACAACGGAAGCTGTGAGCTGTATCAAAGAGGTCCTGTGTGACAGAGCAGTGGATGGGGAGTGCCTGAAGGAGGACTCGGGCCTGCATGTCATTGCTGCTTGCAACCCTTACCGGAAGCACTCCCAGGAGATGATCCTCCGCCTGGAGTCAGCAGGTTTGGGATACAGGGTGAGTGCAGAGGAGACTTCAGAGAGGCTGGGCTCCATCCCGCTGCGACAACTGGTCTATCGCGTCCACGCTCTGCCTCCGAGCCTCATTCCTCTGGTATGGGACTTTGGACAGCTGAACGACTATGCTGAAAACCTCTACATCCGGCAGATCGTCCAGAGAGTGGACTTTATCACGGAAGATGACACGTCTGTGATTGTGGATGTACTCTCCGCCTCTCAGAGGTTCATGAGGAAGAGGGAGAATGAATGTGGCTTCGTCAGCCTCCGGGATGTGGAGCGCTGTGTCAAAGTTTTCAGATGGTTTCACGACCACAGTGAGATGATCTTAAGCAAGCTCCGTGACTTTCTCCACGAATCCAGTGACAGCAAACACACCTTTGAGAGAGACCCTGTTCTCTGGTCCCTGGTAATGGCCATTGGGGTGTGTTACCATGCCTCTTTAGAAGAGAAGGCATCCTACCGCACAGCCGTTCGCAGGTGCTTTCCAGAACCGTACAACGACAGCAAGGTCATTCTTGATGAGATCACTCTTGCACAGGATCTTTTTCTGAGGGGGGCACCCATTAGGACAAACATAGCCAGGAACTTGGCTTTGAAGGAGAATGTCTTCATGATGGTAATCTGCATAGAGCTTAAGATCCCCCTCTTCCTGGTGGGGAAACCCGGCAGCTCCAAATCCCTTGCCAAGATCATTGTAGCGGACGCCATGCAAGGGCAGTCTGCCTTCTCCGATCTCTTCCGCCGCCTGAAACAGGTCCACCTGGTGTCGTTCCAGTGCAGCCCCCACTCCACCCCGCAAGGGATCATCGGCACCTTCAGACAGTGTGCTCGGTTCCAGCAGGGCAAGGACCTGCAGCGGTATGTCTCTGTGGTGGTGCTGGACGAGGTCGGACTGGCAGAAGACTCACCCAGAATGCCCCTGAAGACTCTGCACCCCCTGCTGGAAGATGGGTGCATTGAAGATGACCCTGCCCCCTACAAAAAAGTGGGCTTTGTTGGCATTTCCAACTGGGCTCTGGATCCTGCCAAGATGAACCGAGGCATTTTCGTGTCACGTGGCAGTCCCAGTGAGAAAGAGCTCATAGAGAGTGCTGAGGGCATCTGCTCTTCGGACAGGCTGGTTCAGGACAGAATCCGAGGGTATTTCGCACCCTTTGCCAAGGCCTATGAAACAGTGTGTCAGACCCAGAACAAGGAATTCTTTGGGCTTCGTGACTATTACAGCCTCATCAAGATGGTCTTCGCCAAAGCCAAAGCTTCCCCTCGGGGGCTTTCCCCACAAGACATCGCTCACGCTGTCCTTCGCAACTTCAGTGGGAAGGACGACATCCAGGCGCTGGACATCTTTACAGCCGGTCTTCCCGGGGCCAGGTACAAGGAAGACGTCAGCACCGTGGAGCTGATCAAACAGAACATTCACAGCGGTCTGCGGGCGTCCAGCAGGGGGCTGGACGGGGCCGAGTCCCGTTACTTGCTGGTGCTGACCAGGAACTATGTGGCCCTGCAGATCCTGCAGCAGACGTTCTTTGGTGAGGGCCTGCAACCGGAGATCATCTTTGGCTCCAGCTTTCCCCAGGACCAGGAGTACACCCAGATCTGCAGGAACATCAACCGGGTGAAGATCTGCATGGAGACGGGAAAGACGGTGGTGCTGCTGAACCTGCAGAACCTGTACGAGAGCCTGTACGATGCCCTCAACCAGTACTATGTCTACCTCGGGGGCCAGAAGTACGTGGATCTTGGACTGGGTACGCATCGAGTCAAGTGTCGCGTCCACGCTGACTTCCGCCTCATCGTCATTGAGGAGAAAGATGTGGTGTACCAACAGTTCCCCGTGCCCCTCATCAACCGGCTGGAGAAGCACTACCTGGACATCAACACCGTGCTGGAGGAGTGGCAGAAGGGCATTGTGCGCGAGCTGCAACAGTGGGCCTGGGATTTTGCAGACGTGAAGGCAGACCAGCTCACTGCCAGGCACAAGTACAGTCCTGCAGATGCGTTCATCGGCTACCACTCTGACGCCTGTGCCTCCGTGGTGCTGCAGGCCGTGGAGAGGCTGGGCCCCAGGGACCTGACTGAGGAGCTCTACCGCGAGGTGTCTGAAGTGGCCAAGCTCATCCTGCTGGATTGTGCGACACCGGATGCTGTGGTCCGGCTGAGTGGTTCCGCACTGGGCTCCTTCACTGCAGGGCAACTGTCACAGGCCTATTACTACAACCAACAACACGACTCCTTCGCAGACTTCCTCCAGGCCCACCTGCGCATGGCCTATCTGGAGGGCCAGGCTGTCTTCACAGAGGTGACCATCTTCCCATAGCCTCCCTCTCTGCTCTGTCATCCAAGGGTCCTAGGCTCCTTACAATTAGTAACTCAAGCTGTATTTAAGCCGAATGCAGGGGTGACTTGCAGGTGATACGGGTATGCTGACCCTGGGCTCCCCGTTATGTTCTGAGCACAAGGGTAGTCAGTGTCCCTGACCTCACACTGTTCTCTTGTAGGTCAGTGTGTGTGGAGCTTAGAAGGCAGTTGCTCAGTCAGTCAGGGTCAGCGTCACAGGAAGCCTGCTATGCACGAGATGGGAGGGCAGGTGTGGCTTTAAGAGGCACCCCTAGAGCCGGGCGGTGGTGGCCCACGCCTTTAATCCCAGCACTCGGGAGGCAGAGGCAGGTGGATCGAAACCAGCCTGGTCTACAAGAGCTAGTTCCAGGACAGGCTCCAAAGCCACAGAGAAACCCTGTCTCGAAAAAACAAAAAAAAAAAAAGAGGCACCCCTAGAGCTGGCTGGGCACATGCAAGGACAAAGGGACTGAGATTGAAAACCTCTGGGAGAATTCACTAGTAGAGCTTGAGGCTCCAAGCTGTGAGTTTTGTGTCCTGAGGTTGAGATGATCAGAAAGCTCTCTCAGGTGTCCTCAGTGGCTCTGCTAAGGAGCTTGATCCTTCCTGCCAAGAGCCACACTGCAGGAGAATGTCTAGAAGGGCCGTGGCAATAGGACAACAGTGAGGCAGAGACCATCATGGAAACTTCAGGATCAGGATAGTCCCTGCACTCAGGAGGCATAGGCAGGCAGATCTCTATTTCCGGGCCATCCTGGCCTCCTAATGTGTTTCAGGACAGCCAGGGCTACACAGAGGACCCTTGTCTTGAAAAACAAACAAGCAAACAAATAAAGAAATGGTTGGGTGGTTGGAGAATTGTTCAATGGTTAGGAGCACTGGGTTCTCTTCCAAAGGACCCGAGTTCAATTCCCAGAACCCACATGGCTGCTCACAACCAGCTGTTGCTGTAGTTCTAGGGGGTTCAATCCCTGCCGCGACCATACAAGGGGTGCAGAGAAATACATGCATGCAAGATACCCATGAACAGAAATGAGAGAGTGGGTGGGGGGCAATGCAGACCCACAGGCTCTAACAGCAGACGGCCTCCCCATTGGCGTCTAGCCAACAGTTCACCCCTCTTTGCAGATCACCACCTTCTCCAGACTGCTGACCAGTGCAGACTGTCAAGTCTTGGAGTCTGAGCTGAGAGGACTGGCCTCAAAGCCTGCGGTCCTGTCACTGCAGCAGTTTGACACTGAATACTCCTTCCTTAAGGAAGTCCGGTGAGGCGCCCTGCTAGCTCCACTCTCAGGAACCCAGCCTGGCCTGGCGCCATGGCGGGGCTGTAGTAACTGGCACTGGTCGGCGAACTGGGGGGTGCTTCACTCTGCCTAGGGCTCCCGCTAGGCCTCTCTGTCCTCACTACTCTAGTCCTCCCATAGAGCTTCCCAGCCGGGTCCTCTGTCTCCCAGGAGGCCTTGCTGCCCATTTGGAATTCTGCTGAGTCATCTGCTTACCTGGTGGAGGGCATCTCTGCATGTTTTGCTTACCTGGTGGAGGGCATCTCTGCATGCTTTGCTTACCTGGTGGAGGGCATCTCTGCATGCTTTGCTTATCTCTGCATGCTTTGCTTACCTCTTGGAGGGCATCTCTGCATGCTTTGCTTACCTGGTCGAGGGCATTTCTGCATGCTTTGCTTACCTCTTGGAGGGCATCTCTGCATGCTTTGCTTACCTGGTCGAGGGCATCTCTGCATGCTTTGCTTATTTGGTGGAGGGCATCTCTGCATGCTTTGCTTACCTGGTGGAGGGCATCTCTGCATGCTTTGCTTATTTGGTGGAGGGCATCTCTGCATGCTTTGCTTACCTGGTGGAGGGCATCTCTGCATGCTTTGCTTATTTGATGGAGGGCATCTCTGCATGCTTTTTCTGTGTGGCCCTGACCTCGCCCTCCTTCAAAGGAATTCCTTTGTCCATTTTCCTGGTCAGGAAACTCACCTGGTAATTAATTCCCTTTCTCCTCCAGCTCTTGCTTAATGAACCCAGCCAGCCGTAAAATCCTTGTCATCCAGACGGACTTCGACGATGGCGACCACAGCGCCCAGCTTGTAGCCTCTGCCAAGTAGGTTTTCAGGGTTGTCTGTTGGGGAAAAACACCAACATAGAAACGTGTTTTTCCCCAAAAGTGTTCCCGGAGGCGTGAGGGAGAAATAGGCTTTCACACCATCACCTTTCAAAGGCTGCTTTGGACTTCTCTTTGTCCTTTACAGCGTGACCTTGCGTTTATTGTGCCTCTCCCAAGCCATTCATGCTCTGAATGCTCTCCCCACTCTTGAGGAATTTTTCTATTCATATTCCTTTTCCGGGGCACCTCCCCCAGCACACACATACCTGCATTCCTTCACTCCAAAGCGACTTCTCATCGAGCAATCTACAAGTGAAAAGGAAGGCTGGAGCAAAGCCCTCATCTATTGTCTTTCTAAATTGTTAGCCTTCAGCTACGAAGTTGCATGGTGTCCTCAGGCTGGCGGATATCAGAGCCCACAGTTGTCTAGAAGAAACAGCACAGGGAACCAACACTCACTCACAACCTCAGAAGAATCTCTCTCTGAAGCACTACAGCGCCACGAGAAACAGACATTAACAAGAGAATTCTCTTCCTTTCAGCAAATGACTATATAAATAAATGAAAAAGCTGGAGGTCTAGGGACTAGCACATTCACGTGAGCAAGAGGACCTGAGCTCAATCCCCAGCGCCCACGTAAAGTCTGGGTGTGTCAGTGCACACTCGCCGTACCAGTGCTGGAGAGAGAAAGATGATCCTTGGGCAAGCTTAGTCTAATCAGAGAGCTCGTGTCCTAGGGAGACTGTCATGAGATCACTCCAAGGACTGATACGAGAGGTTGATCTCTAGGTTCCACGCTCATGCACACACGTGCGTGCACATACACACACACACTGCGGGGGAGCAGAACTGTAAACACAAGTGTAAACGGTGGCCCTTTAATAGGATGTTTAATGACGTCCTCGAAAGACGTTTGCGGTCACTTTGGCCATGGTTTCCAAATGCAATGCATTTATTACAAGATCAAGAGCAGTAACTAAAGAGACTGTGGGAGGGAGTGGTGTGTAAGTGGGGTGTGTGTGTGTGTTATGTTTGTGGTTTGCACATGTGTGTAATGTGTTAGTGTGGTTTGTGGATATGTGTGGTATGTTAGTGTGGTGTGTGGTTTGTGGATATGTGTGGTATGTTAGTGTGGTTTGTAGATATGTGTGGTATGTTAGTGTGGTGTGTGGTTTGTGGATATGTGTGGTATGTTAGTGTGGTTTGTGGATATGTGTGGTTATGTTTGTGTGGTTTGTGGATATGTGTGGTATGTTAGTGTGGTGTGTGGATATGTGTGGTATGTTAGTGTGGTTTGTGGATATGTGTGGTATGTTAGTGTGGTTTGTGGATATGTGTGGTATGTTTGTGTGGTTTGTGGATATGTGTGGTATGTTAGTGTGGTTTGTGGATATGTGTGGTATGTTAGTGTGGCTAGGATTGAACCTTACTTTTTTGTTTTGTTTATATATATAAATATATATTTTGAGACACGGTTTTTCAATGTAACAACGTAGGCTCTGTAGACCAAGCTGACCTCAAACTCACAGAGATCCGCCTGCCTCTGCTTCCCCAGAGCTGGGATTAAAGGCGTGCGCCACCAGTGCCCAGAAGCCTCAATTATGTTCATAAACCAGTTTCCATCACTGAGCTACCATAGCCCTCTTTAATTTTTAAAATAATCATTTTTATTTTGAGAGCATATGTGTGTTTGCCTGTATATACATGTGCCTGGTACCTACAGAGGCCAAATGAGGGCATGGACTCTCCTGGAACTGGAGTTGCAGGCAGCAGCAATCTGCCACGTGGGTGCTAAGAATCAAACCTGGGTCCTCTGGGAGAGCAGCAAGTGCTCTTAACTGCTGAGCCAGCTCTCCAGCCTCTTTTTACTTTCCATTCCACATAGGGTCTCAGAGTTGTCCAGGCTAGCCTTGAACTCACAGTCCTCATGATTCAGTCTCCTGAGCCATGTGACAGGCCCGTGCTACCAACCAGGCCCTGCTTCTAAAGTGTGTGTGTCTGTGTGTGTGCGCGTGCACGTGTGTGTCCTTTTCAACACTGTGTGCAGGGCTCCATAGGAAGGCCAGAGAGCCTTAGACTGTGTCACAGAAAATCTAGGACCTGAGGGCACATGATTCTATTCAGGAAGGGAAGGGTACTCCTGAGCAGAGGATTCTGGGAGAAGGGGAAAGGAGCCCAAATCATCATGAGGTTGTCAAGGGCATTTTAATCTCCTAAACCTGTGAGACTGAGATTGCCCATCAGCTCACAGGGCACGTGCCAGCCAGCTCCCAACACAGGGTGTTTGCTTGCCTGGTATTGATTTGTTTTGCTTTTTCAACAGGTATTCCACCATCAATGAAATCAACAAAACACAAGGAACGAAGGACTTTGTCTTCGTTTATTTCATCACAAAACTTTCCCGAATGGGAAGTGGTACACCGTACGTGGGGTTCCATGGAGGTAGGACTACAGTACTCTAGGACAGAGGTTCTGAACAGCGGGTCACATGTCAGACATCCTGCAGACACATATTTACCTTATGAGTCAAAGCAGCAGCATGCTTATAGTTAAGAGTAGTAGTGAAATAATTTTACGGTTGGGGTCACAACATGAAGATCTGTATTAAGGGGTCACGGTGTCAGGAAGGTTGAGAGCCACTGCTCTAGCGTGTATTCCTTTAAGTAGTATTTGAGGTGTGGTCCTGTGTCTGGAATTAGAATCTGAATCCCAACAATACTCGTAAGTCAAGGTTTCTTACCCAGTTACCGAAGCAGTATTTTTAGCTGGATATAGTGACTGCACACACTTCTACTCCAGATTTTTGGAGGCTGAGGCAGGAGGATTGCAGGTTCAAGACTGGATTACACAGAAAGACTTTGTCTCAAAAATGAACAAAGAAAGAAACAAACCAACTTTGGCACACAGCAGTGCCGTTAGCATTCACGTGTCTATGCGGGTGAGCACTGTCACGTGTCTATGAGGGTGAGCACTGTCACGTGTCTATGCGGGTGAGCATTGTCACGTGTCTATGCAGGTGAGCACCGTCAGCTCTGACTCCCACCTTCTGTGACGGAGGAACTCTGAGGTCTTCTCATGCACTAGCGCCAACACACCAGCTTTTCTCTCATTTCCTGTCAGTTTTCTGCACTGACTCTGGGAGAAATGTTGTCTTCATATCAGTCCCCTGCTCTCTCCTTCTTTAAGACATGTGTGTTACAGAAATGGGAATAACCAATGGATAATTAAATAGATAATAAAGAGCAGACCTTGTTAGTGCCTCACACGCCTTTACTAACGATGATGAGGTGGCTGAAATGTCACCCATGGGCCCTTTACTAATGATGATGAGGTGGCTGAAATGTCACCCAGGGGCCCTTTACTAACGATGATGAGGTGGCTGCCGTGAGATGTGGATGAGGAGTCCCGAGCTCACCATGGCACTTTGCAGAAGCTTACTTAAGATTTTAACAGGTGCTTAGGTTGATCTTGTCCACAGATCTTGTGGTTTCTCCCATGCCTACAGGCTTAGACTTGGGATACTGATGATGCCATCTGCTGGAATGTAATTAAAACTCTGCGTGAAGAGGCTGGAGTGAAGCCTCAGCGATTAAGAGTGCCGACTGCTGGTGCAGAGGACCTGGGTTTGATTCCTAACACGCACATGGCGGATCATAGCCGTCTATATCTCCAGTTCCAGGGGATCTGACAACCTCTTCTGACCTGCAAGGCACACGCATGGTGTACATATATACATGTTGGCAAATAATCGATACATAAAAATCAGTTAATCAATCTTACAAAACAACCTGGGTTAGCCCAGGTAGACAGACCAGGAGGTAAAGGCACTTTCTGTGGAACTGGACATCTGAGTTCGATCCCCAGGCTCCACACAGAGCTGTGGCACATGCGGGCACACCTGTACACATACACATGCACACAAAACTAATAATAAAATAGGCAAGTGGACATAAAGAGCCAGGTTGGCATATGTGGTTTCTAATGACGTAAGGACACAGCTAGGCCCCAGAGGGCTCCAGTGACTGTGTTCCTCACAGGGCTGTGGCGGTCTGTACACATCGACGACCTCCGCAGATCCACAGTCATGGCTTCAGATGTCACTAAACTGCAGAATGTCACCATCAGCCAGCTGTTCAAGCCAGCGGACAACCCAGAGCGTGAGTCACAAGACAGCCTTCTGGGGACATGGTGGAGGTGACGGGGGAAATGCCAGGGGCAGCAGTGCTGTGGTGCTGGACGCAGAGCCACGCTGCTCTTGCAGCCCCGGCCCTCAGAGTTCATAACAAAATGTGGTGCGGCCGAGGGGAAGGCCACCTGAGTGTGCCCACAGCCCGCCGGTCTACTTAGGGTTCCTTTGCCAGTCCTTAGAGGCCAGGCTAGGGAGCACCCGAGCAAGAGTTGGAGCTGATAGACAGGCACGTGTTCCCTTTACTAAGGCCACCACTACAGATAGGGACAGGAAAGCCTGGCAAGTCCCAGCTATCCAGACCGTCTGACACACCCCTTTCTGGTTCCGCGTGCTAGGTTGAACATCTTTGTCTTGCCTTTTGTTTAGCAGATGACACAGAGGAGGTGATGGAGACAGAGACCAGCGAGTCAGGAGAAATAGCAGAGGAAAAAATGGAAGTGGAAGGTCCAGAGGAGATGGAGATGGTATATGACCCTGGAGGCTGTGATGTCAGTCCTGCTTTTCCCATTGGCTAAGGGAGCTGCATCTTTGACCTCTCTCCTGGGAGTTATGAGAACCCTGTAGTTATGACTGGGGGTGGGGTTAGGCTGGACCCTGTCCTCCATCCACAGTGGATTATTCCCTTCACTAAGTTAGTTCTGTCCTATTCCTTCATCCCTGGCTCGCTTGCTAATGGTGGTCATTGAGGGATACGGCTGGTAGGTGGTAGTGCAACTTTTGCCAGAATGACCACCAACTGGGGCCACATGGTTGCTAACATGAAACCATCATTTCACATGCGTGGCCCGGCCTTTGTCCAGACTGTTCTCTTCCTGGGTGTTCACAGGTCCTGGACACCACCAGACTGCTGCGGAGCTGTGTGCAGAGTGCAGTGGGGATGCTCAGGGACCAGAATGAGAGCTGCGCACGCAGCATGAGGAGAGTCACCATTCTTCTTGGCCTCTTAAATGAAGACGGCGCACGCAGCGGTAAGTGAGCCCCGCGCCCCAGTGCAGCATCTTCCACCTCATGTGGAGAGGGCGACCTTTCAGGCTTCTTGGACTTGGCGGGAGCAGCAGACAGTGGTGGAACCCATGGTAATCCTCAGATTATGTAATACAACTTTCCCGGCCAAAGTTTTCTCTCTTGGGTCAGAAACTATGATGGGCTCTACAACCAAGCATGCATGAATTCATCCAATCAGTTCCCCATCGTCTTCACAGCCTCCTTTCTGTGGGGATCTAAGATGTGCCTCCATGTTCTTCTAAAGAAGCAAGAAGAGAACCAGACCCCGAGTCAAAAGCAGTGGATCACCAGGGAGGCTGCCAATCAGGATGCCCTCCAGGAGGCAGGCACCTTCAGGTACAAGGGTAAAACACTCCTGCTGGTGTGACTCTCAGTGATGCAATATGCCTGCTGGTGTGACTCAAGGGATGTCTTTGTCCACTGTATGACTGTTTTCTTCCTCAGCAGGTTTTATTTTGGTTTTTTGTTTTGTTTTGTTTTTGGTTTCTCGAGACAGGGTTTCTCTGTGGCTTTGGAGCCTGTCCTGGAACTAGCTCTTGTAGACCAGGCTGGCCTCGAACTCACAGAGATCCGCCTGCCTCTGCCTCCCGAGTGCTGGGATTAAAGGCGTGCACCACCACCGCCCGGCTCCTCAGCAGGTTTTAATCTCCTCTCTTCACATTCTCTGTATTAGATGCTAACACTAGAAACCAGTCTCCAACATTACTTAATAATTGCTTTCCTACAATATTCTAATCAATTATTGACTTGGGATGGTGCTGGAACTTAAGTCTTGCTTCATGGTAAGATGATGCTTGCCACTGACTGACGTCATAGTCCTTAGCACGTCAGCAGCACAGAGTGATGGCGTTAACAACATGCTGTTAACCATGTGTCCCATGCTGTTAACCATGTGACTCATGCTGCTAACCATGTAGTCCATGCTGTTAACCATGTGACCCATGCTTTTAACAGCCAAGCCATCTCCAACCATCTTCCCCATTCTTGCAAACGATGGCAAGCTTCTGTTATTCTGGCTTCCGTGTGGGAATCTCAGGAAGAGAATGCAGAGGCAGCAGTAGTGCGTGTCGTGGGTGCCCTAACCATAGTGGGTTTCCTCTGCCCCTCCTGCAGGCATACCCTTTGGAAGCGGATCCAAAATGTGGTCACCCCCTTCCTGGCCAGCATGATATCTTACATCGACAGAGATGGCAACCTGGAGATATTGGCTCAGTCAGATTCTCCGGCCTGGGCCCAAGATCTCTGGATGTTCATTTTCAGAGACATTAAGTTCCTGAACATCCCTCTTGTGGTAAACAAGACAGGGTGAGTGGAAGCCTTGCTCTTATGGAGGGGAAGGTCAGAGCAGAGCAGCACCTTGCTGTCTCCCCAAGCTACTGCCGGTACCCTGTGTACCTGCTCAGTGCACCCTGGAGCAGCCCAGCAGCAGACAGTGCTCACCGAAAGCCTGAGAGGTCCTTGGTCACTCTGCTGTTCCATCTGCCTACTCCGAGGGCACATGTGATGGTTCAGCTCACCAGGTTCTACTGTCAGCACAGATGCTGAGCGTCGCAGAACCTCTGCTTTGCCTTCCCTGTGCTTGTCCCTTTCCCAAGGCCTGACCTTGTAGGACTTGGACTCAAGGAAATTTTGGCTCCAAAATGTAGAATATAAAGAAGGGGATATTGAAAATTGTATGAGTACCATGTGTGTGGGTGCCCATAGAGCCCCAAAGACAGTGCTGAATTCCTGGGACTGGAGTTACAGACAGTTGTGAGCCACCTGATGTGGGTACCAGGAACAGGACTCAGTTCTGGAAGAGGAGCAAGCACCCTTAACCACTGAGCCATCTCTTCAGCCCCTGGGATATGATTCTGAATGGCTGGAGAGTACAGGGCGCTACTGATGTTCACGCAAAAAGGCTTCAAGCTTATGGCCAGACGTCTGCACAGGGGCAGTAGAGGAGGGGGAGGCCACAGAGACTTGGTTCTGCCACAGAACTTTGGGCACCTTACTTGACTCTTCCTGCCACTGTTCTTCTGTCTGTAAGTAAGGGTTCTCCTTCAGTTTGTGTACAGCTGATGTCCTGAACTGGACACCCACCTGCAGCTATCCATGAGACCTTCAACAATAGTCTTTTCAATTTTTTTTTATTTTTATTTATTTTTTTTTCGAGACAGGGTTTCTCTGTG
>JAQHUG010000362.1:549715-560236 GCA_028555095.1 Dicrostonyx torquatus
AAAGTCGTCCCTTATATAAGGGGGCACAGTAATTAAGGAGAATGACACCTGTCCCATATGCTTGGCATTGTCTAGCTCGTCCACAGTGCCTGTCACAGCATGAGCGCTGTAGACAGACTTGTCCTACTGCACTGTTAGGGAACTGGGACAAGAAAGGAAAGCTGTCCTGGCTTTGGATTGTAGTTGCTTGGCTTTGAAGGGACAGAGGGCCTGTTCTAGCAGACATCACAGTCTAAATAGCAGTCTATTCCCCAGCTTCTGACACAGTACAGCTGCTCCGCCCTTAGGACTGGTTGGTGGGGTCTGATGCAGTCCATACATTCTGCTCCATCTGTGTGGTCAAAGCTTACAATACCCCGGCTGCTTATCTCCAAGACCTAGCAGGGAGTTCTCGACATGCAACATCTGTGCAACTGAGTGACACGCTGCATCTCCCACCTACTACACATGATGTGAAACGGTCTGCAGACCGTGGATCCCAGTTTACTACTAGGGAGATGAGAAGAACGTGGAAAATACAAACGTGGCTACAAAACATCCCCACTCCAGCTGCCCAGAGACAGCGCCTGCTTCTGTCCTGAGGCCTTCTCAGGGATCAGCAGCGGCCATTTCCTGTAGCCCCTTTAAAACGGGTCCTGGGGGAGTCAGCCAGCCAGAAGGCAGGTCTGAGGAGAAAATGACATACAGGCAGGCGTCCCAGGCCTAGAAGAAGAAGGACTTTCAATGTTGTGTCCTCGAGCATGGAGCCCTATCTCCCAGTCCTGAGGGTCTGAGATGCCCCCATAGCTAGGAAGAGCAGCCCCTTTCAATCTCTCCCTTGTCTCTTCTCTTCCTTTCCAGTATTAATGAGGACAGAACACAGACCGGCCACGTGTTGGGCCACCCACAGCGCAGTGGTGAAACAGTGGCATGTGACCGAGGGCTGTCCCCAGTGGTCTTCACTCTCACCCGGCTACTCACTCACCTGGCTATGCTTGTGGGAGCCACTCAGAATCCTCAGGTACTGGAGGTCAGCTGCTACGCAGGGGAGGGTCCTGCTGTTGTTTCCCGTCAGCCCTTCTCTAACCATTCTGTGAACTATGAGTGCGTTGTTGGAACCCAATCTGCCAGGTGACAGAAACCTAACGTCTCCTGACTTTCTCCACCACAGCATGGACTGGGATGAAGTGCTTGTCAGATTATATGAAATCTATTTCTTTTATTTTTCCTAGACAGGGTCACTCTGTAGCCCTGGCTGCCTTAGAAATCACTCTGTATCCCTGACTGTCCTATAAGTCACTCTGTAGCCCTGGCTGTCCTAGAAATCACTGTAACCCACGGTGTCCTTGAAATCAGAGATCCTCTTGACACTGCCTGTTGAGTGCTGGGATTAAAGGTGTGCAGCACACCCATGCAAGGATTTTCATTGTTATTGGTATTTTTCACAGTGCTCCAGAGGTCAGGGTTCTATCGCTGAAAGATAGATACCTAGCCCAGTTTTTAAAAACTGGTACCAACTAATTTTCTGCTAAGGTCCTTACTGCATCTCCCTCATATTAGCATTAGCCAAGAGGAGGAAAGTTCAAGGTTGAGGACATCTACTCTCAGACAACACCACAGGCTGCTTTACCTGTTTCTTCCACCTTTGCTGGTACATCGAGCAGAAGCCATGCTGGTGTCCTTCTCTTCCTGGCCTCTCCTGAGCTCACCATCTCCTCTTACACGAAGTGTTCTGAACTTTCATTTTGTTACTCCCAGGCCCTGATCAGAATCATTAAGCCTCAGGTTCAGAACCCACAAGGCTTCCTGCAGCAGCACATCCAGAGAAACCTGGAACAGCTAAACAAGATTCTGGGCAGGAGTGCAGACGAGACCACCCTTGTGGTACACCTCATCCTGCGCAGTTTGCTCAAGGAACGGCACCCTGCGTTTGACCAGAGTAAGAAAAGGGGGCAAAGGCTAAGCTGGGCTGAGGGGTCACTTCCCATGGCTCCTGAGTGAGTAAACTAAACTTGAGCTAAGCATGGTAACCTATAACCCTAGTACTCGGGAATCTGAGGCAGGAGGATTGTTGTGAGTTCGAGACAAGTATGGGCTTCCCAGTAAACTCCTTTAATAAACAGAGAGGGGATGGGAGAAAAAGCATGAACTCTTATTGGGGGCAAAGAGGCTGCTCTGTTCCCCCATCCACCTAACAAGGACCTCTGACCTCTGCTTCTCGGGACTGTTTCCACGCAAGTGCAAACCCACTGTGATGGCGACACGTGTCCTCCAAAGCAGGCGATGTGTGTCCAAGAGTCAGTCACTGTCCTTGCTTCTGCTCGTTACTAAAATGTCCATGGCTGTGCGCTAGCCCCATGGCTGACAACACACTGTTTCCATGTACACAGGGCACTCAAGACAAAGCAAGCACTGCTCCCTGAGCTGACGCCTAAAGACAGTAGAGGTCACTGCAGATGGCATTATTTGGTTTTCTATTTTGTTTTGGTTTGATTTTTTTTTTTTCAGTTTTTCGAGAGGTGTTTCTCTGTAGCTTTGAATCCTGCCCTAGAACTAGCTCTTATAGACCAGGCTGGCCTCAAACTCACAGAGATCCCCTGCCTGTCTCTGCCTCCCGAGTGCTGGAATTAAAGGCGTGCGCCACCACACTTGATCCACTGTGCTACTTTATAATATGGCAGTGACGCTAAAAGTGCCCCCTGAAAACAGGGCACACACTCCTCTAGGTCCGTCCTCCCCAGTCAGCATCGCAGGGAATTTGTTCCATGGGTTTTAGTTGTTGTGTGATTTCATACAAATGGCGGAGTCCTAGAAGACTCCACCATCTCAGGATCTGCACCACCTTCATGGGTCCTGCCTGCTCTGCCTGCTGTTTTGAGGGGGAGCAGCTGCAGTAGCTGATGGTGGCACTGGCCTCCGTCACTGCTCCTGGGCTTGTGACTTTTTGGTTCTGTCCTTAGTACTTTTGTTCAAATGGTTTGTGGTGGCAGCAATCGGTCAGAGGACCTGTCTGAGGTTGAATTGCTGTCACAAAGGTGGGAGAAGCAGAGACTGCGTCCGGGACATCCTTAGGGAACTTAGGAAGGGGCTTACTCCCCCACACAGGACTTTCTGTTGGCAGTTATTTTGTATGCAGGCTGCTATGGCTCTTGTTCTAGGGCAACCCACACGTTCTTATTTTATTTGTAGGTGTGTTAAATTTTAATGCAGAATTGTCAACCAAAGAATACAGAAACAACTGGGAGAAGCATCTTGAAGCTCTTCTTCTATCTGAATTGAAGGTGAGCTGTGAGGGTCACTCAGCACTTCTCTAGGATAGGGTAAGGGTCTCCCACATATCTGCCGAGTAACCTTTGCCCATCATCCCTGGGGAGGAGCTGCAGGAGCCTCTACCAAGGTTCAAATTTCAGTGTCCTCAACCTCCAGCTTGTTTATCGTCACTGTAGCTAGCAGCATTTGAGGGTGGGGACCAGACGTGCTATCCTATAGAGATGGGCTATAGGGATGCACAGTAGTCGAGGATGAATGACCCTTCTGTCAGAGAGGAGCAATGCACACCACAAATACAGTGAGGACAGAACAGCAACAGGTCTGGTCCTCTTAGTCCCCCGTGCACAGAGAGGGAAACCCTACAACAGGTACTGTTGGATTATAGCAAAAACCAGCAATGGGACAGGCAGGACAAGGAAGGCAGCCAGAGTGAGTTACTAGGTGTCCCAGCCTGTGTGCAGCAGTGTCTGAGTTGGAGAATTCTGTGTCATTTTCTTCACCCAGCATCTTGACCAAACCTTGGCAGCTGTAAATGTTCTCATCAGCCAAGATGAGCGCATTAGCTCCAACCCCGTGGCCAGAATCATACATAGGGACCCAGCAACCTTCCTGCCTCACTTGCCCCAAAAGAGTGCGGTTCATTGCTCGAGGATTTGGAGCTGCAGGAAGAAGATCACAGTGGAACACCTGCGGCACATTGTGGAACAGAAAAATGGCAAAGAAACGGTGCCTGTCCTCTGGCACTTCCTCCAGAAGGTACAGGTGACACCTGGGTGACCTAGCTTCCTCTGTGCAGTGGCTCCTAAGGTGGAGCTCTGAGCAGCTGCCAGGGCTGCGGCTCTAGTAGAATATGGAGCAGGAGACTCCAGGAGAGAGGGAGGTCTTCAGCCCTTGCTTGCAGTCTCAGGCAGTCTGAAGCCAACTCACATGTAAACTACATACGAGTGGTCAGTGGTCATCTGAAGAGAGCGTGAGGGCCAGGAGACTACTTGGCAACTCAGCAACACACACAACACACTGGTGATGTCCCCACTTCCTTCGCCAACCTTTCTACCTCTCTCCTCCATCTGCTGCTCCACAGATGGGCTGAGAAAGCGGTTACATGATCAAATCCCTGTCTTTCTGTCCACATGGGACACCCTGAGGTGGTCACTGGAGACCAGCGGAGTAGAGCGGTGATTGCCATCCTACCCCTAAGTCAACTTCCCTTAGCCCACACATATGAGTGTCTCGTGCTTATCTTTCGGTATCTGACTTATTTTATATAATAAAATCACCTCCTGAGGCCGGAGAGATGGTTCAGTCATTGAGAGCACTGGGTGCTCGTCCGCAGGACCTGAGTTCAATTCCCAGCACCCATATGGCGGCTCTCACCCATCTGCAGTGGGATCTGACGACGTCTACCGGCATGCAGACAGCCGTGCACTGAGCACGCATGTACATAAAATACATAAATGGAAAGTGACCTCTAAGCCACTGTATCCATTTTGTGCCGATGTCAGGACTGTATCCATCCTATGCTCGGAGGCTGCGTGTCCGCCTCTGAGACACACACCACATGTTCTCTGCCCATTCGTCTGCTGACAGGCATCTAGGCTGAAGCTCTTAACTGTTGTGTGTGCTCATGTGTCTCATTTCTGTGAGTGCAGAACCAGAAGGAAGGCCAGGCTGTGCGGTGATTAACGTTTTTCTGAGGACGCTCCATACTCTGCCATGAGAGCTGTTCACATTTAGACTCTACTAGCAATGCTAGTCCCTTTTCTGCACATCCTGGCCAGCGTCTATCCCTTGCTGTTTTCTCACTCACCTGCTGACTGGGTGAGATGGTATTTCATCTGACAGGTGTGTTTGGATTCCTGCCCAGAAGCCACTCCTCACCCAGCATGTTTCCCTGTTTCTTCTGCAGTCTTGGGTCCCACAGTCAAGTATTTGGTCCAGCCTGGGTTGATGTTTGTGCTGGATGAGACAGGATGCAGTCTTCAAGGCAGCTCTGTCCCGCTGGACTCGGGTACAGAGGCTTGGCTCTGGGTGGGCTGTGTGTAGAACAGTGTCACCCTGCAAGCCATTTGTGGGTACTTAGTGAAAGAATGGGGTGGCCCTTACTTGTATTTAATTTCTAGGGTACATCACTATGTAAGATGGAACACTGACCAGACTGGATCAGCAGCACCAATCCCCCACAAAGAACACGTGCCCAACAGCATTTCTTAGATTAATGAGAGGCATCACTATTACCCATCTTCCTTTCTGCAGGAAGCAGAACTGAGGCTGGTGAAATTCTTGCCTGAGATCTTGTCCTTGCAAAGAGATCTAGTGAAACGATTCCAGAACGTTTCAGAAGCGGAGCACAGTTCCATCCGAGGTTTTATTGGCAGTCACCAATCAGGTATGGCTCTGCCCAAGCTCTAAGAAGAAATCAGGACCCTCTGTTTACAGAGGAGGGACGAGGGCTCAGTCACAGGTGCCATGTGTCTGGAGCTTTCAGCATGAGGTGAGGAGACACGAGTTCCAGCTAGCTCAGCTGCAGGAGAGCACAGAGCTGGTTCTGTCCAGAGCTGTACTGTGAGGATCGGAACTGGGCTGTACAGTCGTCACGGTTCTTACCAATGCTTTCCTCACAGAGGGGCTGAGGAAGCTGTACCATGATCGGATCACTGTCTTCCTGTCCACCTGGAACGCACTGAGGCGGTCACTGGAGACCAATGGTGAGTGTGCTCCTCCCCAGCAGAGTCACACAGGATGCGCTGCGCACACCGCTCTGCATGGAGCTCAGCTCTGCCTGTTACACCAGCACCACAGGCTCTCTAGGTGTCTCCATTTGGAGCCTGTCTTAGGTGGAGCTCCATGCAATTGCTGTGACGACACAGGATGACCAAAAGCAAGTTCAGACACAAAGGGTTTACGTGGTTTATTTCTTCCTCAGCACTGCTCATCATCAAAGGACGTCAGGACAGGAACGTAAGCAGGGTAGAAACCCGGAGGCAGACTGATGCAGAGGCCATGGAGGCTGCTGCTTTACTGGCTTGCTCCCCACAGCTTCCTCGGCCTTCTTATTCAATCCAGGACAACCATCCCAAATATGGCAACTCCCACAATGGGCTGGGCCCTCCTCCACCAATCACTAATTAAGAAAATGGCTGACAGCTGGATCGTATGGAGGCATTTTCTTAATTGAGGCTCCCTCTTGGAATCCAGCTGGTGTCAAGTTGACATAAGACTAGCCAGGACAGGATGTGAGAAGTATGGTGATATCAGAGGCTCCAAAAACTGGGTTTCCAGAGAGCTGGGATCACTAGAAACTTGACAGCACATGTGTTAGAGGCAAGGCCTGAATACC
This sequence comes from Dicrostonyx torquatus, assembly GCA_028555095.1. Classification (NCBI taxonomy): domain Eukaryota; kingdom Metazoa; phylum Chordata; class Mammalia; order Rodentia; family Cricetidae; genus Dicrostonyx; species Dicrostonyx torquatus. Next base: position 556,302 of record JAQHUG010000362.1, read on the forward strand.
AGGTCCTTGAAGTGTGTCAGCTGGTGGGACCGTGTCCGTGTGCCTCTTTCCCTCTCACCTTGATCAAACAGCATGGAGCAAACCCTACCTGGCTGCTAAGGAATAACCCTGTCATTTGCAGGGGAGATCAAGCTACCAAAAGATTACTGCAGCTCCGACTTGGATCTGGATGCTGAATTTGAGGTCATCCTTCCGCGGCGACGGGGCCTGGGCCTCTGTGCAACTGCCTTGGTCAGCTACTTGATTAGCCTGCACAATCAAATGGTCAACACGGTGCAGAAGTTCTCCACGGAAAACAGCAGGTGTGTGCCCAAGTCAACAGGACTCGGTGCTTGTCCAGCCCTAGGCTCCCGAGCCCCTGCCAACTTCTGCTCTTCCATGGCAGACCCTCCCTTAGCCGCTCTCTCCAGAGTCCTCCATGGACATACAGCTTTCCCTTCTCAGTTCACAGAGCCCGTAGCAGGGGTGTCTGCATGTGTCTGCTTTTGCTATCAATCATGTGTTTTGTGTCCCTCAGCTATTCTGTAGACACCTCTGAGGTCACTGACCTGCATGTCATCCACTACGAAGTGGAACGAGACCTGATTCCACTGATTGTCTCCAACTGCCAGTACCAAGTGCAGCAAGGTGGAGAAAGCTCACAAGAGTTTGACCTAGAGAAGATCCAGCGGCAGATCAGCAGCCGCTTCCTCCAGGGCAAGCCCAGGCTGACCCTCCAGGTAGGCTGACCTACTGCTAGTTATGTGCTTGGTGTGTCTTCAGAGTAAGGGACCCTTATTCATGTTTTGAGCGACACCACAGTGCACTGTGCCAGCCAGTCTCATCTGGATCATCTCCTAGACACCCAAAGCATGCATGGCCACAGCTCCATCAGCCTCCCCGCTGTGGTGATCTCAAGGACTTGCTACCACCCTCTGAAACTCAGTCTCCCAAAGGCATCCTTTGGTCTCAGGGGACTTAGCTTTTAGTTTTTCTGACATAATTAAGGACTCCACGAGAACTCTGCCACTGTTGCACTGGTCCTCAGCATTCTGTGCCCGGGTACCAGTGTGCCTTCTGTGTGTCCTCATCCATTAACTGCCATCGCCTGTCATTTTAGCCATCTATCCTGTGCTCCCTGGATCATCTCTGTATCTGAATCCCAGCATGGCATCCTACTGCCTCCCTTCACCTGGCACAGAAGGCCCTGTGGCCTGGCTCCAGCTCAGATTTCCAGTTACCTTAACTCCATTAATTGCCTGCCCTCAGACATAGGATTCTACCACCCAAGGAACACAATGGCAGAGCCATATCTCTGTTCCTTCCTGTGGAGAGCTGGTGATCCAGTCCTAGTCAGATACGTTACTCTGATACACTTACTCATTTCCATAGACATCCATTAGTTAATGTGGAGCCTACAGTTCAGCTGTATTTCTGATTAATGTGGAGCCCAGAGTATTTCTGATTCACTCTGACAGCCGTGCTGTCCGGAAGAGTGACCTCCTTGTCCTAGCTCTAGACTTATCGGTTACTGAAGAGCTGATAAATGGGCTATCCCCGTGCGCCTGTTCCTCCTGGGGCCCCGTGCATACTCAGTGTCGTGCAGCATCTATGTGGCAGGATTTCTGAGGCCACTGCAGCAAGGCTGGCACCTGCTGTGTCACTGCTTCCAAAGACAGTGTCTTCAGCAGACTTCCTGCAGCAATGCCGCCTTTCCCAGGAACGCCCTGAGTAGCGGGGTCCCGCTGCTGAGTTACTGGGGGCCCACTGTGAATTTCATCTCTAAGAGCTTTTCTCTCTCCATTTAGGGAATCCCCACCCTGGTGTACAGACACGACTGGAACTACGAGCATCTCTTCACGACCATCAAGAACAAAACGGCACAGGTGCTCCTGACAACATTGTCCTTCTCTGGGAGGCTCTGCCCACTCCAGATAGCTCCAGCCTCATCCTGTGTCTACTGTGAACACTAGCGGCTCAGTGTCTTTTCAAGACCCCCAGGGCTCCTGTAAGCCAGGCTTACTACACAGGAAGCGGGGCAGCGGTTCACCGAGCTCTCTTGTTCAGTTTACACACAGTCATCCTGAGGAGCGGATGTCCAGGAACAGCACAGCTGTGTGCGCTGAGGATAGACAGCCAGGGAACTTCAATGTGACCCTGCTCTTTCCTAGCAAGTCTGAGAGGAAGCTGAATGGCTGTGTCTCCTCCTAGGATTGTTTCTGTTTTGTTGATTTTGTTTTTCGAGGCAGGGTTTTTTGTGCAGTCCTAGCTGTGCTGGAACCAGCTCTGTAGACCAGGCTAGTCTCAGATTCCCAGAGATCCATCTGCCTCTTCTTCTCGAGTGTTGGGATTAAAGGTGTGCACTGGCACTGCCTGGCTATAAGATTTGTCTGAGGTCCAGAGCCTTTGTCTCCATTACTGTGGAGTCAGTAGTGCTGCCTGCGCGTAGTGTGCACCAAGAATCAGCCATGTGCTTTCTCCACAGCCTGTCCCAGCTCCATCTTGGCCTGTGACAAAGATGTCCTCTTCCCTGTTGGTAAGAAACAAGAAGCCCAGCCACAACCCTAACCTTGCATCTTGTTCCCCAGAGCCCACTCACCAACTCGGCCATCAGTGCCATCAGGGGACAGCTACAGTCCTACAGTGATGCCTGTGAAGCCCTGTCTGTCGTAGAAGTCACCCTGGGTTTCCTGAGCACAGCTGGTGGGGATCCTGGCATGGACCTGAATGTGTACATTCAAGATGTCCTACAGATGGGCGATCAGACAGCGCTGATCTTAAAGGTAAGCACCAGTGCAGAGCCTGCTGGAATATCCCAGGAATCCCCGCACTCTGGAGGATGAGGCAGGAAGACTGTCAGTCCCAGGTCAGCCTGGGCTACAGAGTGAGTTCCAAGACATACTAAGCTACTAAGCAAGACCTCAAAACAGAGAGGGGAGGCCCTACTGGTAATTCCACCATGCATCCATGTCAGAACCCCAGACACGCTCGAGAAGGAGACTGACCATCTCGGCTGCCGCCATCTGTGAGCAGTGCAGATCTGCGCAGTGTGTGATGTCACGACTCTCTGCGGCAGAATCTGGAGACTGTGAGGGATGGGTCAGCTCATTTGTGGATGTGACTGTCTCACGACAAGGGAAACAGAATGAGCTCAAGACAGGAGTGGGGGAATGTGCCTAAGGTGTGCACAGGGGTGACACATTGGGACTCTGGCCTTCCACCGAGGTTCTGCTTCGCTTTCAGGCCTTAAACAGATGTCAGCTGAGACACGTCATCGCCCTCTGGCAGCTCCTATCTGCACTTAAGTCGGAGCAGCGGCTGCGACTGAACAAAGTGAGTCCGACCTCTGCTTCCCGCTGCGGAGGGGGCAGCGAGCACCCAGGCTTCCCAGGTCTTACTGTACCACTTGTTGATCCTTCAGGAGCTGTTCCGGGAAACTGATGTCAAGTACAAAGAGGACCTCAGTCCGCAGCACGCAAGGCTCCTCAGCACATTCCTGAATGAGGCGGGCTTGGACACCTTCCTCCTGGAGCTCCACGAGATGATTGTGCTGAAACTCAGGGGCCCCCAGGCTGAGAGCGGCTTCAACCCCAATTGGAGGTATGGCCTTGTACAGCGGCTGGCAGAATGCCCCGTTGTCCAGTGGCTTCCCCGAGACTTGAAGATACTCCTAACTTATCCAAAACCGTTTTTCTGCTATTTTTCCATGCCTTTGGTATTTTGTACCTTTGGTTTGGTTTTCAGACTTTTTTTAAAAGATTTATTTATTTATTATGTATAGAGTATTCTGCCTGTGTGTATGCCCGCATGCCAGAATAGGGCACCAGATCTCATTACAGACAGTTGTGAGCCACCATGTGGTTGCTGGGAATTGAACTCAGGACCTCTGGAAGAGCAGCCAGTGCTCTTAACCTCTGAGCCATCTCGCCAGTCCTGGTTTTCAGATTTTTTTTAAA
>JAQHUG010000362.1:581458-617895 GCA_028555095.1 Dicrostonyx torquatus
GCATTACAGGTCCCAGAGCCCTAGGTGCAGGAGTGCATTTCAGATGTATCTGTTGGTTGGGACTGGGATCTACAGCGCTGCATTTTGACCAGTTGTGCTTTTCTTTCCTGAAGTGGTCTCTGTCTGTTGCTGGCCGAGTCAGATTCTGAGTGAATGCCCCACTTGGAGTCACTGTTGAAAATGTTAGGAGTCCAAGCCCCATCACCCAATGGCCGGTTCCCTGGGTGCACTTAGGTGCAGATCCAGCCGCAAGGGTCCATGGGAATTGTAATCAGGAGCCTTGGCCGGGGAGGGTTCTGGAGAACATGGACACAGTAGGAGTGGGTCTCCACAGCAGGCCAGTGAGTCTGATGGAGGCCCACCGTCAGGAGTTGGTCACCCTGTACTGTGTGCAGAGCCCTATCCTGAGCCCCGTAGTGCTCCGGTGGGTTTTAGCTGGCTGCCTTCTGGTGCCGATGGGGGCTTTTAGTTTGGAAACTAGTGTTTTTGCTAGAGAAGACCTTAGAATGCACAAGGGCTACTGTCCTGAGTGCCGCACAGCGATGTATTAGGTTCAGCCTGTTTGAGCCCCCACTCTCTGGGGCTCTGTCTTCGCAGCTTCCCTGACTCTGCAGGCTCCTGTCCTACTTGCCTGGCCTTTCCCCCATGGTCCTTCTGAGGTGAACAGTACTGCCCGGGTCACAGCCTGCTCTCCCAGGGCTTCTACTTTCCCCCATGGTCCTTCTGAGGTGAACAGTACTGCCTGGGTCACAGCCTACTCTCCCAGGGCTTCTACTCGGAGTCTCCAACATCCATGCATGTGGTCAGCTCACGCTGACACGGAATGAGCCAGGAGTATGAGGGGCAGGAAGGCCAAGCTCCTGAGAGAGATGAGACTTGGGGGTGATGTTACACACTACAGCCTACAGGTATTCCCGTGTCCACTAGGTCATGGGACCTCCTCATCCATGCCAGGTCCCAAGCAAGTACCTGTAAGATGAAACTTAAGTTGACTTCCCAGCACCCAGTTGCAGGTGAATCATTTTGTCCCGACTTTCAAATCTGGTCTCACCCTGGCCACAGGTGAGGCTGACACGGGAGGGATGAAGTGGAGCAGGTGGTTGTAACCAATGTCCAACCGGTACCTTTCTGTCAGGTGGTGTATGAGGACAGCCGCATGGTTCGCCTGAAGGCCCCCTATGTGTCAGGCTTCCTGGCCTTCCGAGAGGTACCCTTCCTGGTGGAGTTGGTACAGCGGCTGCAGGAGAAGGTGCCAGACTTCATGCCGCAGGTAGGTGCGTCCTAAGGTCAGGAGAACCCCTCGGCTTGTGCTTGGTGGTGGTGGTGGTGGTAGGGGGTCCCCTCCGGCCACTGCCTCCCATAGAAGGAGGGAATGAGAACCATCTGTAGTCCTCTCCCCTGCCCGCTGACTGACTCCTCTGTGACTCTGTAGGTCCTTCTTGTTGATGGAAACGGGGTACTTCACCAACGAGGTAATCCTCCTGAAGGAGGGTCAGAGAGGTGCTGTGGGAGAGTAGGGTGCTTCCCCCAGAAGAGGCCCTGCTGTCACCTACCTGCTTGCCTTCCACAGTGCCCTACACTGGCCCATCCCCAGTACCTCATCTAGGTGACCTAGTGACCATAAAGAGTCACAGGACTGAGCTCAGGTTAGCTCCATTCCCACACCAGCCCTGAGCTGCCAGTCAGGCTTTGTCCCTGTCCTTTCCAGGGCACTGTGGCCTGAAGAAGAGTATAGTAACACTCCCAAGTGGGGCATGGGGAAGGTATTGTCTTCCTAGCCAGCAGGAATGGCAGGGTCTGGCTAGAAACCATGGGTCCGGGGCCAAAAGATAGATCCATGCTAATCTGGACACCAGTTCCGGGCCAAACAACTGTTATAGATTACAATAAAATAGTCCCATACCAGCTCAGAATGGAGTATGATGAAGGCCCCTTATTTAGGGGTAGACTCACAGATCAGCAGTCCTCGTCAGCCACTTAAGCCAGCCATTCGGGGTATATGTCCCCAATCACTGCTGTCCAGACCACCTGACAGCACCCAGACCAGAGGGGACAGGCCCAGAGGGTGGAGGTTAGGAGACTGTGCCATAGTTACCTGTCAGAGGAAGGAGGCTTCTTCCACCCCGTCCTCAGCACCCATGCCATCAGAACAGAGTCCAGTCAGCTTGGCTCCCACTCAAGAGTCTGTGTGTCTGTGGAGAGAGGTTCTGGTTGGTTCCCTGTCTCACCCCCACTATCCAGCTCACTCCCTTGGTCCCTTGCAGGCTTCGGAGTGGCCTGCCACCTTGGTGTCCTTACAGATCTGCCCTGCATTGGGGTAGCGAAGAAGCTCCTGCAGGTGGATGGGCTGGAGAACAATTCCCTGCACAAGGAGAAGGTGAGGAGGGCCATGGGCTCCTGGGAGTCAACAGTGGCCCCTTAGCCCTGGGGATCACGCCCATGGCTTGGCCACCTCCTGGGGACACTCCGCTCTAGCCTGGCCTGTTAGCACAGTCCTCACATCCCTGCTTTGTTGCCCAGAAGATCCCCTGTCCCTGGGCGCTTCCTCCATGTGCCTGTGGACAGTTCGTCTAGCTCACAGCCCTCAGAAACTTGCTGGGTGCGTCTCCCCATGTTCCCTCCCTTCTTCCGTGCCTCTGCCAATGCAGCATTCCTGCAGGCCCTGCGCTCCAGTTCCTGGGGACAGGCTTTCCAGATTTCCCATCTCATCCTCACCACCTTGTCCCCTCCAGTGGTGTTCACAGTCAGCCTGCAGTCTCAGCTTGCTGTGGTGCCTGACTCTGGCCCTTACTCTGCCTCCACTTTGCCATTTCCCACCCTAGAACTGGCATTGTGGGTGTGCCATCCTCACCCAGAGGAAGCCATTGACATCATGTTTATCCCACTGGGCAAGTGACAAGAGCAGAGACCCGCCATCTCCTAGCTCTCAGGAGCCTGTGTAGAGAGTTGAGCTGGTGCAGCGGGGAAAGCCCAGGTCCTCCTGGCAGCCTGATCACTGCATGGATCACAATCCTTCCCCACCCGAAGGAAAAGGGCGGAGTTGGCTTGTGCCAGATCCCTAGCTGGAGGGAAGCACCCAGGAGGTGGTAGCCTTAGCCTGGACATGCACTGCGGTGCCAGGGGCACCTGCCTTTTGGGGGCCTTGGGAAACCACAACCCTTTCTCTGAGCCCCGGTTACCAGGGTAGATGGAGCCTCATGCCATGACCTCGGCATAGCTCACAACATACTCCATGCTGCCTCTGAGGTGTGAACTTGTTACTCCTAGACACAGTGAGGCCCTCTTCTCACTGCATAGATTCTTAAATGAGTTTGCTGGACTGGAGAGATGGCTCAGTGGTTAAAAATATGTACTGCTTGGGGCTGGGCAGTGGTGGCGCACACCTTTAATCTCAGCACCCAGGAGGCAGAGGCAGGCAGCTCTGTGAGTTTGAGGCCAGCCTGGTCTACAGAGAGTTCTAGGCTAGTCAGAGCTACTCAGAGAAATCTTGTCTCGAAAAAAAAAAATGTACTGCTTATTGTAGAGGCCCCAACTTGGGTCCCCAGCACCTGTGTTGCTTAGCTGACAGCCACCTGTAACTCCAGCTCCAGGCAGTCTGATGCCTCTGGCCTCTACGGGCACCTGCGCTCACGTGCACGCACACACCCCACACAGGCACACACACGTGCAAAATTCTTAATGTAACCTTCTAAAGAATGGCGCTGGCCTTCAGCCATTTCAGAAGGGATGGTGGGTTGGGGGGATGGCTCAGACAGTGAAGTGCTTGTCTTAAACACAGACACTTGAGATTGACTCCCATTAGCCACTTGCAAAGTGCTGAGCCTGTGGCTCCTTGTTATCCCAGGACCAGAGAGGCAGAGAAAGGAGGCGCCTAGGTGAGCTCCAAAGCAAAGGAGACTCCTTCTCAGAGGAGGAGAATGATGTTCCTGAGGACGACATCGAGCCTACCTGCACTTTTGTTTGGGATTTGTTTGTTTGGCTTTGGTTTTTTTCAGACAGGGTTTCTCTGTGTAGTCTTGACTGTACTGGAACTTGCTTTGTGGGCCAGGCTGGCCTCGAACTCACACCTGCCTCTGCCTTCCTTAACTCCGAGTGCTGGGATTAAAAGCGTGTGCCACTACCACTTGGCTGTTTGTTTTTTAGACAGGGTCTCAATACGTAGCTGAGTTTGGCCTTGAACTCACAGGGACCTGTCCCTCTGCCTCTCTAGTGCAGAGATTAAAGATGTGCGCTAGCAAGCCTGTTATTCCCCTGTTTAAAGGGATATTTTTATAATTTTTCTCCATTTCCCAGATTGTACTCCTTCAGGCTGGGGGAGACACGTTTCCTCTGATGGGCAACTCTGGGGCTGTCCTGGGAATGGTGAGTAGCCCAAAGGCTGTGCCCTGTCCAGTCTCGAGGTCCACTAGCCACAAGGCAGCTCCTGTACACGTGTATTTGTGTAGGCCGTACCCTGTCCTCTTTATGTCCTGCCACCAACCAGGGTACACTGTGTCATGTCCTCCTCTGGCTACACTCACCCCGTGTGCCACCTGAAGATGCCTGCCCCCTGTGAGCTCTTTCCTGCCACCCAGGACATAGTCAGAACCCACGCCCTGAGACTGGTCCTGCTTCACAGGAACGTGCCCCAGCCATGCTTGACCTCCCTCCACCCACAGGCCCTGAAGAGCCATGACCATAGCACCAAGCCCATCTATGTCTCCGTGGGCCACAGAATAAGCCTGGAGGTCGCTGTGCGTCTGACCCACCACTGCTGTAGGTTCCGGATCCCAGAGCCCATACGCCAGGTATGGGGACTGAGACTCGGTCCCTGAGCCCCAACTAGTGGAGCTGGCTGGGCACTGCAGGCAAGGTTGTTTCCCAAGGGAATTCTTGCCACTGTGCCTGCTTCTGCTTTGCTGAGCCTCCTGCACCTGGCACAGCAGTGCAAGCAGCAGAGCAGCTCCTCTGTCCAAAGCTAGCACGCCTCAGGCAGGAGCAGTGGGGAGCAGCCCTTAGCCAGAGGCCTCACAGCGTCCTAGTCTGGGCTCTGGAAAGGCACTAGCAAAGCCCAAGGGCGGGAGGGGTTGATATGTTCAAGCAATGAGCCAGAGGCCGGGGGCAGGAAGCCTTACCAACAAGGGACTCCAAGAAGCTCCTGTCAGCTATGAGACAGTTTTTCAGGCCACAGCTCTGCACACTCAGGAGGCTGTGAGGTCTTTGGGAGGTGTGAAGGAGGCCATGCAGCTGGCTGCAGACTGGACTCTGCCCTGAGGGAGAGCAGCCATGCTGCAGATGCATAGGATGGCCACTAGGTGGCAGCAGCAGGCTATGTCTCCTGTGGTGCTCAACCCTGCTCCTGGAAAAAAGAATGAGTGAGCTGTTGGCCTCCCCACCCCCTTCAACCTAGCTCACCTCAGCCCTCCCTCATCTAAGGTGTTACTTTGGTTACAGGTGCAATGGTCTCTCAAACCTGTGAGTCCTGTTCCTAGTCCCAGGAAACCTTTCCCCTTCCATCTCTGTGGTCTAAAGAGAGAAAGCCACTGAACCCCTCCCTTAGGACACACGGCCCTGTGTTATGCAGTCCTGGACCTGCTTTGCTGGCCTCAGGTTTTGACCCTGCTTTTCCCCGAGTTACAGTGGTTTCCGCCCTAGCAGGTAAGGGCCAGCCTCCTGCAAAGCTCCTTGAATACTGGAAGCCAGAGCGCGCCTAGCACAGGAGCCTGCCCAATCCTGGGTGCACACAGAGCAAACACATGGCTGCCTACCCTGGGGGCCCATACTGGTGGGGGAAGGGAATAGGCCCAGCAGGACTGGCTGTGGCTCTTGGCTTATCTTCTTTCTGTTGGCCTCTCAGCAGGGCTCCCTTTCCTACAATTCCACCTCCCCCAAGTTTACCAAGAAAGCTTTAGTACTAGTCTCTGGGGCCTGCCGTCCCTCTGTTCTGTCCATACCCAGACTCTGCTGCCATCCAGTAGGGCTGTTGGTTTCAGGCTCTGCTGCGTTCCTTGTTTCCCAGAGTTCTACTGTAACTCTGGTCCATCCTGCGCCATCAGGATGTCCCACTGCCCACGGCCTACTTCCCTTAGCTGAAGAGGCACTGTCTTATCTTAGCTGTTGCTATCTGTGGGTCATGTGGTCCCAAATCTAAGCTAAACCCATCTGAGCTGGGATCAGGGACTTCCTGAGGTCAGACCCTTACAGGTGACGGGGGACAGGGTGTATATTCAGGCCTGACTTCCACTGTATACCCATACCTGTGACCCACAGTCCTTTTTTTATTATGGTAACTTGTCAGATGATCTGGAGATGGGCAGGTGTCACAGCTGACACCCATCAGAGGACAGACAGAGAAGACAGACACCTGGACTGTGAGTCAGAGAAGAGGGCTTAGCAGCATAGAGCAGCAGAGGCTGTGGACCCAGGGCTCACCGGCCAGTCAGCTGATGCTGGGAGGAGCCAGGACCCTCAGCCCCACGGGTCTCAGCATTTCTGCCAGCTATACGCTGGTGGGGCTGATGTCCCCAAAGGACGTGATGGGCCTGTACGGGCTGCCTCTGGAAGGGCATGAAGTGCTCCCAGCAGTTGGGAATGGGGAGATGTGCCCAGGGCCTGGCCACAGCTGTGTGTGTCTTCCAGGCTGACATCCGCTCCCGAGAGTACATCCGAAGGACTGTAGGACACCCTGGGTCTCCTGCACAAAGGCAGGAGAGGTGAGTGTGGGAAGGATGTCCACAGTGGTCCTGTGCGAGCCCCGCCCGCCCTTGACGCAGCAGTATGAGACCAGGACTGGCCGGGGACATAGGAAGAGGTCCCTTGAAGGATAACAGACCTCAGACCTAGTGGGAACCCTCAAGAAACCCCACTCGTGTGGCTCAGCTGGCCCAAGGCCCACCTCCTCACACGGCTGCTGTCCTAGTTAGGGTTTCTGTGTGAAGAAACACCATGCCAAAAGCCAGTTGGGAGGAGAGGGCTTATTTGGCTTACACTTCCACGTCACTGTTCATCGCTGGAGGAAGTCACAGCAGGGGAGAAACTGCTCACTGGCTCGCTCACCGTGGCTTACTCAGCCTGCTTTCTTACAGAACCCAGGCCCACCAGCCAAATGGGCTGGGTCCTCTCCCATCAATCACTAATTAAGAAAATGTCCCACAGCCAGATCTTAAGGGAGCATTTTCTCAATCAAGTTGACATAAACCATTCAGTACAGCTGCCTAGGCTCTCCTGGTCCATTTCATCTGTCTAGGGGTCCAGGCCAGGTCTCCTCAGAAAGGATATGGTCTCCAGCGTCAGACACGCTCTCTTTACAACATTCCCTCACCTGGCTGTCTCCCCCTCGCAGAAGTTCTTGTCCTTCAAGTTTTGAGATTCAGTGAGACTGTTTTAGCCGGCAGTCTCAGCTGTGGGCACAGAGTTTTGAGATTCAGTGAGACGGTTTTAGCCGGCAGTCTCAGCTGTGGACACAGGGCTGTCGTGGATTCTCTACACAAACTGCTATTACTAGAACAGACCTCAGGGAACCCTTGTCAAGAAACAGGTACTGTGATCCCATTTCATGGGTTAGGAAACTGAGGCACAGGGCATCAGCCACAGAGCATGGTGCATCTGGAAGGTTCAGTTTCGGTCCCTGCCTCTGGTGCTCCTCACTCCCAGGGGGCAGTGGCCCTGTCTCGAGTGATGGGTGAGTAGTTAAGGACCCCCCCTCGTGCTCATTCCCCTGTAGCTGGTGGCTGTTCCTGAGCCCATGAAGCTCTTTGAGAACTGAGGGAATGGGCAGCTGGGCCAACTCCCAGCTTCACAGTTGAACTTGGCCAGCCTGAGGGCAGAGTGGACCTGTCCAACAGCGACTGTCTGCCCTTCAGCAGGCCTTCCTGCTGGAGAGCAACGGAACTTCTGACACACCTGGCTTTTTATGTTACCTGTTTCTTGGTGTCATTACCAGGAGCCAGAAGGAGCAGAGACCAAAGGCATGCCCCAAAGGTAGCCCAGGATCACCTTCGAATCAAGGCAGGCCCCCCAAGGACTGTGACAGAGGCTCCAGCACGGACCCAAAAGATCCCCAGCCAGGCTTCCAGGAACAGCCAAAGGATCTGCAGTCAGAGGGAATTGGACATCATGAAGACTCGGACCTCTGGCCTCCTTCTCCAGCCTGGTTACAGTCGCTGCCCTGAGAAAATGATCTCTAGGAGCTGTGGGAACCTCACCCACAGCCACAGGTAGAGCACCAGACCCCAGAGGCCCTGAGATTGTCAGCCTGTGCCAGCACCTGCGGCACTGACCGTCCCTGGAATACAGACCTGGTTCTGACTTCCATCGCCATCCTGGCCACAGACTGTCCTTCAGTGGGCACAGCCAGACTGCAACCCCCAAGGTGCCTGTCCTTAAGCCTGCCTGGTGCTGAGCTTGAGGGGCCTGCAGTGGGAAAGCCTCAAGCCTGGAGCAGGCTCAAGAGTGGGTGTTGGGGAGTCAGCTCCACAGAGGGTGCCAGATGGGAAGCCGGTTGAGGCCCATGGTGAGAAAGCCCCAGGCTCCGCTCCTCACTCCTCTTCCTGCCACCCTCTCACCAGAGGGAGCGTCAAAATCCCATCCCACCAAGAAAGCAGGTCTGTTCTAGGCTGGTGGAGACTTCTCTGGGTGGGCCTGGAGTGGTGGCTGCGGCAGGCCACAGAGGAGGCTCACCAGACGCTCAACTCCACACCCTGTTCTCCCAGACATACACACATACACACATACACTCCAGGCTCACTAGAGTGGCAGCTGAGGTGGAAGCAGAGAGGTGACATACCTGTAGCATGTCCTCTGCCCGCACCCTAATCCCCAGACTTCCTGAAGGAGAGGTGATAGGTAGTGGGCTAGACTAGCTGCCAAATCCTACACCTGTGGGGAATCAAGATGGCCTGAGGCCAGTGGTGGAGGAAGAACACCCGGGATAGCTGTCACAGCCAGTCCCATTTAGATTCAGCTGGGCTGATGAGTCTCCCTCCTAAGCCAGGTAGCAGTGACTGTCAAGATCCCTTGGGGAAGCCGGGCGGTGGTGGTGCACGCCTTTAATCCCAGGCAGAGGCAGGCGGATCTCTGTGAGTTCAAGACCAGCCTGGTCTACAAGAGCTAGTGCCAGGACAGGCTCCAAAGCCACAGAGAAACCCTGTCTCAAAAAAAAAAAAAAAAAAAAAAAAACCTTGTGGGTAGGGCTGCTGCAGCAGTCTTTGATGGGATTGGCTGCTGGTTCCCACTCCCTGGGATTTCGGTTTGGGACATTAGGGAAGATATATGTGGTCCTGTCACCCAGTAAGTTCCCTGTAAATCAGGTGTGTGGCAGGCAGAGAGAGGCAACCTCCCCACCACACACCTGATGTAAGAGTCCCAGGGACACCCCCGGTGTCTGAGCAGGAAGGTAATCCCTGTGGTGCCCACTTCCCCCACCTTCCTTAGGGGTCATGTGGGAAGGGAAGTATGTGCTTGACCAGGGAATCCCCCCCTCCAGCTGGGCCTCACTACCTACTGCTGAGTCAGAGTCCCAGGCTAGTACCTTGGATCTAACAGATGCCCCAGACTGGCAGGTTTCCAAGAGGTGCAGCCCCCACTGGCCCTCCCCATCACTCACACTGTACACACACATGCATGCACATACACTCTTTCCCTGGCATTCCTGTGGAAGCCAAGAGCTGAAGAGCCTGCAGCTGGCCCCACCATCTGTCTTCCTACCTTCTTCCAGATTTCTCCCTCCTCGAGCCTTGTCAAGACAGAGGTGTGGAGGGGAGAGGGGGAGGGGTGGAAACAAAAGGCTGGGGTTAAACTGCAATGGCCAGAATCCTCATGCAGAGCTTAGATGACAAGTGGGGAATAAGGCCTGGCCAGCCTCCCATGCAGCTGGAAGGTGCTGGACGGGTGGGTGAGGGCTTCACACAGGGTCCGGCACACAGCATCCTTGGGTGAGGAAAAGCCGTTAGCTTAGAGAAGTGGGTTCCAGAGGCCAAGGCCGTCAGTCTTTAAAGCCAGCCTTATAGATAACAAGAAAAACGACTTAAAGAGTCCCCCATCCACACCTCACTTGAGCAGGCAGTTCCTCCCACTCCTGGAAGCCACCAGAGTGTGGCTGGGAAGCCAGCCTGGCCACCCCTCTGTCTCATCTGTTCCACTCCAACAGGAGACCTTCCCCGGGACACACAGAAGTCACACCCCACCTGCCCAGCACACTGACACCACTCAGGCCCTCTTCCCGGCAAGCCATGGTCACGGTAGCCGTGTCCCCGGGGAGGGTGGCTCTCCAGGCTGCCAGTGCAAACACACAGTGAGGTGCAGGGCGGAGCCTGAAGGCTTGTAGGTAACTTTTGTGTGCTTTGTTCTGAGAGAAGATCCTTTTGGCTCAGTCATTAAATACAGCTTGTCGACTTCTGGAAGACTCAGTCCAGTTGTGCACAGTGGTCTGTGTGGGCCCAGTCAATGGGGAGCTTGAAACCGGAGGAATCGCCAGCCTGACAATGCAGGCCAACGAAAAGAGGATTCATTGTCTGAGGCAGCTATTACCTCCTTTGCCCCAAAGCATTTTCATTGTTATACCGTGAGCCTCCAGTCCCCACCCTTCCCCCACGAGAATCTGTCAGTCCAGCCATCCCACTTGGTGTGTATGGGTCTGCCTGTTTCCAGGCTCCTTTGTGGGGTGCCACGTGTCCCAGTTCACTCCTTGTGACTGCACACTATTCCACGGGGTTGTGTATTCGGTTTGTCCCGTCGCCAACTCCCAGGTGCTTTCCTTGTGCCTGTCCCGGGGACCCTAGATGCTGAGCTCCCTTGTGACTGTTTCCACTCTTGTGGGTACATACCTAGGAGGGACAGTGCCGGGTCCTGGGGTGGCCCCGTGCTTCACTTTATAAGAAACCCACCACCCCCAAGTGGTGCGGGACACTTGTCTGTATTCTATCAATGATGTTTTAAATAAATGCTGGTTGGCCAGGTAGGAAGTATAGGCGGGTCAACCAGACAGGAAGTAGAGGCAGGGCGAGGAGAACCATCTGGGAAGCAGGAAGATCCCTTGGCATTCCTGCGCAGACCACTGAAGGAAGCAACATGTGTCCCTAGCCAGCTGAGAAAAGGTACTGAGCCATGTGGCTAACACAGATGGGTTAATATAAGTTATAATAGCTAGTAAGAAGCCTGAGCTAATGGGCCAATCAGCTAATAACCTGATGTAGACTGTGTGATTTTCTTTCTTTGGGGTTTGCTGACTGCGGGGTACTGGGCGGGACAGAAACCCCAATGAGCAGGCCCTCACGTTACACCCAAGGGCGAAGGGCCTAGCCCCGCACCTTCAGGCCCTTGTTGCTGTGTGTCTTTGGACTCTGGAAGGAACCTGATGGGAATTTACTTGCCTTCTCCTAGTGATGAATGACTTCATCTTTTGTCCACTTTCTGGCTGCATGTGTATCTTGGGATAAATGTCTGTTCACATCCTTTGTCGTTGCTGTGTTGGTGTGTGTGTGTGTGTGTGTGTGTGTAATTGGGCTATTTGTAGTTGAGTTTCAAGTTTTTCTGGATTTTAGCGATGGGAACGTGTGTCTCAAGGAATTAGTCTCGAATCTGCTTCATTGCTATTTTCTTTTTCTTTTTTTCCTTTTTTTTTTTTTTTTGGTTTTTCGAGACAGGGTTTCTCTGTGGCTTTGGAGCCTGTGCTGGAACTAGCTCTTGTAGACCAGGCTGGTCTCGAACTCACAAAGATCCGCCTGCCTCTGCCTCCCGAATGCTGGGATTAAAGGCGTGTGCCACCACCGCCCAGCACTGTTTTCTTTTCATACCCTGAGATCACTAGAAATAGACCCACTTTGAGTCCTGCCTTTGGCATCCTCTGTCTTTTGCCTTGGCCAGCCACGGCCAGCATGGGGTGGTTTCTTTGGTGGCCCCCTAGAATGACTGAGGAGCAGGTCCCTGCCGAGGACCCGTATAAGTCCCAAAATTGAAAGGAGGCTGCCACCACCACCTCTGCATCACAGCCTTTCCTGCCTGTCCCCAAAACATTAGCCATGGCCCTTCCAGATGCTGCTAGGAGTAGGTGCAGCTCGACCGTGGCCTTAGGATGGAGCAGAAGTGTAGGGGCTCAGGACACTCCGTGGTATCAGGGCCTGAGACAGAGTTGAGGTTTGGGGTGGGATGTGCCGCAAAGACGCTGGAGTTCAGTGCACTGGGCAGCAGCCAGGCTTCCGGGTAGTACAGGGCCATTGTATGTTTGGTGTACGGGCCCATGCTGTGATATCCTGCACATCAGTGGCAATGGTGTGGGTCCCTAACCCTCTAACCCCCACTCCAGCCCAGAGTTTGCCAGGCTGAGCTGCTACAGGGGACTGGGGGAGTAGGGTGCAAGGGCCAGGGGGGTACAAACTGAAGGAGTAGGGTAGGTGGAGTATGGAAAGTGGGCCAGTCTGGGGTGGGGTGGCCAGACACCAGTACTTGAGGGCAGGGGGCCCTAAGTACTGTGGCGTCTCGGCTTCTTCCCGCAGAACCTTAAAAATAGGGCCCGTGGTGATGTCCATCTCAGCAGACCACAGCTCTCTAGAGCTGAGATATTCTTGAGCCTCTTAATAATTCAAGTCAGATCCAAATAGATTTTCATTTTCATCTGCAGCTTCTGCACCCCTTCCCAGCATCCTCCCCTCTGTCCAGCAGCTGGGAGAAGAGGCTTCCAGGACGAGGTAACCTAGCCTGGCCTCTGGGTCACTAAGGACCTCCAGCCATCCCCATCCCCTGCTCATGTGGCAACAGGAATAGTGGACGCTGTCAGAACCGGAGTGGCCCACTGTGATCTGGCCATGACCAGCTCTGGGGACAGAGGCCCAAGCCATCACTACCTGCGATCAGGCAGGTCAGACAGGGAACCTTGACCTTAACATCTTACTAGGACCACTTGCTATCTCTTGGCTGTTGGGGAGCTCACCTGCTCCTTCGACCCCATTGGCTGCTACACAGTCCTCAGGGAATATTGTTGAACGTCCTCAGAAGAGTCCTTGACGGGTTTTATGGGGCTGTGACCTAGTACATACGTCTGTACAGGGCTCCAGCCCAGGGCCTCTGTTCTCACACGCTGAGTGTGCCTGGTCGAGTCTCTGCCTCTGGGCACCTCCTTCCCTAATAGAGATGGTGGGTTTAGTGTCTCCAGAGTCAGCAAGGTGTCAGCCTGGACCACCTCCCCACCCCCTGACCTACCTGTCAGCTGAGGATCTGGTATCAGAGGTGAGGATCACCCACCTGGCCCACCCAGCAACCCTGCCACACCACCCTGACTAGGTCCAGCAAGGACTTTTATCTAATTATTAATTAAAAGCAGAGACACAGACTAAGAGGCACCACTGACATGTAGATGAATGGCCCAAGGGTTGTCAGCTGGGTGTCACAGAGGTGATGGAGGGGGACTCTTCCCCATCCCACACACAGAGCAGGCACCCATGGTACCAGGGGTCCAGACTCCAGGCAGAGGGAGGCGGAGCAGGTTCCAATGGAGTGCTGTGAATATAGTCTGGGCATGGGTTGGGTTTTTGTTTTGCTTTGAACAAGGTCTCCTCTTAGCACAGTTGGGATTACCTTGAACCTCTGATCTTTCTGCCCCACCCCCATCCCGCCTCCTAGCGGTGGGGTTACAGGTCCACCCCGCCTCCTAGCGGTGGGGCTACAGGTCTGAGCCACCACACTAGAGCTGGGGTCAAAGCCAGGCTCTGCCTGCTAGCAAACACTACCAACCAAACTACGTCCCCGGCTTTGGGTTCTGTTTTTTTTTTTTTCTCGTTTAGATTTCACCCAAGTGTTTTTCTAGTCAAAAGCCATAAGCCTGCGCCGTTCAGGCAGGCAGACAGTTCTGTAAGGCTCGCCCTGAAAAGCTGGTGCCTCCGTGCCTGGGTCCCTCTCAGAGGCAAACTTCATTCTTTAAAAAGTATGTTTCAACTCTGTGTCCTGTGTGTGGGTATGTGTGTGTAAGTACAGCACTTCAGGCGCTACAAGAGCTCATCACATCAGAATTACGGACTGCTGGGCGCCACGAGTACTGGGAACCGAACTCTGCAGCAAGCCCTTGAGCGCGCTTACCCTGGGTCTCCCGCGCAAACGTTGTTCCTCTCTTCCCTCCAGGTGTGGAAGTTGCCCGTTTGACTTCTTGCTGCCGCAGTTGGTGTCCGTCCTTACATTAGCCATTGCTCGCGTGCCCACGAGTGTGCATGCACACCTATGCACTCCCACACACTCATTGCAGTGAGTTCACAATCCACTGTCTGTAAGACTGTGTCCTGCAAACAGGACTCTGCTGAGGTGTGTATCAAAACTGCATTTGTCTTACCCGTTACAGCCTCTTGTTTCTCCTGCTCCGTTTCTCCTGCTCCGTAGTTGCCTTGTTTAAGGGAGGAGCTGCTTTAGTCTCCCCACAGCTGTTACTAATTTCTCCCTTAACCCGGCACTGGAAACAAACGGTGTACATCTCCTTCAGGGGCGTTAGCATCAGAAGGTCGTGTGTGAGCTTGACTTTTTGGCACTTCTGGTGGCCATTCTCCAGGACAGCCTAGTGGCCCACCATCCTAGATTTATGCAGTTGCCTGGCACTAAGGTCACTTGTGTGGTTCATGAATGATGACAAAAGCAAGCAGGGACCGTCCCCAACTTTCCATTGTAGAACATGTGTGGCTGGTGCTTTCTCTCTCTCTCTCTCTCTCTCTCTCTCTCTCTCTCTCTCTCTCTCTCTCTCTCTCCCCCCCAATCCCTCCTTCTTGCTCATATTTTTAGCTGCCATGTAACAAGTTGCTCCAAGGACACCATCGTGGAAATGTCTCTTCCACCCTTCAAGACTTGATGACAGCACCCCAACTGTCACCACTGTAACCTCCTGAGACCCTGAGAGAGAGCCCCTAGCTCACCTGGCTTCAGTCTCCTGTCCCTCAGAAACTGTGTGACACTGGGAATCTTTGATCCAAGGTTATCTGTTTGCTGAAACAGATAAGTGGTACAGAGCCCTCTTCCTCCCAGGCCCACCCATCTCTGTCACCTTGCAAGGATGCACCACCTGTCACCAGGGCCACCCTCCTCCTATGCCTGGGGATTTCTCATCATGACCCTGGGGTACAGATCTGCACCCCATACAACCCTCCATCTCACCAAAGTCCACATTTCAGTGCTACACAAGACCCACCCTTTCCACCTGAGAAGCCGGTGCCCCTGATGGCCTCGCAGCGGGGAATCTGGAAGGAGGCTCTTTGTTAAAGTAGCATGAGTTTTTGTACCAGCAGGCGGTGTATGACTCAGTGGGAGAGCACTCGCCTAGCATGGGTTTGATCCCCAGCCCTCACCCACACACCAAAGCAGGTGGCAGGGGCTTTGTTTCTCAGGTCTGTGAACACCGTGATGTCAGATGTTGGATGTCCTGTCCCATGTCACCTCGGTGAACACCATGATGTAGGTATCTGGGATGTCCTGTCCCATGTCACCTCAGTGAACATGGTGATGTCAGGGGGCTGGGACAACCTGTCCCATGTCAGCTAGGTAAACACCGTGATGTCAGGTGTCTGGGATAACCTGTCCCATGTCAGCTAGGTTCTCCCGGAAATTTTGTGGAGCTGAGGTCACCTTAGTTGGTCAGCTTCCATAACTATGACAAAATACTGGAGAGACTCAAGTTAAAGAGAAAGGTTAGCTGCTTTAATCCCAGCACTCAGGAGGCAGAGGCAGGTGGATCTCCAAGTTTGAAGCCAACGTGGTCTACAAAGCAAGTTCCAGAACAGCTAGAGTTACACAGAGAAACCCTGTCTCAAAAAACAAAAGTGGGGGGGCAGGGTAGGTTGATTCTGGCTCATGGCCGTGGGTACCAGTGGCTTTGGAGCCCATGGGGTGGCAACATGTCTTAGGAGCCAGGGCTGCTCTCATGATACCCAGAAAGTAAGAGAGTAAGGGGACAGGGTCTCATGGTCCTGTGGGCTCCTTCAGGGTCATACAACCCAAGGCCTTCGGTAGGCCTCACCTCCTAAATGTTCCACCACCTTCCCACAGTGCCAGAGACTGACAGGAAGCCTTCAACTCTTGGTCTCCAAGGCCCTAGGAAAGCATGTGACCTTCAAGGAGATGCTGTCCTGGGGCTGAAGCCAAGGCTAGGGTCCAAGTGATGGGATACAGGGACTGTTCTGTCTGAAGCTCTATCCCCCACTTCTGGCTCTCATGCCCTAGGGCCCTGGTACTGCAGCAGAGCAAGGCCTTGCTTATGGGCTTCCCTCTCTCTAGGTCAACTGTTGTCAACCTGTGGGTCTTGGCCCCTTTGGGAGGTCGAACAAGAGTTGCACAGGGGTCACACAGCAGATACTCTGCCTATCGGATATCTACAGTACAGTTCATACCAGCAGCAAAATCACAGTTACGAAGCAACAACAAAAATAACTTTACGGCTGAGCAACTGTCGTAAAGGGTCGCAGTATCAGGAAGGCTGAGCACCACTGGTCTAGGTGGTCCTTGTCCCCACAGACTCCTCTCCAAAGGGTGCTAAGAGGAACAGCGGGCTGGAGTCACACACGGTCCACCTGTGTATGATCCCCTGTGATGGACTCTAAGCTGTAGTAAGAGGGAGCAGCTGTGTCCCAGCCGAGGAATGTGACCCTTTGTTCCCAGTGCCTGGCTCCTGGCCGCGGCCACAAGGCTAGCTTATACCCGAAATGATTACACACAAACTGTATTCATTTAAATACTGCCTGGCCCATTATCTCTAGCCTTTGCTTGGCTAACTCTTACATCCAATTCAGCCCATTTCTAAAATTCTGTGTCACCACGAGGTGGTGGCCTACCGGACAATTCTAACGCACGTCCATCTCGGGTAGGCGCACCATGGCGTCTCCGGCAGTGCCTTCTCTCTCACCACCTTCCGTTCTGTCTACTTCGCCCACCTAAGGGCTGTGTCCTATCCTACGGGCCAGGCAGTCTCTATTAACCAATGAAAGCACAGAAATACAGAAGATCCCTCCTACACCACTAAGCAAAGTGGAACCTGGGCCTGACGGCTCATGGGGGCAGAGTTGACCCTCTATGGGCTGACCTCTAGGCTTGACTCTCCAACTCTGCACCAGGCTTCTCCCATGTGAGGACTTAGTTGCTCCAACAGCCCACACTTCTTCCCCATTTGGTGACCCCAGGCAGATGAGAGCCTCTATCCTGACAGCCGCAGCAGAAGCCCCCGAGCACTGCAGGTTGGTGGTTCAGCCTGAGCCATCAAAAGCCAGCCAGAGCCAGGAGCTGGATACACCTTAGCTCATCTTGGGAGGAAGAAGACTTCTCAATGGAAGATCAAAGCCCTCTTTCCAAAAGTGGGTACCTGGTGTGCGGAGACTGAGGCCCTGGGATCCTGTGCAGCATGGTCTCCAGGGTCCTAGGAGAACACCATCCTATCTCCCAGACAGTTCTTCCTCTGCGGGCGGGAACAGTATGATTAAGGCTCCATTATTAACTTGCCAATCTTCTTTCTGGGGCACAGCAGCTAACAGCTTAGGGGACCCACTTGGCATATAACGAGGTCTCCATGACAAATTAGTTGGGTATCAATTAAGTATCTGGGGAAATGTCATGCAGGATCCGTCATGCTGGCAGGAGAGGGAGAGCCAATTAACCCGAGGCAGTCAATCCAATCCGTATTCCGCTTCCAGCAGGGCTGGGAATGAAGCAGAGGATCCTGCAGGGGCCTAGAGTGGGCCGAGCCTTACCATCATCCCTCACTGACACAGGCTCTGCCCCTCCATTCATACCACAGCCACCTGCCTTTCTGAAAGGGGACCAGTGTTTGGCTTAGAACATGGCTGGGGAGGGGACACAGCCAGATGTCCATCGCATGGCGTGTGACCGCAGGAAGCTTAGGGGTAACAACAGCCCTGGCAAAGGGGGGCAAATCACAGAGCCGTAAGATAAAGGGGTGGACAGACCCCAGAAACGCAGCACCGGGGGCAGGTCCTGCCAAGGACGGGCTGCCTCGCGCCTGGCACACGGGCCCATTGGCGACAGCACACTGGCAGCTATCAGCAGAACCCCAGTTGCGCCTCTGGCAACCTACCTCTGAGGCTTCCCGGGCCTGCTTTGCTCATCTGTGATACGGGAACAAAGTGACCCACTGCAACTAGAACTAAACGTGGTTCCCTCCCTTGCTGTCAGATGCAGGATTGGCCCGGACTCGGGAAGGCCAGCACAGGTGTCCTGGGAGCGGGAGACAGTCACCCTGGAGGAAGTGCGCAAGCCACTCAACTGGCAAAAGCCACGAAGATGGAGGGCTCAGGACTGTGGCGTCTCTGCGTCATCACCGCCTGTGCCTGTGAGGGTTTGGCTTTCAGAAGAGGCCCACTCATAGAGCCTCTGCCCACACTGACCCACCACACCCCATGGCTTCATCCAAGCTGCCAGGCCAACTCCCTCCCTGGTCTACTGAGCAACCAGTGATTGGCAGCTGCCACTTCCCAGCCCCCCAGCCTCATGCCTATTCATGACACTGACATATGGCTCCTCGGTGGGGGGGCTGGAGGGAGCTGCTCGTTGGGAGAGTGCAGCGTGTCCCCATTCGAGCCCTGCTGAAGCAAAACAAATGCAAGATGCGAGGAGAGCAGAGGCGGCCTGGAGGCGTGCGCGCCTGCCTGTGTGTACCTCTGTCTGCACACTCGCCCTGCAGGGACGCTGCCAGGAGGACTTCAGAGCCTGCTGGGGCCTCCAGTTGTGGGGTCCTGAAGAGTCAGGCTGTCCATTCACCGCCTGAGACAGGCTCGGACATCCATTTCTTTCTCTTACACTGGACACTGGGCTCCAGGCCGTGAACAGGCCAGGGGTCTGCAGCCCCACAGATGAGCAGATCGTTGGGAATGCTCCTTTTGTAATCAACCATGGCAATCTTATTTATTTTTATTTTTTTGTTTTTCGAGACAGGGTTTCTCTGTAGCTTTGGAGCCTGTCCTGGAACTAGCTCTTGTACACCAGGCTGGTCTCGAACTCACAGAGATCCACCTGCCTCTGCCTCCTAAGTGCTGGGATTAAAGGCGTGTGCCACCACCGCCCGGCAACCATGGCAATCTTAACATCAAACCAGTTCAGAGGGCTCCAGGCTCAACCAGCCACAGGTGTCTTCTGTTTCTGTCTTTTCACTGTTGGTTTACTGGCAAAGGGTCTCCCCCTGTAGCCCATGACCTGCAACTCAGCCTCCCAGTTACACGTGTGCACCACTGTGCTCTGGCGGTGTCATGACCCCATGGCCCCCAAAGGCCTACTTCATGCCTGACTCGCCTTCCATTACCATGCTCCCAAGGCTGGAGAAAAGTTGAGCCAAAAGTTGGGCTTACGGGCATCCTTAGCAGGGATGAGGCTGAGGGCTCCTTTTCCCAGTTCAGGGCTAGAAACCCACTGGGTGGGTGTGTGACCTGGCAATGCAGCTGGGTCCAGGAGCTGCAGCCACTACCCCTCAGGAGGTTCAGAACAGACTCTCCCGACCCTGTCCTGCCACTGGCTCCCCCTGGTAAGAAAAAGCCAGGGCGATGGTTGAGAGACCAGAGTGGCCTCAGCCTGCACTCAGCGTATGAACTTGCCTGCAGCTGTGGAGAAGGCTCTGGCCTCTGGACCCTCCCCACAAGCATCAACTCACACTTGGGGCAGCTTTCTTGAGGAAGCATGGGCGGAGCCTGGGAGAGATGTCTCCACACCCTGAAGAGCGTCAGGGTGCTGCCCATCAACTTCCTCTCCAGAGCTGCAGTGGGAGGGGACTGGCATCCTGCAGACACTCCTGCCTCAGCCCTGGCAGGCCATCTGAGTGTCTTGACCTGCCTGACCTCACTGTGGAGGAGGTAGCCCAGCAGTGTTTGGGGAGCCACAGCCCCTGCCCTGACAGGCAGCACTCAGGTTCTCCTGGGCACCAGGCCGACTATGTTTCAGGCACCACTGTGCCTCAAGGCATCTGCTGCCACCATCTCGGGGCAGATGGCTGCCAGTGAGCTAAGTGTGTGCGGGGGAAGGGGTGCCATAGGAACCCCTTCCCGCAGGGAGCCTGGGGGCGGGAGAGGCAGGCACCCGCTAGAGCGAGTGAGCAGCAGACCACATCCAGAGGAGGAGCCGGGACCACATGGACCCTGGGTGGGATGAAACCAATGAGCTTGTGGGACCCTTACCCCTCCTTGGAGGACAGGTGGGAGGCAGGACCATAGAGCAGGTTGGCCTGTCTCATCAGCCTGGCTGGGGGGTCTTGGGCAAGCCCCTTCCTTTCAGGTCCCTGGTTCCTGAAGGAAAACCATCTGCAGACATCTACCAGCTCCCAAACACTAAGCTTCAGTAGGATGCAGGTGTCACTGGCACACAGACGCTTGTCTCTTGGGGGGGGGGTGGTACAGTGAGGACACACTGGCACACCCTACCAGGCTGGTCCAAGGCTCTCTGAGGCTGAGTGTTATGCTATGTTAGTTGAGGTCACTGTGCCAGGCAGGATTCCTCAGCAGCTGTCCACAGCCACACCGGTGGCAACCGGAACCAGGGGGTGAGGGTCTGGTGAGGATTCTGGGTAGGAGACCAGCTGGGGTCAGAGGTCATCCCCATTCTGGCTATTACCAAAGCCAAGTCTGCTGTGCCCAGGACTTACAGAGGGAGATCCCAGAACCCCATTTCTCAAGGATGGGATAAACAGAGTTCATTCTGGGAAAACTGTGGAAAAGCAGGTCCCCGAGGGACATGAGGACCTGAGTGAGGAGAAACAGCCCAAAGCCAGCAACAGTTCTACAGGCCTATTAGGTGGCCCAAGTTCTAAGACTACAGCCCGAGCGTGTGTCCTGGAGACAGCTCTTTACTCCCACAGTCGTCCGTGAGTGGTCGTGTGGCTGTTCCCCGCCCCCCCCAGGACCGAGCTGAGGAGGTACCTGGGCCTGAGCTGCCCGATGCAAGGCTGGGGTGGGCAGCTGGCCTGCTCTGTGACGGACCTAGTGTGTGAACACTGTAGAAGATGTCCAACAACGATGCTGCCTGGTCCCCCTCCCCCCAGAAGCCCAGAAGGGCGGCACGTGGATCCTCCACTCCTCCCCTTCCCTTTGGGTCTAAGGTGGCTGCTCCTAGCTGGCCGCACGCTCTCCAGCTCTTACCCAAGGCCTCCTCCTGCATGACTCAGCCTGGCTCCTACTCAGCCTCCCTTTTGCTGGCAGCTGCCTTTTTTCTTCTTCTTCTTTTCCAAAGTATAATACTGTCACTGAGACAAGACGGGGTGTCTCTCACAGCACCAGCCTCTGCCTATGAGTGACCAGAAGTGGCCCTGACTCATAATGGCTAAGGTGGTCTAATTACCTGGGCACTAGAGACTTGGTCACCTCCAGAACAGGTGCAGGCCTCATCTGTCCTACCAGACTCCACAATGGAGTGAGCATCAGAGGTCAGAGTCTCTCTTGGAAAAGGAGAGGCCAAGAGGCCCAGTTTCCAAGGGGCAAGCAGAATCGAGAGTGTGTCCCAGAAAGACGGGAGAGAGATGCTGCTGCCCATGGCTGCACTGGAGGGCTAATGAAGTAGCCGGGCCCTCCCCGAGGTTCCTGTCTCCTGCAGGCTCCATGCAGGGTAGGGTGGCCCTGACAGGAATGGTTCTATCCTGTGCCAGGGCCCACAGGGCGGAGTCGTGAACAGAAGAGTAAAAGGGGTGGGGCACTTGAGCTTCCCTTCCCTTGTTGTGAAACGGGGTTGGCATCTCTTTCAACAATGATCCAACAAGATGAGGCAGGGACAGCAAGAGGTGCACAGACATCTGTCCTCCAGTTTCAACTCTGCATCTGGGAGAGTCACAGCTGAGAGCATTTGCATGTAGGGAAGAAGAATCAGTCTGAACCCAGAGGGACCTGGGGAGGAGAAAGGGGAAGAGCTTACAATGGGTATCAAGGGACTTGCTCAGACTTCTGTGACCTCAGAGAGTGGTCTGCTGGCAGGAGGGATGGGGACTTCTAACTCCTGGACAGGGGATCCAGGATTCAAGGTACAGAAAGGAATAGGATCCTGGTGAATGGTGCTTTCATGGTACCTCATGGAAGATGGTGGATGCCTCCATCTGGGTAACTACAAACTGACTGGTGTAGGAAGTCCTTCTGTCTATGTGTTGCTTTCATTGGGTGAATAAAGAAACTGCCTTGGCCTTTTGATAGGGCAGAGCTTAGATAGGCGGGGAAGACAGTACTGAATGCTGGGAAGAAGGGCAGTGTGGCAGACGCCATGGTTCTCCTGCCTGAGACCAACGCTGGTTAGACTCATGCCAGTAAGCCAGTCAAGTCGATACACATTAATGGAAATGGGTTAAACTAATATGAAAGAGTTAGCCAATAAGAAGTTAGAGATAATGGGCCAGGAAGTAATTTAATTAATACAGTTTCTGTGTGATTATTTTGGGTGTAAGCTAGCCAGGTGGGATGGAACAAAAGGGCCCACGGTCTCCCTGTTACAGGGTTCAAATAACAGAGGGGGAAAGATGGTCTCACAGCCCAGTGTGGGCTGAGGCAACCAACTCTGCCCAGCCCAAACCTTTCTTATCATCTGCAGTCCCTCTCAGCCCCTCCCTCCTCTCCTGCTCTGTGCCTGTGTCTCATGCAAGGGCCTGGACTGTAGCCTCAGAAAGACACGTCTGCCCAGAACCAATGATTGTGATCTTACATCGATAAGAGTCTACAGATGTCACCAACTTACATGCCTCAAGGACATGTTTCCCACCACTGGGCATGGACAGCCCACATTTGCTGTCTTAAAAGTCAGGGCACTCTGCCCCATTGTTTCAGTGATGATCTGATAGGTGGGGAACTGAGAGGTGGGGCTGGGTCAGCTACTAGCACAGTAGCTGCAAGGGAGTCAGGGAAGAGGAATCCCATATATGTCTACTGAAGGAAGGTGAGACCTTTTACTAGTCCCATATATGCCTACTGAAGGAAGGTGAGACCTTTTACTAGTCCCATATATGCCTACTGAAGGAAGGTGAGACCTTTTACTAGTCCCATATATGCCTACTGAAGGAAGGTGAGACCTTTTACTAACAAGGTAGCTGCAAGGGAGTCAGGGAAGAGGAATCCCATATATGTCTACTGAACGAAGGTGAGAACTTTTACTAACAAGGTAGCTGCCAGCTTTCACTCAAAAAGAAGAAAAGAAGCCAGATGTGATGGCACACACCTTTAATCTTAGCACTCAGAGGCCAACACTGTTAGATCTCTGTGAATTCACATCTACATAGTGAGACCCTGACTCAAAAAAAAATGGAAGGAGAAGGGAGAAAGGAGAAGAAGAAGAGAAGGAGAAGGAGACTTGAAAGAGACAGAGAGCAGGGCAGTGGTGGCACACACACACCTTTAATCCCAGCGCTTGGGAGGCAGAGACAGGTGGATCTCTGTGAGTTCAAGGGCAGTCTGGTCTACAGAGCAAGTTCCAGGACAGCTAGGGCTACACAGAGAAACCTTGTCTCAAAACACAAAACACAAAAGAGACACAGAGAGGGAGGCCCTGAAAAAGCAGAAGCAGTGGTGTACAAACAATATGAACCAAGGATGCTGAGGGTCACCATCATCCCAGAAGCTGGAGCAGGGCCTGGGATGGGTTTTGAAGGATCTATCCCTCCTGCTATCTTGATCTTGGATGTCTGGTCCCCAGAGATGTGGAGGAATTATTTCCTCAGGCACACATAGCCTTCCTTCTTCCTTTTCCTTTTCCTAGGTCAGGCTTACCAAGGTTACCTGAGAAGCTAAGTATACAATGGAGCAGTGGTGAGAGCAGACACACACTTTGGGGTGCCCACAACCCGCAGACCAGCTGTCCGTCCCTGCATGTGTCCCCATGATATACTTCTCGCTGACCTCCTAACTTGTAGAAGTGGAAACACCTGCTCCAGCTTCCCAACTCAGCCCATCTTCGCATGCACCCCCAAACCCAGAAGCTTGCAAAAGTCCTTGGTGGGAGGAAGGGGGTGACAACTACCTTCCTCTTTGTGGGGTCCCACTTTCTCAGGTGGGACTGAGAACGCTGGCTCCCTTGCAGCTGTAGTATCTGTAGCTGACAGTCTCACACTCAGTGAGGACTATGGCTTTCAAGACAACAGATGTAAGCTGTTGGGTCCGTGCCCAACGGTAGAAGATACACGTTTGGAGCATGGCTCTTGGCTGTGTGGCCTCCAAGACCGCCTCTCTGCTTCTTTGGCTGAGTCGACGTCCAAATGTCTTGCAAATCCTTTCCCATAAAGCCAGCCCGAGTGAGTTCTGTTGCTTATGGAAGTGTGTAGGCTAAGGGGTGTCTTGGACATGGCTCTCAGCTCTGTCCATTGAAGAAGGAGGTCTTGCCCAGAGACCTGCTCCTGAGTTCCCTGACTTGCCAACCTGGCCAGATGGGAGGTCTCCTGGGAATGTGGCTGGGCAGCAGGTCTCAGAGTCAACTGGTAACACTGCAGGTCAGGATACTCCCTGACCAACCAGGGAGCATGGGGCCTCTCCTGCCACAGTCCCTGGCCCAGATAGTCACTCTACTCTCAAGAACACTGCCCTAGCCCCCTGGGCCCTCTCAGGGTTCAGGCCTCCCTCTTTCTGTCCATCCTCCTTCTGTTACTACCCCCTTCTTAGAAATGAAGTCATCTAGAAAAATAATCCAAAATTAGAAAGAGAAAAAAAAAAAAACTAAGAAAGTGGGATTTTTTTTTTCCCTTCAAACATTTGGTAAGACACCTCCCACACGGATGAGTGTCCACAGGGGCCTGTTTTGGTCCAAGGGAGACTGTGCCTCAGGCTGTGTGAGGCAGGGGGCCTCTGGGCCCCATGATAGAGGTGTGTATGGGACCTCTCCTTTGCACCTGGCAATGGTCAGTCACCAATATCTGATCTTGGGAACCCTGCCCCTCTCCCAGAGCTGTGATCTGTAGGCAGAGGCCCAAGCCCAGAGATGGGAAGAGAGCCCCATGGGTGCCAGGCCAGGGAGTGGCCTTAGCTCCTAGGTGGCTCCCTGCCTCCTGTCTCTCCCTCTTCCCACCAGCCCACGCCCTGCTGCAGAGTTCTCGTTTGTTTATTTATAATTTATACTCAGCCTGCTTCCAAGAACGCTCTGAGGCCCTTGCTGAAAAGCTGTTTCCTGGCTCCTCTGTGCTGCTGTCGGGCCTGGGCTGCAAGCTGTGCACACTGCCATCACTCTCGAGCTGACTGCTCAGCAGGGCTTCCAGGGTCCTCTCGATGTCTGGACAGATGTGGCCTCAAATGCAGTCTTCCCCACACCACCCATACGCCCTGGCTTCAGTGCAGCATCCAAAGCCTGGGATGCCTTCTTCCCTGCCGAGACCCTTTCCCAGTCCCCAGTGAGAGTGGGGTTCTGCCACCTGATAGAGGCTGCTACCTAAGACCTTGCCCTTTCCTGCATATACTACTGTAGGTAATGGTGAGGATGGCGGTCAGGGTGACGCTCCTGCCGTAGGTGCTCCTAGGTAGTGATCTTGGATGTCAGATAAGAAAGGAATTTCAGGAAGGAAAGGTGGGAAGAAGCCACACCCTTGACCCAGAGGTGTGAACAGACAGTAAAGACTTTTCAGGACTTGGATGTCAAGATGATCAGGAAGTGGGGAAGGAGCCAGCACAGGGAGGATGTGTGTGGGGACATCTGCATTTGGCAGTTGTGAATACAGCTTCAGAGATCAGGGAGGCAGTTCTAAATAGCCAGGCAGTCCCCAACCCCAGGGGCTGGAGATAAGAAGTTCCATTCTTAATTTGGGGGTTCCGTGTTAAATTGCCAAAGCTAGTCGGGTGACACACTTGGGACTATGATGGCACAGTGTAGTGTGACACACATGACCCAGATAGGAAGCCAACAACAGACCAGAGTAAGAGTACCACCAAAGTCCACCTTGGTGAACCAGTGAGTTTTATTGGGGTTGCTGACAGGGACATGGGTGAGGCTCACTTACGGGAGCAGAGACGACTCAAAGACAGCGGCATCACCAAAGCCACCCCAGCACGAGTGACAGCTCACAAGAGCTGGGGACCTGGAGCCCGCTGCCCAGCCCGTGGGCAGCTCAGCAGGTTGGAGAGCGTCCTTCCCAGGTGGATCAGTTGGCCTGAGCCTCTTGCAGGCAGCTCACTGGTCTCTGTTTCTTCCAGGCAGGTGGGTTCATCTTCCCAGCCTAGCGAAGCCGTCCCGCTTCAGGAGCTTTCCTGCAGGATAGAGTGTTTTTACCTCCTCTTAGAATCCTGCTGCCTCACCCATGAACATCCTGGGTCTTAATGAGCTTCCCTCCAAGATGCCATCAGATCCCATTTGTGAGAATGGCCAGGAGGAAGCGCTCTTGGATCCTAGGCCATTTCCTGGCAATACAATGAAAGCTGACTCCAGGGGAAGGCGCATCCTGCCCTCAGGAGGTTGAGAAGGCCAGGGGGCAGCCACACTAGGTTGTTCTCATGACAACACAGGCCAGCCAGAGGACTCCTCAGAACCAAATCCTTAATCTTTCAACTTCTCCAGCTGCTATGGGACCCCTGCGCATCTTACTTCTGGATATAGAGATCAGCCTGGGTCCTGGGCTGGCCTTTCCTCCCTGGCTTCTTGGGGCTCCCTTGTCAGTACAGTGGCCTCCCCGCCACTACCTGTCTCTTCCTATCTCAGACTTACTCCTCTGCCAGATCTGTAGCTCTGCTTTTGGCAGAGCAGGGCAATGCCATTGCCAGCCACGGAATATGCAATGGGCTGCCCTTCCTCCCCCATCCCCGAGCCCACATCCGTAGTGGTGACCAATGCCAGC
Organism: Dicrostonyx torquatus; assembly: GCA_028555095.1. Lineage (NCBI taxonomy): Eukaryota > Metazoa > Chordata > Mammalia > Rodentia > Cricetidae > Dicrostonyx > Dicrostonyx torquatus. The sequence continues at coordinate 608,166 of JAQHUG010000362.1, forward strand.
TCCTCCCTCCTTTGGCTTAAGACACAGCCTGGAAGACAGGAAGGCCTGGCAGGGCAAGGCTGTGGGAATGGCCCTTGGGAGACTGGTGACAAGACAAGGTGCCATCTGGGGCATGCCAGGGATATTCCGGCACGTGGTGGGCCCACCGCAGAGAGTGGCCTTTCCCAGGTGCTGGCTCTGCTCGCCACCAAGCTCCACGGTGCCACACAGATGTCCTGGCTGTGGGAGCTGAAGCATACCAGCTGTCCATTCCTGGCCACGAGGCTCCATGCCAGAACACGGGAGTTGGCCAGACCCTATGACAGAGTCCAAGAACCTCAGATTCTAGGTCTGCGGGAGGCAGGGGCAGGTGGACATGAGAGATCCAAGCACAATCCTGACAGAAATGCCTTTGGGAGCACCTTCTGCCAGAGTGGCCAATGCTGTGCCCACAAGGTCAGTGAGCATATGGCTGTCCTGGCTGCCTAAGCCACATGCCTACAAAGAGCTCCTCTCAGTGCCTAGCCCCACAGGGAAGCCGTGTGCCCGGATGTTTGGACACAATTTTGGGCAGTCCCAGAAGCTTGTCTGGCTTCCTGCTTGGGCATGTGATCCTCCAGACACAGCAAGCAGCCCTGAAGCCATATCTCGCACTTACTAGCAGTGTGGCCTGGGCCAGGAACACGTGTCCTCTTTTGTAAAAGACTAGTCAAGCCGGGTGGTGGTGGCGCACGCCTTTGCCTTTAATCCCAGCACTCAGGAGGCAGAGGCAGGCGGATCTTTGTGAGTTCGAGACCAGCCTGGTCTACAAGAGCTAGTTCCAGGACAGGCTCCAAAGCTACAGAGAAACCCTGTCTCGAAAAACCTAAATAAATAAATATAAAAATAAAAAGACTAGTCACCGAGGGCCACATGGAGCAAGAGATGTGGTGGTTTTGAGAATGGCCCCCAGAGGCTCGTATATTTGAATATTTGATTCCCATTTGGTTAACTGGAAGGATCAGGAAGGTAGCCTGGTTGGAGGAAGTGTGCCCCGTCTTGTGTCTTCACCCATGTTTATGGATCAGACTTCAGCTCTCAGCTACTGCCCCTGCACCATGCCTTGCTCCCCGCCATGATGTTCATTCATGGGCTCACCTTCTGAAACAGGGAGCAAGCCTCCAATTCAATGCGTTCTTTTTCGAGTCACCCTAGTCATTGTCTCTGCACAGCAACAGAACGGTAACTGAGACAGATGTGGCGCTCAGGCTAGACCTCCTGCTCACCCAATGTGCTCTGTGCTGACCACACCCACAGAAATGGCTCCAGGGGACCTTCAGCACTACTTCCAAAGACACACCTCCTCCTTCCCGAGCCTGGCACACACCCGGCCTCTGCCAGACCAGACACCACGTCTCCTCCAGCCAGTACGGGACCTGACTTAGCGTGTTCCCCTGAGAGGGGCCGCATGGATGAACTGCCATCTTTAGGCAGAAGTATCTGAGGCACGATTAATAAAAACTCAGAGACTGAAATTAGGGTTCAACCTGAAGATCCGAAAAGCAAAGCAGCCAGCCGCTGGCTCTTCCCTCGACCTCAGTCTGAATGGTGATCCTGCTTCCAGGAATCTCAGAATGAGACTGAGCTGAGAACTGTCTCCTCCTGTTTTATAATCCTCTCTAGAGCTGGGATTCAGGGCGTGCACCTTTACTGCCTGGTTTGAACTGCAAACTAGTGTGCATACTGGGATCAAGTGTATGTGGTATTGCTGCCTGGTCTATAAGGTTGGGCAATGTGGCTGTTTTGCTTTTACGATCCTCAGGCAAGTTTTATTTATTATCCAGAGCCAGCTCTCCTGCTCAAGGGCAGCAGTCCTAGCATCCAGACGCTCCTGTCTTCATCCCCCTCTTCTCTTTCCAGGGAAGAGCGACTCTATGTTTTACGGAGCATGTGGGTCGTCCCCGTGGTCCTCACCTTCAGAGTCAAGATCATCAACTAAGTTGGATGGTGAGAAGACCCACAGAGAAAAACAACACGGCAGGGGAAATAATGGAGGGGGGCACAGCTTTAATTTGGCGTGGTCCTTAAAGTGAGTCACGGGGTACTATCAGGCCGAATAAGTAACTAAACTTTAAGCTATGAGGCAGGGTGGAGCAGAGAGGTTAGAAAGCAGAGGTAGAAGGGAAGGGCCCAAGCTGTCACTGACGGGGACAAGGGAAGGGGCCGGGCCTGGCGACTGCCATCACTGAAGAGGCTGAAGGAGACAGAGCTGGAGGCAGGGAGACCCTGGCTCAGGGCCTACGGTAGTGGCTGGGCCATGAAGGCTGGGGGCGGTGGCAGGGCAGGGGGGAGGCGGGCAGTTCTGGACCTAGGGAGTGAGGAGGCGTCGCCGCCCGGGCTGGAGGAAACGACCGCCTCGCCAAACCCCGAAACACACGGCTCCCTGCAGCGCACACACCCGTGCACACGCCAGGGTCCTCGGCGAGATGCGCCTGCGCGGCACAGCCAAGCCCGAGGCACTCGCGCCCGGACAGGAAGTCCCGCCCCACGGCTCCGCCACTCAGCGCAGGCCGCCAGTGTACGAGGCCAACCTCTCGCGAGCGTCCGCGAGTCCTGCGGCTCCGCCAATCAGCGCTCGGCTGGCTGCGTTGCCGTGACAACCGCCTCTCCCGAGGCCGCGGCGTCCTACGTTCGAGTCCCGCCTGCGTGTGTCCCTTTGCCACGAGGACCCGCGGGCATCCATGCAGCGATCCCACGTCCGTCTTCCCGGGACTCCGACCCCGCGCCTGCTCCCTTCCAGCCCCGGCCGACGTTCTGAGGTGGAGGGGGTGGCGTGAGCTCGCCCTGTGGGCCGGGAAGCCAGGCCCAGCGTGCCAGCGTCAACCGGAGGACAGTGACCGTGGAAGTGTCCAGGAGGGAGTCTCACCGCACAGTTGGCTGGGGAATTTGGTTTAAAATAAGATTTAAGTTGCATGACACGCGTTTGGTGTAGAAAACTTGGAGAAACACTTGAAAATATGAAAGTCGTTGACCTATGCCATATTGAACCATAGCGTCCTGGTTGTGGTTTTCGACTTATTTATTTATTTAGTAGCAACTTCAGGCAAGCTATAGTCATCTGGGAAGAGAAAATGGAGGGATTGCCTCCATCGCTTTACCTGTAAGCAAGTCTGTGGGGATGATTTTCTTGATTATTGATTAACATGGCAGGTGGTTCTAGGTGATAAAAGAAATCAAACTAGCCGGGCAGGGGTGGCACACACCTTTAATTCTATCATTTGGGAGGCAGAGGCAGGCGGATCTCTGTGAGTTTGAGGCCAACCTTTGTATCATGAGGGCTGTCTTGTTGGGGTTTCTGTCCCGCCCGGTACCCCACAGCCGGCAAGCCCCAAAGAAAATCACACAGAGGTTTCCATAAGATTATAAACTGATTGGCCCATTAGCTCAGTCTTCTTACTAGCTCTTGCAACTTATATTAACCCATTGTTCTTATCAGCTACGTGTCCGGTACCTTTTCTCAGCCGGACAGCTTACATGTTGCCTCCTTGGTGGTCTGCGCAGGAATGCTAAGGGAGCTTCCTGCTTCCCAGAATTCTCCTGTTCTCACCTCTACTTCCTGTCTGGTTTTCCCGCCTATACTCCCTGCCTGGCCAATCAGCATTTATTTAAAACATGATTGACAGAATACAGACAATTCTCCCGCACCAAACCTGGTCTACAGAGTGAGTTCCAGGACAACCAAAGCTATGAGTTCAAAGCCAGCCTGGTCTACAGAGCTAGTTCCAGGACAGCTAGGGCTACACAGAGAAACACTGTCTCAAAAATTAAAAATAAATAAATGAAAGTTGCTGTGGTCATGGTGTCTCTCCACAGCAATAGAAATCCCGACTGAGACAGCCTGTGACGTAGAAGTGTAAACCAATGAACCTTTTCCTCCCCAAGTTGATTCTGGTCCGTGTTTTATCACAGCAATAGAAAGTGAACTAGAACATGGTAACACCTGGGATGTTTTCTTCCATCCTTTTGTCCCCATGTTATTACCATCCGTGTCAAATGTGTGGGATGCATCTCATCCCACGGTTCCTGTGTACTTGGAACAAGGTGGTTAGTGTGATAAATGAGTTTCCTCCCGGGTCTTCCGTTGTGGACCAGTGCTCACACATGTGCCTGGCACTCTTGTGGCCCCTTGGTGTCCCCTGCACGGTGTTCCGCTGTGAGCGCTGCAGTAGGATTGAGGAAACTTCACATTCCATTGGGGACAAAGATCAAGCAAGCAAGTTCACTGCTCTCCAAGGGGTCAGGGTGATCCAGGGAGCATTCATAGCCAGGTCAGACAGCAAAGGTAGCGAGGGGTCCATGCCAGCACTGCCCCTGTGCTCTCAGGGACACAGGTTGCCTACCTAAGACCAATAACCAAAAGTGGGCACCCAGCTGGGTATCGCCCTGGATGGACATCCTGGAAGGTGCTCCTTGCTTGGGACTCTTATTTTTTGTAAAATTTATTATTTTTAATGATGTGTAGGTGTGTGTATGTGTGCTCATGCACACACGTGTGCATGCACACACATCCCATGGAGCTGGACTTACAAGTTGTGAGCAGTGAACTGCTGAGCCATCTCTCCAGCCCTGGGGCTCTTTATTGCTAATTTATTTTTATGTGTGTGTGTACAAGCGTGCTCATGACATGGCATACATGTGGAGGTCAGAGTACAACTTGCGGGAGTCCCCTCCCACACATGGTTTCTGGAGATCAAACTGTCAGGCTTGGTGGCAGTGCCTTCACCTGCCGAGCCACCTCGCAGACCCTGGGGCCTGCGGGTCTCCGGCCCTCTTCACTGCTGTCAGTTATCTGCATGCCCAGCCACTGGCCCTACTTCTGTAATGCAGCCTCTCCAGGCTGTTGGGAATGACCTCGACTTCCTCCAGGCAGCTTTGGTGTCACCTCCCCCCTCTAAGGGGAGCTCTTAGGTAGCTTCAGGTCTCGGGTGGTCTGTTTTCCTCCTACTCTGTCTTACAGAGCACGGTGTCTCTGCTCAGCACGCATCAAGTGACAGCAGCGGTTCTCTGTATTGCTCCTCTGCTGGGACCCTTGGAGTCTCTGGATGCCTGGAGTCAATGGAGCAGATGGCCCTGTCCAGCTTTCTTCGTTCTTCTCTCAGGCCTAGAGGAGAGTAGGTCTAAGTTAGGCATTCAGAAGGTCTTACATGTGCTGGTCCCCACAGCCATGTGTCTGGGGGGACAGAGAGAGCCCCTGCCGCCACCCCACAGCCTCAGGAACCCTGCTTCCCAGATGCCTCCACCCCCAGACCGAGCTTGCACTGCTTCCCCAGAATGCCTCCTTCCCAAATCGCTTCCCACTTCTCTTTAAAACCACCCGGTGGCCTCCCCTACCATCCAGGAAAATCAGCTGCTCTGTCCACACTGTCCGTCGCTGTCCAGCCACAGTCTGGGGAGTCAAGACAGGTCACTGATTTGCAAGCCACACTGTGAACCTTGTGTCTCAGCTGGAGGAAGTTAAGAAGAACTGTAAGAACTGGACTTGGGAGAGTTCCAGGAAGACACACATGCTGCCATGAAGACTTCTGATTTCTGTTGCGAGTCAGGAGAGAATTGCAGCTGAAGTGCACAGCGCAGCGGCCACCCGTGACCGGTCTAGAGGTGCTCACACTCTGTGTGCAGACCTCACCCCCTCTAGTTCCGTCACAGTGGGCTTGCCCGATGCCAGCGTCTAGGGACATTATTACCTCCCGGCCAGCTGCCAGTGGCCTGCCTTCCTTGAGGTCCACGTGGTCTTCCCATGGCTGCCCCTTAGCTCCACCCCATTGTGTTTTCTCTTACTCATGCTGCTGGTACCTGTCTGGTTCTGACTACATGCTGGTCGATCCCGGTGCCCTGGAGCTGTTACAGAGTGCTAGTTAGTTTTCTTGTCAGCCTGGCATAATCAGGAAGCACCTGGGAAAGGGGGGTCTCAGTTGAGGGATTGTCTGTATCAGTTTGGCCTGTGGCCGTTTCTGTGAGGAACTGTCCTGACTGTTGATTGATATGGGAGGTCCTCGCTTACTGTGGGCTGTGCCCTCCCTGGGCAGGCAGGGAGGCCTGAGTGACATATAAGGACGGGAGTTGAGCACGCCAGAGGGAGCAAGGCAATGAGCAGCATTCCTCCATGGCCTCTGCTTCCATTTCTGTCCCACTTCAGAACCTGCCCTAGCTTCACCCATTGACGGACTGGATCCTGTAAGGTGAAATAAATCCTCTTCACGTTGCTTTTAGTCTTGGTGTTTATGACAGCAACAGAAAAGTGAACCAGGCTATGCCGGGACCGAGTAGATGGCCCCTACCTTCTCTCCTCGACTCCCCTTGCCAGGTCAGACAACAAAGGCAGTGAGGGGTCCATGCCAGCACGGCCTCTCTACTCTCAGGAACACAGGTTGCCCTAAGACCAGTAACCAGAAGTGGGCACCCAGCAAGGTCTCCCCCTTTAGGGATACCCTGGAAGGAGCTCCTGGCTGGGACTCCTATTTTTTTATAAGACTTATTTTATTAATTTTAATTATGTGTGGGTGTGTATGTGTGTCACATGTGGGTATGTACACGTGAGCGCTCGCCTTTCGTTCTGTCTCTGCACTCAGTGGAGTCCTGTGCTCCCCGGCCCCTCCTCCTCTCCTTCCTCTCCACATCCTGCCTCCATCTTCGCACAACTGCGTCCAGGTGACACATCAGCGCCTCTTGTTTCTTCTCAAGCCACTTAGGCATTCTCTGTCAGCAATCCCACTCTTTCTGCAATGGGCACGGACACCTGTATGACTGCAGACGAGACAGAGGGCAGCTTCCCCACTTCCGCTGTCAGGTGCCCAGGGAGTCAGCAGCCTGGCTGCAAAGCTGTGGAGGACCAAGAAGCAAGAGAGCTCAACTCTGCCTGCCTTGTCCACAGCGGGTCTAGCTCTTCTCCCACTGCAGACAGCTCCAGCTGGAGCAGGGCCTGAGCTCTGCCTGCCTTGTCCACCGTGGGTCCGGCTCTTCTCCCAGTGGCAGACAGCTCCAGCTGGGGCAGGGCCCGCAGGCCACTCTGCATCTGCCGCTTATGCTCCCCAGTGCTTCTGCCTGAAAGACTGCCTCTACTCTTAAGGTAGAAGGACCTCAGCCCCTGACTAACCCAAACTACCACAACCAGTGGGTGGCTTAGCCATGGGATTAATCTCCACAGTTCTGGAAGCTTACTGACTGCTGACAGCATCGCTCTGTCCTGTCAGTATTGGATGCGGTTTGTCCCAAGTGCTGAGGCCACAATTGTAAGGCACCACACATGGCGTGTTCTTATTCTCCTCTCTTACGGAAACGTCAGCCATGTTGAATTTAGGGTTCACTCCAATCCCATGCAACCTCCTCTTCACCTGATGCTGTTTTCACGGAAGCCCCTGTAGCCCCCACTCACGGGTTCTTTGTGGACATGGATTTGATTTGGGGCAGACACTATTCAACCCAGTAGGCTCTGTCAACACGTAGTGGAAGTCCCATGTCCTGTGAGGAGGAGCTGCCACATGCTGGCCATCCCATCTGCACTGTCACACGGTTGTTATGGGCAGCAGGTGTGTCTCGGTGTAGAGCCAGGTCGTTTACCAGATTAAAACGTGAAGCTCGCATCAGCAGCCCTGACTCCAGGGTGTCTCTTTTTCCTTCTTAACCCTGTACGACTTCCCTCTCAGTTCTCTGCCTTGCCTCGTCTCTCCCAGGGCATCTTGGGAGCTATAGTTTCTTCCAAGTTTTAAGCATGTCTATCCTTTATTCTTGTCACCTTTCCCCTCGTCTGGACCCCTGAAGGCAAAAGAATCAGCGAAGCCATGGGGGCTTTCCTCAACAGTCAGGCTGGCCCGGGAGTTACCCTGCTCCCATCGTGTGCCGAAGAAACCAGCTCTTTTCCAAGGAGCGTTTCTGTGGGCTTTTCCCCCTGCTTTCTGCATCTGTGCTGACATTCTGGGATTCTTAGAGAACCAGTTCTGAAGAAGCAAACTCAGGAGCCAAGAATCTTCAAGCCAGAACAAACTGCTATGAGAACAGACAGCCAGGGCCTCAGCCCACGGAGTTCACAGTGTAGGTGGGCAGCTCCTGCTGGCCAACCCCAGCTCCACTGGGAGAGGCTCCCCCTGGAAGGAGTGGAGTACACCGAGAGCGGGGGCAGGGACCCGCGGGGTTGACTCAGGCAATGAATTTCTTGGACACGACACCGAAAGCATGGGCAGTGTGAGAAAATGCAGGCAGGGCATCATCAAAATACAAAACGCTCAGTGTCTCAGGACAGGAGAGAGCAGAAGGTGACGCACAGGACCACTGCATGCTGACAGTTGTAGAGGTGCTGACTGAGGCTCCTCTGTCATGGTCGTGGACAAACTCAGCATCAACAAAAGACTGAATTCAAAGTCGGACAAACGCTGGCTAGAGAGATGGCACTGGCAGCTCGTTCAGAGGAACGGAGTTCAGTTCCCAGCACCTACATCAGGCAGCTCACAACCATGCTTAACTCTTTTCTGTGTGTGTGTGTGAGAGAGAGACAGAGACAGAGACAGAGAGACAGAGAGACAGAGAGAGACAGAAACCAAAGAAAATCTTTTTTTTAAAAAAAAGGTAAATGCCTTGGATACTTATTTCTCCAAGGGGCGCCAGGTACATTGGATGTAGGACGCACCATGGTCCCATTTGGTCTCATCCATGTTTGCACATCAAGAAAATATGCAAATGGCTAAAAAGCACACAGAGAGTCTGGGTGACGGAGAGTCTGGGTGACAGAGAGTCTGGCTGTCACTGGTCACCAGGGGAAACACTAACAGGACCACAGGAGGGGCCGCATCGCACCCACTAGGACAGTTACAATGTCACAGCCTGAATGACAAGCATCAGTGAGGGTGAGCCAGGGCCTCTTCTGGCCTGGGCTGTGACACGTTAACAGCCTGGATTGTCCCCAGGACCCACACAGTGAAGGAATTTCAAGAGAAATGCCTCCAAGCTCCCTGTGGCATGCACTATCAGTACGCAAACAAAGCAAGAAAATAAAATAAAAAGGTTCTTTTCTTTCAAGGGTAGGGACGGGTGGAGGGGCTGAGAGTTAGCTGTGGAAGCACAAGGATGAACCTGTGTGAAAGCCGGGTATGGCCATATGCACCTGCAACCCCAGCCTTGGCAGTGCCCCAAGAGCTAAACATAGAATTGCCACAAGATCCAGTAATCCCACGTCTGAGAGCGTTTACAAGAGGAACAGAAGCAGAGAGTCCAGGGGACCTGGTTTGCCAATAGTCTGTTTCTAAAAGGTTGTTTATTTATCAAGTGTGTGTGGGTGAGCCTTTGTGAGTTTTTATACCATGTACATGCAGGACACAGCAGAGACCAGGAGAGGATGTCAGATCTCCTGGAACAGTAGTGAGCTGCCTTGTGGGTGATGGATGCCAAACCCAGTTCCTCTGGAAGAGCAGCCGGGGCTGCGGAGCCATCTCTCCAGCGCCTGCACCCGCGCCCATACTTATCCACATCATCTTTAGTAGCCAAAGGATCCAGCAACAGCTATGGCGTGGAAAAGCAAAAACGAAAAACACAGTTTCGCCTCGCAAAGGAAGGCAACCCTGGCACTGCTGCAACACCAAGGAGGAGGTTGTTAAGCCATGGGGGGGGGGGAGTCCGTCATCGGAGACAAGCACCCGTGTGCCTTTACTTTTGTGAGGTGTCTACAGCAGGCAGACTCGTAGGAACAGGTAGATTTGGGCCATGGGGCTGGAGATGTAGTTCA
>JAQHUG010000362.1:622119-639894 GCA_028555095.1 Dicrostonyx torquatus
GAGTGTGGATGGAGTTGGTGGCACTTCAGGGACTGGGCTGGGTGGCTCTGCAAAGGCTGGGAATCATCCTGCTCTTGAGGGCAGTGTTTCCAGGAGCCAGGGCTGTAGGGACCACCAGAGTGCGGGATGCAGTATGGGGACAGTTCACCACACAGGGGAGTGCCTGTGTTCCTCAGGGATCACCAACAGAGAGAAACACCGGGACAGACCACCCAGGTGCCTTGTGGGAAGAGAGAAGGCAGCAAGCCATCAGGGCTCCTGCACCCAGAGTGCTATGAATGAGGCTGAGTGCCTGGCCCCACACATACATGCCAGCTTGCCTGAGCACTGAAGGCGTAACACGGGCAGTGGGGCTGTGGCCTGCGGGAGCCAGACTCACACTAGACATGCAAGATGCGGCAGACTGCTTCCAGTGACCCCTCCCCCACTCTCCAGGTATTGGTCTAGCCTCCTCTGCTGCCCAGAGGAGAGGATGTGAGAGTCTGATGCACATCTGGGCGGGAGGTGAAGAAACAAGAGACCCAAAGACTGAGATTCTGAGGTCCTGCACGGTTTAAGGGAGATGACTCTCAGAAGCTGGCAAGGAGGATTTAGTGAGATGCCTGAAACTGACTCCCTTGGGATGTGGGAGTGCAAGGTCCTGCAGCCTGACCTCAGGAGGACTGGAGAACAAACCTCACCTCCATTGACATGATGAAGTCAAAACTAGGTGTCTAATTACACAAAGGCAAGAAGTTAGTCAGGCGATGGTGGCGCACGCCTTTAATTCCAGCACTCGGGAGGCAAAGGCAGGCGGATCTCTGTGAGTTCAAGGCCAGCCTGGTCTACGTAGAGAGTTCTAAACCAGTCAGATCTACACAGTGAGACCCTGTCTCAAACCCAAAACCAAAAGAAAACAAAAACGAAAGCAAGAAATTTACTCTGAGGCCGGGCAGTGGTAGCGCACGCCTTTAATCCCAGCACTTGGGAGGCAGAGGCAGGTGGATCTTTGTGAGTTCGAGACCAGCCTGGTCTACAAGAGCTAGTTCCAGCACAGGCTCCATAAGCCACAGAGAAACCCTGTCTCGAAAAACCAAAAAAAAAAGAAAGAAAGAAAAAAGAAAAAAGAAATTTACTCTGATAAATTTGGGAGGCTGAAAGCCCAAGTACGTGTGACTGTGTGAACCATGGTTGGGAGGACCTCACGGTAGCTGAACAAGGGGGGAAAAAATCACTATACCAACAGGACCCACTGTCTGGGAAGGCACACTCCCTTCCCAGAGCACTGCCCCAGTGACCTCAGGACCTTTCCCAGTACTCCACCTCCTAAAGTTCCAATCTCTCCACAACACTGAAGACCAAGCTCCCAGCTCAAACCACACCCAAGTGTGAGCATCTCCTGGTTGGCACCAACTCTCATACCTTCTGGGGTTTTCAGAGGGACAGGCTCATGGAAATGGCCAACCAATGGGATGAGGAGAAACAGCATCCTGCCTTCCCAGAGCTGACAGCCTTAATGAGAGGAATCCCAGGAGGGCTCTAGGTGTGACAGTGAAGGGAGAGGGAAGGGGGGACCCATTTATGTGTCCCTGCCTCATCAACCAGCCTCCAGCACATGCCTCCTCATCCCCGTGAGCTGAGTCCTGCCAGCTGGTCGGGATGGAGCCCTGCACTGGAGTCAGGACATCCAGGCTCTACTTCCATCCTTAAAGCTGCCCAGCCTCTCTGGACCTCAATCATCTGATAGGTAGGGATGTCACGGCTAGTGTCAATTGTTGATGTGACAAAATATGGTATCACCAGGGAGTCTCGGCAGGGGACCGTGTGGATTAGGTTGGCTTATGGGCATGCCTGTGAGGGATTTGGGTAAACTGAGGTGGGAAAGCCTACTCTGTGGCACTATCTTACAGGGTAGACCCTAGTCTGAGTGCAAAGGAAGAGGGAGCTGGGCACAAGCTCTCTGCTTCTTTAATATTTCTTTTGATTTCACATGTACGGGTGTTTGTGTTGTGTGACCAGTGCTGGTTGAGGCCAGAAGAGGCTAAAGATCCCATGAAACAAGCTACAGATGGTTGTGAGCCACCGTGTGCATGCTGGGAATTGAACCTGGGTCCTCCACAACAGAAGCCACTGTTCTTAACCACTGTGCCAGCTCTCCAGGCCCTGCTTTTACTTCTTGACTATGAATTCAACATGACCAGCTGCCTGGAGCTCCTGCCCCTGTGTGTACCCGTAGGAATGCACTGCATCCTGGAACTGTGAGCTAAGAGACTCCCCAGGTGCTTTTATCAGAGTACCGTATCACAGCAACCGAAAAGAAACCATGACACATGGAGTTAGCTTAGATGCTCCTCAAGGCTCCATCCGTCACCTCCCAGAGGGGTAGAAGAAAGGCCGGTGGCTCCAGCAAGTCTGTCGGGTTGCCTTGCATGGGTGAGGATAGGGTAGTCCTCACTGGGAGGCATGGATGCCTCAGGCTTGTGGAGAGGTGGAAACTCAGCTCAGTATAAGAAAACGAACACAACGGGAAGCAGAACGAGAGAAAACACAAAGTGGCCCAAGCTGTTTTGGAAACCACCGTCGCACGTTGTACGAGAACTCCGAGCCCAAGAAGTGTGTGCCACGAGGAGCTCAGCTGTGCCCACTTGCAAAAGACCATCTCGGCTGGGCTTGGTGACTACACCCCCACAGAGAGGGGCTGGAGGGTCACAGGATGCTCACCTATGTACCCCTTGGCGCTCTGCCACCTGTTGTCTATAACTCTGCTCCAATTACAGGTGGTCTTGGGGAAGGCTTGAGTAGACAGGCGAGGGAAGACTAGAGGGAGGGCCCGTTCGTGTGGTTATGGGGAAAGCCTGCATCTCTGCTGGCTAGATTTTCCAGTGTGGCTTTTGGATAGGAGCCCACACTCCAGTAACCCCTCACCGCTGCTAATAAACTCATTGGCTCCCCAGGGTGAACTTTGGAGGACTCATGTCTCAGTGTGTTGTTGGGGCCTGAGGAGGAAGAGGGGTGGATCACATCTCCTGGGAAGGAACTTAGCTGGGCAAACCGTCTCTAGTGGGTAATGAACCCCCATCTCCAAAAGTGCACAGGACAAAAGAGCTTTCTGTATTCCAGAGGCTCCTGGGACTCCCTCTGGCTATGGGACCCCCAGCTGAACATCACAGGGGCCTGTGCTCGTGCAAAGCTCACTGCTTCCCTCGGAGCTGTTTTTAGCCTTCTGGTCAGGGTGTCACTCACCAGTGCGCCCAGAGCAGGTTTGACAGCTGTGGAAAGTTTGTTTCTAGGCTGTGGGGGTTTTGTGGTTGATGTTTTTTGAGACATTGTCTCACTATGTAGCTCTGTTTGGACTGAAACTCCTTCTGTAGACCAGGCTGGCCTCAAACTCACCGAGATCTGCCTGCCTCTGTCTCCCAAGGCCCGTGCCACCGCGCCTGGCTTGTTTCTAGTTTTGAATGTGTGTTTACAAAGGCATTGGATGGGAGACAAAAGCAGGTGGATCTCTGAGTTCGAGGCCAGCCTAATCTGCAGAGTGAGTTCAAAGACAGCCATGGCTACAGAGAAACTCTGTCTCAAAAGAACAAGGCATTAAGGATGACCTGGAGTGTGTAGCCTAGAGCCACTCCAACTGGGTATGACCCTCCATGTATGCCTCCTAAGAGAAGACTGTGCCCACCACAGGCACGCTAAAGGCCTCCACTTTCTGTAGACTGAAGTAACACCTCTTTAGACAGCCAGGGAGGACCGTCTGCTTGGCATGCCATAAGGAGAGACTCCCTCCCTCCGTGTCTCCCACACAATGCTTGCACCACATCACTGCTTCTGTGTCCTGGCCAGAGATTATAGGCACTGGCAGGAAACCCTAGGAACGACAGTGAGTAGCCAGAGTGGCCAGTCCCTTCTGCAAACACAGTGTGTATCCGTGTAGGCATGGGGAGGGGGCAAGCAGATGACTCTTTTGGCTTCCATGGCTGGCCTCAGGTAGTTTAGTATTCTAGGATCTGTAGTGCCAGGACATGGGGACCATTCTCGTCAAAGCTGTACATCTACCCAGAATCAAGTTTTCAGGAATGGCCAGTCTTGCCTAGGTTCAGGGCTCCCAAAGTCACCCACTCCTTTTATTTTGCAGATATGAAAACACGCTAGCCTGGGAACCACAAATGCACACATGTAATCTATCCATTAGTGAGATATGGCAGAAGAAAGTAGAATCAATCCCAGGCCTGATTTCCTACATGTATGGGATGAGTGACCATGAATGGCGAGCCTGAGTTACTGTGTACCCAGGCCCAGCATAGTCATTTGTGAAATTTGGAAATCTCTTTGGCTCTCTGCCTGTGTCAGCTGCCCCTAAGAGACGCAGAACCCTCACCCCAACATCCCAGGGGTTATAGGATTGTAGAGGGGCACAGAGTGATGCTAACACAAGGCTGGACTCCCTCCCTTATAGGGGAGGGTCACATGTCCTGACTGACGACATTGGCAAGTTTTAGAAGGGGCAGTCAAAGAACGGCTAGGGAGATGACGCAATGGGCTGAGGGCTTCCTGTGCAAGCAGGAAGACTTGAGTTCAGATCCCAGAACCCACGTAAAAAGCCAGGCACAGTGGCTGTAACCCCAGAGCCGGGGCGGGGGCAGAGGCAGGCAGATCCAGGATCTCATTGACCATCCAGTCTAGCTGAAATGGTAGTCTCCAGCTTCCGTGGGAGAACTTGCCGCTAAAAATAAGGCAGTGCAGGGGTGGGGGTGGGGGATGGAAAGATGACTCAGGAGTTAAGATCACTGACTGCTCTTGCAGAGGACCTGGCTTCAGCTCCCAGCATCCACACGGTGGCTCGCTACGTTGCTGTAAGTCCAGTGCAGGGGAATCCGATGCATGCCCCTAGCCTCGGAGGCGCGCGCACACACACACACACACACACACACACACACACACCACACACACACATACACATGCGCGCGCGCGTGCGCGCAGGCATGACACCCATACGTAAAGTGCAGACAAACCCTAAGAAAGAGAAAGGGGAGAGGGCATCGAGGAAGACACCGGTGTTGGGCTCTGGCCTTGGCAAGCACACACAGGGACCCCCCCATACGTTCCTGCACAGCCATGGAGAGAGAGTCCAGTGAGACCACAGTCTTTCTTCACTGTTTACTGTGTAAAAATAAACTCAACAATTCATGTCATCTCAGCAAGAAAATGGGGAGGGGGGAAACAAAGCAAGGGTACCAGTATAAATAGTGCACTTTCAGAATGGCTGATGGTGGTGGTGTACCCCTCTGATACTCAAAAGGCTGCAGATCGTATGAAAAATGTACAGCTTTGGTTAGCAAATAATGAAAAAGTAAGATACATCGATTCTCTCATAGTTTACAGTATGTACATTGTAACAATATCAACTCTAGGGGGGAGGGTTGCTTTTTTGGCAAATAAGACAAAATTGGGACTCTAAGTATTGGGCTTTTGTTTCTCCTCAATGACTTGTTCCCTTTTGAACAGACTGCACACAAGTCCACGGCCTACGGAAGCAATACAATTCCCATCGTCAGCTGAGTAAGTTTACACGTTGTGTTTTAGATGAAATCATGATCGCTTTCAGCCGCGCTCGGGTTACTAAGGACGCCATGCCCTTGTGTTCGCCGGAGTAGCCCGAGTGTCTTCTAGCAAGCTCAGAATTGGTATCCAAATCCTCATCCCGTCCCACATAACCAGTCAGCTCCAAGACAAAGAACCCACCATCAAAGGCTTTTTTTTTTTTAAATCTCCTGGTCCCCAACACACCCTCGAGACCCGGTGGCCCCTTATCAGAGCTCATTGGAATGACTGTGAACCTCAGGCCAGCCTCTCCTTCCCCCTCACTGCCCACATGACAACCCCTTGGTCTCAGGTCCCAGGGCTGGTGACAAAGTGATCTTTGCAGTCTTAGAAAAGAAGTTGGGAATCTACAAAAGGAAAAGAAAGCATACAAAAATGTATCTCTTCCTGCCAAAATACACGCTTTCAGTCCTACAATTTGGTGGAGCCTGAAAGTATTTTCCAAGGGAGATATAGGTTGAGATAATTTATAAGTTTGTCCTATTCTTTCATAAAAATACTCTTGTGTGGTAATAAACGTTTTCTTCTACAGTAAGAGAAATAATACTGTGTTATCAAAAGCAAGAAGGCTTACAATTCAAGTGGGCTCTCGGCCCCCTAGGGTCTGGGAGCCTCCGTGGCAGCTCTCCCACCCTAATGCCCGGGGTGCTGTCGGACACCATCGGCAGAAGCAAACACTGTCTCGACAGTGCATTTTATCTCTTATTTTATAAAATGGCTTACCTGAGAGAGGCATGTATTATTCAGTGCAAGAGGGAACATCAATCAGATTACGGAGTCGAGGGAGAGTATGTGGATTAGATTTGCGGCTGTCGTTACCTTTCTCAGGGCCAGCAAAGTGCCAAGTGTGAGCACAGTGACGGGGGGGAGGGGCTTGGCACAGACTCCGGTTAGGGGCAGGGCAAGAGCTCGATGTCAGCTTCTGTCCCTGGCACCGTGGGTGCCGCACGGGAGAGGGGAAGGGGGAGTAGGAGCTGGGAGATGAAGGGGTGGAGGCATAAGCATTGGGGTGTGCTCTGCCCGCTAGGCCGGGGCAGAGGATGGCTTGTGGTCCTGAACGGACAGCTCCCACGCCACCCATCCGGGTGCAGGTGGTCTGGGGTCCGCATTGGCAGGGGCTGGGGCTGGTGGCAGGGGTTGGCAGGAGTGCACCGGGCACAGCCGGGCTCTGGGCCTTGCCTGGTGGTGGCTCCCAGACGGCTAAAGTAAGGGTGGGGCTCAATCTGGTCTGGAAAGTTGATTCCAAGCTCACGTTCTTGCTCTCTCCCAACCACGGGTACCATACCATTCAGGCTTGTTTTCAACCTAGATGTTAGAGATGCTTCTTGCTATGTCTGGGGAGAAGGAGGGGAGAGAGATGTTGATCTCTCTCGTGACCTCCCCAAAACCCCTGGCTTGCTTACCCAGCCGTTTTTTTTTTTTTTTTCAGTAACTACATGGGTGATCACAGAACACTGGGTGGCACTCAACACACAACGCAGAACCAGAGAAGTCCATGCAGGCAAGGGAACACGCATTGGACCAAGGGAGCAAGGAACACACCACTCTGAAGAACATGCAAACACAGAAGATCCCCACAGATCCAAGGATGCCACAACCCGAAGGGCTCCGAGGAAGCACAAGAATGCAAGAAAAAAGCCACTGCTGGACGACGCGTGGCACATCCGAGAGCGGTGCGCCACAGAGCAGTGACCGGGAACCGTGCAGACACCCACAAGAACAGTGACACAGACAGCACACAGACGACACGGATGCACTAGGTTCAGACACAACATAGACCTGTGTGGAAGGAGACAGGTGCCCCTGGAAGGAACAGCAGGTGCAAGCCCCTGCTCCCGTTGAGGAAGCGTCTGCAGCTGCAGACGAGCCAGGCAGTGCGTAGGTTTCTAGAAAGACTTGCCAGCCTTTTGCTAGTCAGGCTACTGGAGACGTAGTCCAGGTGTCCTTGGGCATGTGCCCAGAAAATGGGGAAACAAAGCAGGGTCCACCCCACCTGGACACAGCCTCCTTAGCGTTCGCTGTCATTCAATAGACACGTGTGCACAGACACATTTTTGTCCCCCTCCTCAGAAGGCGGTATTCATGCTGCTTTCATTAAGGAAAAGCCACGGGCTCCGTGTCACAGGCCCGGTGGCAGGTTGGGGCTGCCACAGGGCTTGTGCCTCATGAGATGCAGGAGTGGATGGCAGGCCCCACCGTGGCCAGCAGGCTCCACTTGAGAGGTTTCTGAGCCCCTGGCCCCCAAGAGGGGTCTGAGCTAGCTCACCTGGGCCTGGGTGTGCTGGGAGGGGTATGGCTGTGAAAAATGCCATGGGAAGACATTCCCATGGACTGTGGGTCAAGTCTCAGTGCCCTCTGGAGTGAGATCAAGCACGTGAGATTCCCCACTTGAAGCCCCTGGTCTCTCTACCAGAGGGAGGAGGGAGGGTGCCAAGGCCCCGTGTCCTGGGACTCTGTGGGGCGCTCCCTTCTCATAACCACAGCTTTGGAGGCCAAGAGGGAATAACAGGTCCCAGTCTTGAGTGACAGAAGGAGGCAGGAAGGCCAAGGGTAAGGTGCAGTCCTGGGACAGAGCTGCTGAGGGGCCCCCCTCTACCCTCAGATGCAGAGAACAGACAAACCTGACTCGGGCTGGGGAGGGAAATGACGGCATCTGGGTGGTACCATCCCAAGACAACCAGCCTCCAGTTTTCAGAGAATCCACTTATCCCAAATAAAAACTCCTGTGGCAAGGCCTCCCTCCCCAGCCTTAACAGACTATTACAAGACTTACATCGATAGCGGGCTACGTCACTCCCAAAGAGGTCTGCAAATGAGGATAAATGTCTGTGCTGAAAAAAACACCAGCCCCAAGACACACAAGCAGCTGACCCATCAGGAATGTACAAAAACCACAAAGAAAGGAGGGAACTATCTCGTTTTAAAAGAAAAGCCTCCCCTATACACACACACACACGCACACACACACACACACACACACACACTTACTCGCTCACACACTCTCTCTCTCACCTAACTCTGCACTGTCAAAGCTGATGCTACCTGCTTTAGCTAGGCATGCCCGGGAGATAGTAGGGCTCCTAGGGAGAATGGGGGTGTCCTTAGGGCCAAAGAAGAGCCAGAACTGCTTCATGTGCACAAAGAGGACAAACCAGGCTGAGTGAGTGTGCGTGTGCAGGGGCCATGGCCTTGAGTCATTCCTGGGGGGGGGGGAGAAGAGACGATGGGTCATCACCGCACAAGCAGGGTGGGCAGGCTTGGGGGCTGGGGGCTCAGCCCTAGCCTGAAGCCTTCAGTTGATCTGGCGACAAGCCTCGAATGTCCACTTGGTGGCTCCACCAAAGATCTCGATCTGGGACTCAGTCCAGGCGATGACATTGCCAGAGAGGGCCTTGCTGCTGCAGGTGGCCAGGTTGTAGACCTCCCCAGGGGTCAGCTTGCGGTCCCAGATGTTGAAATGGGCCAGCTCACCCACAAAGGCTTGGGTGGCGTCAAACCCTCCGCCTAGAGTGTCCTTTGGAGAAGAGTCGGGGATGGGAGAGAAGAAGGGTTTAGCTGGGTGATCCAGGAGTCTAACTGAGCAGCCCACTGCTAGGAATGAACCTGGGTACCCATGCCTCCCTCCCCGTCAGGGTCTCCTCCCTCCACCCCATGCACTTAGTACTGTTTGCTCTCCTCCACCTGGATCTTCAAGACATTGTACATGTCTTGGTGCACAGCCCACTCTGGATATAGACTGCACCCCCTGCAAGCTTTGAGGTACCCCTTCTCACACAGTCAGTCCTCTGGGCAATAATGAGTGTGGGGGAGGGGGATGGTCAGCGACCCTCTCAAACACTCTATCTACTGAAAGAGATCCCAACAGGAATGGAAGACTTGACTTCCTGTCCCTTCATCTCCCTCCCAGGTGCTGGTGCCCAGTGGGAGATGAACCACTTCACAGGAGCTAAATTATTCATCGCTAAAAGTGGAACTGGGCTTCCCATGCCAAAGAGGCCCTGCTGCTGCAGTCTCCAAGAGTGCTGGGACCTGGGTCCACCCCCACGGAGCTTCCTCAAGCCCACCCGCCCGAACTGAGGTGTGACTCCGTGCGCACGTGCATTCCCCTCCCTCACCCTCTGCCCCGGCCAGTACCTGCTCCTGGCCCAGGACCAGCACACCCTGTGGTTTGATGGGGTGATAGGGAGCCAGGTTCTCTCCATTGCCACCCTGGGTACCATCCTGATAGGCCTCCCAGACCCCATCCCGGGTGGTCCAGGTGACGCAGATGTGGTGCCACTTGCCATCATTGATTACAAAGGGCAGCTTGGCCACCTAGAGAAGAGGATGAGATGCATTACGGCGGCCACAGCCAAGTGCTACCCAGAGCTGAGGTTGCGCTACTCCTCAACCCACTTTACAGTCCTTGTTGGGCAGCAGCATCACCCCTTCAGATGCCCTTAGCATCTGCCAACCCCACCCATGGATGGATGGGCAATGAAATCCCATCGGAAACCAGCAGCGGAACCAGGGAGTCCTTGAGACCCATCTGGACACACACCACCTCATTCCTCCTCCCCTCTCTTAGCTAAGCCTGAAAACAAGCCACTAACAGCGTGCGTGCGTGTGTCCCTGGTAGCTAAGTTTACTACGGCCTCCCCACTGGGTCTCTTTCTCAGCATTCCACTCCCAATTACTAGGTCCCCTGGTCTACACTGCCTGCAATCAGCCCCTGCAGGGAACCTGAGTGAGGCTGTAAGAACAAGTCTGAAGCAGCATTTCATACCCTCATCCACCCTAGACAAGAGGACAGCGCACGCCCATCCCACAAGGTCAAGGAACGTGAAGTGCATTCTAGGGTCTTTTTTTTTTTTTTTTTGGTTTTTTGAGACAGGGTTTCTCTGTGGCTTTGGAGCCTGCCCTGGAACTAGCTCTTGTAGACCAGGCTGGTCTCGAACCCACAGAGATCCGCCTGCCTCTGCCTCCCGAGTGCTGCATTCTAGGGTCTTTTGATCCTGTTCCCAGCCAGGTCTGAGTCATTCTCTCTACTGGTGCTGGAGTAGAGAGGAAGGGGTAAAGAGCTGGTAGCTAATTCCACTAACCCAGAGGCTCAGCTCGCTGGAGAGAAAACTGCCCTCTCCTGGTGGGAGGGGGCTGGCCTCTTCCCGAGAGCAGGGCCAAAGTGAGACAGATCTAGACAAAAGGGAGAGACTCTAGGACGGCTTCACCCTCCAGAGTATCTAGTCACCAAATATGGAAAACCTCAGCCAGTCACCCAGCCCGTGGAGGAGGAGCCGGAATATCAGCAGAGTGGACTAGAACACTCCCAGGGCTGTCCTCCACCACTCCTTCCTTCCTCCCCCTCCTCCAGCTAAGTCCTCTTTCTGGAATATTCCAGCTCTTTGTTTTCCAGTGAGAGCAGGTGAAGATGTACCTCCCCATTTATGATCGGCTTCAGCCTCCTCCTCCCTCAGTCTTGCTGGGCAGACATTTTTCTCAGAGCCACAGCCTCGATAAGCACCCCACACCCCAGGATCTAGAAGGCCTTTCATCCCCTAACTCTGGTGAGGTGTGGGCACACAGCTCCAATGACATCCCAGGGTCCTGGGTGAGGCTTACCCTGTTGCCCTGGTCCTGTCAGGACGGTGGCATTACCTTGTCATTAATGAGAATCTCCATGGGGTTATTACCCCACTCAATAAGGACCAGCTCGTTGGCCTGCCCAGGCACAGCATAAGAGAAGGGCGTGCCCACTCCGGGCGCCGCGCTGGATTTGAGCCACATGCACACGGTGAAGGCGTACATCTCCGGCAGGCTCTTCTTCACCTTGGCGTACATGTAGTTGGTCCGCAGCGGGAATGTCAGCTGGAATTTGTCTCCTGGGCGATTGTCTTTCTGACCTAGGGAGGACAAGATGAGTCCTGCCGTCTTGACCAAGTAATTACGGTATGAGTTGTGTTTGGTTCCCCCATCAAGTCCCGTGATGCTGAAAGGACCAGCTGGCAAAAAAAGCTGACCCAAGGTCTCTGCTCTCTGGGCCTGGCCAGCTCTTGTTGCCACATGGTGCCATCCCTGGGGAGGCAAGGGTAGAGGAAGAGCACAGGACAGGCTGCGAACATGCCTCTGGGTTGCAGAGTGGGCATGGAGAGGGAACTGGGCCTGCTTCAGGGCACACTGAGACTGAGAAGGTGTGGCTGCAGGGGAGGAAGGAACCAGGCTAGCTCCCCGCTGAGCATCCCCCTTGGGGGCCGACCTGATTTAGACAGGGACGGTGTTTAGGACCTCTTGATTGTGCTGGGTTTTTCAGTCTCCGGCAAAGACAGCCATCCCCTCCTGCCTGCCCCTTCTCTGAAGCCAGGACATGCTACAGCCAGGCACTCACTGGGACCTTTACACAACTCCCTCAGACGGAGCTGCAGCTCTCCACCAGCTCCCCCGAGGATGCTGCATGGAGTCCATTGAGAGGCAGGACAGCAGGGGAAGTCACCCTCCTTTGGATCAGAGACCCCCGGGGTGATGCTTTGAGGGTGTCACAGCCTCTGATCAGCTTCCTGGAAACTCAGGCCCCGTGCCTGGTTCCCCCATCCAGTTTCTTGACTGCTAACCAGTATGCTCTGGGATTGTCTTAACTCTCATCCCCACCTCTACACCTCCTGTGGCTGGCCCTGGGCCTGCTGTGACTGGCTCCCAGGAAAACGGGTCCTGTTGAGCAGTGGCTACTCACCCTTTTAGAGCCAAGGAATGCACCTGCCCTGCCAGCTCCTGGCTTTACCCCTGCCCCAGAGCCCAAGAAGAATCTGATACGGAAATTAAGAATGACTTCTAGAAAGCAGATGATACAGGGCAGAAACAATAACACCCCAAGCCAAGAGAGCAAGCGGGCAGGATCAGTCCTGACTGCAGATGCCTCCCAATTCAGGCTCATAGTTTGGGGAGGGGAGTACTGACCTCTCTCAGGAGTGTTTTCTTTTCCTGAATCTCCCACCCCTCCCTTCTTAGGTCTCTTTCCCTTGATGGTTTTTTTTTTTTTCAGTTACATAACACGCCTTAAGATGGCACTGTTTAAATCCAGCCGGCACATTTTGCAGTCCGGGCAGGGTCACGTGGCCCTGCTCTGAGCTGGGTGGCCCCCTCCTCCTTTTACAACCTTGTTTGATTTCTGCGACTCCAGGGCACAACTCATCAGTACACCCAGGCAGGTGCTAGGGGCGGTCTGAGTTCACGACCA
This sequence comes from Dicrostonyx torquatus, assembly GCA_028555095.1. Lineage (NCBI taxonomy): Eukaryota > Metazoa > Chordata > Mammalia > Rodentia > Cricetidae > Dicrostonyx > Dicrostonyx torquatus. Next base: position 634,904 of record JAQHUG010000362.1, read on the forward strand.
GGGCAAACTCAGCGGCATGAAAGATGGGTCACTGGAAAAAGAAAATCGAAAGAGGGGGCTCAAGGTGGAGAGAGGGACCTGGACCAGGACACCAGGGGCACTGGGCAACTGGGAGGAAAGACACTCAATGACCCAAGGGCTGGTGTCCAGTCTTTGCCGGTGACACATTCCAGCTGAAGCCACTAAGGAAAGCTTGGGCCAGACACAGCTACTGTGCAAAGTTACTGAAGATTAAACAAATCAGACTTGAAAAAAAAATCCTGTGTCCTGACTGCACTGTGCAATCCGGTCTTAAGCTCCGCTGCTTCTCCGGGGCACTACGCGGGAAGCTCTGACTGCAGAGGGCTTTACAGTGTGGGTCCCGGACCAGAGGCCAGGGCAGGGAGCGGGACCCTGGCAGTGTCTCTAGAGGGAGCCGAGAGTATGCAGCATGTCCCCCTGAGCCCTTACCTTTCTCCAGCTCGCTGATCCGCTGGTGCAGGGAGGTCAAGGCGCTCTCGATCTTGATCCTCTCCTCTGTGTCGTTCTTAGGGCCCCCTTTGCCCTCCTCCAGAGTGTTCACCCGAGACAGCACCTGCCGCTCCAGATCATCGATCTTACTCTGCAGCAGATCCTTGAGGCTGTTGGTCTGGCTGGAAGAATTGAGGCGGCTGTACTGCTGCGGGGGCACAAGGGCAGGGGAAAACCACACCGTTAGGCGTGCAGCCCGGACCGTGAGCGAAGGCCCGCGGCGCGGTCCCTGGGGTGATTGCGGGGGCGGCCTGGCGGGGAGCTCCAGCGAGAGGCCGCCCTCGGCGCCCCGCAGGGTCCAAGAAGCGAAGGTCCGGCATCAGCGCGCCGAAGAGGCAAGGAAGGGGGGTGGCGAGGGCAGGTCGGGTCGGGATGGGGGTGGGCGAGGGCAGAAGGGAGCACAACGCGGAAGGGAGGGGGGACCGCAGCTCACGCGGACCTCGAGGTTCTCCAGTCGGGTTTTGAGGGATTGCAAAGTTTGCCCGAGTTGGCTGAGCGTCTCCGCGGCCGGCGTCCGGGACAGGTCGCCCATCGTGTTCTTGCCCGAGCCAGGCTGCTTGCGGCCGCCGCCCGACCTGGCCTCGCCGGGACCTGCGTCCAGGGTGCTCTGGCTCTCGCAGCGGCCAAGCTTGGTGGTCAGCTCCCTGATGGTCTCCTTCTGGCTGAGGATGGTCTCCTTCTGCTGCAGCACGGTCTCGCGGAGCTGCAGCACGTTGCTCCGAAGCTCCTCCGTGCCGCCCGCGGCCACGGACGCGGCACACATGTCGGCGTCCACCGGCACCGAAGTGCAGATGAAGCGGGTCGGCCCGAAATCCTGGGCCCAACTGCCCAGGAGGCAGAGGGCGAGCAGCGCACAGGTGCGCGCGGCGCGGCCGACCAGCATGGCTGCGGACACCTGGAGCACCGAGCCCGCTCGGCTCCGGTGGGGCTCGGGCTGGGACCGGGTTCGGGCTGGCTGGGGCAGTCGCTCGGCAGGCGGCCCGCGCTCTGGGCACCGCGCTTCTCAGCCGTACACGGTCTTCTCAGCCGCGCTCCTCGGCCCCCACTGCCGCCTGCGCTGCGGAGCCCGCGCCTTTTATGCAGCTGCGGGAGGGGCCTCGGCGCCGCCGACGTCAGCGGGGGAGGAATCCCGCTTTAATTGTGTGCGGACGGGCCCCGCGGCGCCGCGGGGGTCGCACGGGAGCGCGGCTGGAGCTACTTCGGCCCTCCCTCTCTCATCCCTCCCGGATCCGCCACCGCCCCTTCCCACCGCCTCCGTACGCACGCCCCCGCCAGGGCCCGCGCAGCTTCCCCGAAGGCTCCCAGAACACGGCCAATGGGGAGATCAACCGTGGACCTGGATTAGATGGTGGGGCACCTACTCGGTGCCCCTAATCTCCGACGGGGCTCGGAAGAGAAGAAAGGCTACAAGACAAGCTCATTTCGCTTGGTCGCAATGAAAGCTCGCCAGGTTCAGGTTCTGCGCGCTTGCAACCCTTTTCTTCCCAAGTCGTCAACGTCGGTGTGCCCAGAGTGCAGCTCGCCGAGGTTCAGAAAAGGGGTAGCGAGGCCGTTCCACGGTTCATAGACGTTTGGGGCTGCAAGCCACAGAACACCCTGAGTCGGGGAACTCCCACGCCCTGGATCCCCGCCCTCCTGCATTCCCCTTCTCCCAATTCCTGGGGTTCGTGGACCTAGCAATGCCACCTCCCGCCCCAGAAGAAGAGCCCCCCCCCATGCACTCGTCAGGACTGATGCCTTCTCGCATCTGCGGATCGAACCCTTCCTGCCATCAAAACCAGCCTAGTTCCGGGCAGGTGGCGCCCCAGAAGCTGGCTCGAAAGGGGCCCCGGCTGGAGCTCCTTCCCTTAGAGTGCGGTTGCGCTCTGGGCGTGTCCGTGTGTCCCTTTGTATGTCTATGTGTGTTGGGCTTCGTTCCTCATGAACTCTGCCTAGCCTATTCCTCGCTCTCCGGGACTTCGGGGGAGGGGCCCCAGAGGTGGGCAGCGACTTCTTCGTATTTCTGATCGTTTTCTTATAGACACTAGACACCCCGACCAAGCCACCCGCACACCCACGCCTCTTTTTTTGTTCCGTCTGGAGAGCGGCACTGCCTGGCTGAGATTCCAGTCCAGGTTCCAATGCCTCTGGGGACTATGGACAGGGGTCTGGGCTGCATCGTATGCCCCAAGTCAGAACCAGAATTGGGCCTGGGAACTCATTCCAAGCTCCAATTATGTGGAAAGGGAAACTAAGACAGGGAGAACCCAAATGGGGTTTTAAAAGACTGAAAGAGCTCCAGCTACCGGCTGGCCTGGTTGGCCCCGCAGACCGCCCCCCCCATCTTTTCCAATCAAGCCGTCGATTGGTTGCCCCACAGCCTTTTACAGAGCGCTGGGCCGGACAAGGTTCCGACCGTGAATCGGGGATCCACAGGCAGCCCTCGGACAGAAGATGCCAGATGTGGGCAGTGTGCATCGCCGGCGGTGAGAGTAGAAGCCAGATTGACAGAGAAGCCGTTTTCCAGGTCTTCTCTGACGCCTCCTCCAAACCCCAAGCCCCAGGGGCACCCCACTGCCTACGTTCCACATCTCCGCATTTAACCATCCGGAGTCCGGGCTGCGAGCCTCCGTGGCCCCTGCACGCCCGATGCATCATCGCTAGACCGCCGCTTCCGGGCGCCAGAGGGACCCCTCGGCCCGCACGCGACTATCCTGAGCTCGATGCAGGGAGAGAGTGCGGGGCTCCCACTCCAGCGTGTTCACTGCCCTGCACCGAGCACAGGAATCTGCAGCGCCTCCCGCCCGGGCGCCCCCTAAATCCCCCCCTTGGGACCCAGGATTAGCCTCGTGCCTCTCTGGGCGGGACGTGCAACGGAGCCACACTAGCTGAGGCGGAACTCCGGAGGAATAACCAGGAGCGCTGGGCTGCTTGAAGATTAGCCCCCAACTCCCAACCTAGTGCGGAGGGACGCGGGGACCCCGCGCAGGCCTAGCGCTTCGGCCCGGCGGCGCCTCCCCCACGCGTCTGACACGAAGCAGTTCCCCGCCCGGCCCTGCGGCTAGGCTATCCCCGCTCAGAGTGCGTGGGCGCGGGAGACTAGCCTGGCCCTTCCCCTGCAGGTGTGTAGAGGGAGCTGGCGTGCTTAGCTCGATTTTGTGTCTTGAGGCCCAGGAGCGGACCGGGACTCTGATTTTTACCATCCTGGAGACCTCAGCGGATTGGTACTTTCACACTTAGGTACTGAGGGCGTGTAACCCTTTGACAGAGGGATAATGGGAGCGGGTGACCAGGGGCGACATTACCTTTGGGATCTATGGAGCCTAGGCTAGGGAAGACAGCTAAGGGCACAGTCTATTGGGCCACCATTGCGAAGTGTTCTGTCCACTTGGAGGCGCTATGCGGACCCCTTCTGGAGCCACCCAGCGTAGGTGGGCAATCACACTAAAAGAGGCCTCTTTAAATCCTTCCCAGCCGTCCTCAGGATCCTGGGTAAGGGAGTCCACCCTGGCCGTCACAAAGTTGGCTCTGGTTCCCATTGTTCTGACTATTTAGTAACCCAGGGGGTCTAGGGAAAGGAATGGAAGTGTATCTTACCCAAAAACCATCCGAGGGGAACCCAAGGAGCCAATGACAGGGGCTACACTGGCTCCTCTCTCTCTGCCTGGCCCGGGTACCACATCCCAGAGCTTGGAACTGAGGTGAGAAGAGGTGGAGTAAATACCCCTGCGTGGGTCTGCGGACACAGTGCCACACCTGGGGCTGGGAAACCCTGGGGCCTAGCACAGCCTTATAGAGTGGTCTCACCATGCCTATGCAAAGCCCAGATAATCGGCAGGAGAACAGAATGAGATGTATAAAATAATTAGGAAGTGATGCATTTAGAATACTTAGTTTTCACTATAATTATTTAATTGTAATGTTTATGTAATTTAAGCCTCAGTGACAGCTGTGTTAACCAACTTGCAAATCTCCTGAAGATTGAACAGCCAGCCGCCTGGCCTGGGCTCGGCACACCACGGAGGGAGGGAGCAGTTCTCACACGGCACAGGCTGAGGGGCAGGTAAATTTTGTTTGCAAGCTGATGTGGAAGAGGTGGGTGTACTCAGGAGGACTCCACAAGGATATCACACAGTATTATGAGGACACCAATGCCTGTCAGGGCCTTTACCCAGAGGAGAGTAGGAGCTCACACAGGGGTGCGCTCAAGCCCCATCTTACAGCTTAGCCATGGGCAGGTCAGGCACTGTCACCAGCATGGCCATGGGCAGGTCAGGCACTGTCACCAGCATGGCCATGGGCAGGTCAGGCACTGTCACCAGAATGGCCATGAGCAGCAGGTCAGGCACTGTCACCAGCATGGCCATGAGCACTACCGCTCCCCTCAGGATGGAGCTTCCTGGAGGAGGACATGTGTGGATGCCAGGTGGCTCTGGGACAGTGCCAGACAGGACACCAGCCTCCTCCAACCCCTGCCTCTGAAGGTCCATCCACCTTGCACT
>JAQHUG010000362.1:713442-723908 GCA_028555095.1 Dicrostonyx torquatus
TAAGCGCGAGGGTTCAGAGAGAGGAGCTCAGGAGAAAGGAAGACAGATCCGAGGACATGGGTGTGCCTCTCAAAGAAGAGTTGGAGGCTGGGCATGGTGGCGCACGCCTTTAATCCCAGCACTCTGCAGGCAAGTGAGTTCCAGGACAGGCAGGACTACACAGAGAAACCCTGCCTTGAAAAACCAAAGATGAACCAACCAACCAAACTAGAGTCAGAGAAAGTAAGTCATAACCCCGAATGGGCTCCTCATGGCTGAGTCATAATTAATTCATAACATCAGCCATCTTGGTGCTCCCCTTTCTTTCTTTCTTAAGTGAGATAAGGAAGGTGGCTCTGGAGATGACTTGGTCAGAACTAAAGTCTGGTAAGGTAAAACCGTGAGCCATTAGGGTTGTGCAAGGAATTTCATTGGTATCCTTTCCCTGTAAGTGGGATTTTGGATGAGATTCCTAGAAAATTACAGGTTTATTGCTGAGAAGGGAGAAGGGCCATAAGCAGCTAGTCGTACTGGAATTCTTCCTGGCTGGAGACTTCAGCCCGATTCCCGAGTGAGGGTTTTCTCTCCCTTCCTGCCCCCTTTGTGGAAGGGAGGCTCCGCTGCAGACATGTAGGGGAGGGCTCGCTACTGACCTGCCCTCTTTGCGTGTCAGGCCTGTGTAGTTTGAAGACATAATGTATTCTTGAACATGGACCAAGTGAGCCGTGATTTTAAGGACAGCATCTGACAGTGTTTGTTGCCAGTGAGAAGATTTGAACTTTCAAATGAAGATTAGAGTTTGAGAAACCTGGGCAGTTGGCAGATCCTAACGAGTGCTCTAATGGGAACGTGTGTCAACATTTGAAACGTGTTATTCAGTGAACCAGTAAGCCAGTGAGGGCTTGAGTGTGGGGTGTAGTGTCACAGAGGCTGTAGCCTCTGATGGATCCAAGTCTTCTCAGACTACCACTTAGTGAGCAGCTGCTGTCTGTTCCTGGCATGTTTGGGTCCTCCTGCCCTGTGTGGTTCCAGGTCTTTGTCCTGGGAGAGAGGTAGACACACGTGTCCTGGCATGTTTGGGTCCTCCTGTCCTCTCTGGCTCTAGGTCTTCATCCTGGGAGAGAGGTAGACATATGTGTCCTGGCATGTTTGGGTCCTCCTGCCCTGTGTGGATCCAGGTCTTCATCCTGGGAGAGAGGTAGACATATGTGTCCTGGCATGTTTGGATTCTCCTGTCCTCACTGGCTCTAGGTCTTTGTCCTGGGAAGGAGGTAGACACACGTGTCCTGGCATGTTTGGATTCNGTGTCCTGGCATGTTTGGATTCTCCTGTCCTCACTGGCTCTAGGTCTTTGTCCTGGGAAGGAGGTAGACACACGTGTCCTGGCATGTTTGGATTCTCCTGTCCTCACTGGCTCTAGGTCTTCATCCTGGGAGAGAGGTAGACACACGTGTTCTGGCATGTTTGGGTCCTCCTGTCCTCTCTGGCTCTAGGTCTTCATCCTGGGAGAGAGGTAGACACATGTGTCCTGGCATGTTTGGATTCTCCTGTCCTCTCTGGCTCTAGGTCTTTGTCCTGGGAAGGAGGTAGACACATTGTATCTGTCCTCCCTGAAGCTGCTGGGTAAAGAGATTTACAAGAATAGAGAGCCTAGCCACTTGTCTCACTAGCAGTTTTGAAAATATACATATTTTTCATAGAACGTTAGTTGCTTGAATAAATAATGAGTTTATAATTACTTTTAAATTAATTAATAATATATTGCATTTTAAAATGTTTTACCCTTTAATGCAGAAAGTGCTGATAAATGTAACTCATTAAAAAAAAACTCTTTGGGGGCCTCAGAGACTCTTTTAGAGCATAAAGGGGGCTACTGGCAAAATTTGAAAAATGTGTGGTCAGGAGGAGGGCCAGGGAAGTCAGGCGATGGCTTAGCTGACACTAGAGGAGGCCAAAAGACCTGGTCTGCTACCCACTCTCACACTCATTCAATCGTTCATTGACAGGGTTTCTCTGTGTAGCCTTGGCTGGCCTGGAACTCGCTCTGGAGACCAGGCTGGCCTGGAACTCTGAGACCTGCCTGCCTCAAAGGTGTGCACCACCGCCCAGCTTTCATTCTAGTATCTTATCTCACGGAGCCTTGGGCTCTCAGGATTGGAGCTGGGGTGCCGTGCTTGTGAAGTCTATGTGCTCGGGCAGTCAGTGCCTGGCGTGTAGCCTCATAGCCATGCCAAGGTCTCGCTCCAGTAGCTTTGTGTGTGCGTGCGTGCGTATCACATGGCGTAACTTACTCAGGGGGAATCTTGTTCTTTGAGGAGACCCCAGCCGGCCGTCTCTGTGCAGTCGGCCCTGTTAGCTGTCTTCGGTGTGCACTTGAGCTGTACTCCGCCCTCCGGGCCTTGCTGCCCACTAGAGATGATAGAAGACCACCTAGTCATGCTACACGGGTGTGTGTGTCAGCGGTGATGTTTATAGGTGGGAGTGACGCTGTCTCCAGGAACTCCTTGACTTTATGTCACAAGGTCACCCGTATTGAGTCCTGTGTATGAGACAGGAACCTTTCACATTGACCAGCTGCTCCTGCATGGAAGCTGGGGATGTCACACCCGGATTTGTAGCTGAGGTTTAGGAAGAGGTGACAACAGAGGTGACAACAGAGGTGGCGGGCTGAGGCCTGGAGAATGAGGTAACTGCGGCGGAGTGGAGGATCCTGTGACTTCAGCTGACCTGGGGAGGTGGGGTCAGGGAATCTGACTGGGCTTGTCAGGCGTGTGTTGACTTTGCAGTGGTCAGGCCCTCTCTTTGTTTTTTTGGCACTGGAAGCCATGAGATTGCCCCTGAGTGTGTCATGTGAATCTCAGGAGTCAGAGTATCATCCACGAGAGCTAAAAAAAAAAATCTGCTTTAAAAACGTGCCGTGTTTATTCTCAACAGCGTGCTGTGAAAGAGTCCCAGGATGGATGGAAGCATCCCCTGTCCTCACCTGCTGGGTTTCTGAGCCGGGCTCCTCTCGCCCTCCTGCTGCTCCACACGCTAGGACAGGGCTTTGGTTGTCAGTGGTACTTGTTCCAGTAGAGCAGAAACTTGACATCTTTTTAAAGTCTGATTAAATAAATGGAAATGCCATTTCTCTAACTATTTGGCGTTATATATTAATGCTGTATCGTGTTCTTAGGCCTTGAACCTGTCAGGCACCGGGTGGTTTGACTGCCGGGAACTTGATGCTGGTAGAGGTGGAACAGGAAGCAGCTCGCAGCTCACGGGAGACAGCCACTGCTAACTGGTGTTAATTTTACTCAGACAGCAGTGCTTTTTTTTCAGATGTCTTTTGTTCTCAGCTAATGCCATTTTGTATTTTTAAATTTTGGCATAGACTTACAGAATAGGAGCTCAGTGTCGACCCACACAGTTTTACCTCAGACTCAGGGCTGTTACCTTTTCCATGTACCTGGGGCTGTTCTGTTTATGTGTGGGGCACTTGGTTTGGTGCCCTGAATCATTAAAGGGCCAGCTGGTAACATTGTTCCCTTTACTCCCGTTTCTCCTAAGAACAAGGATTCTCTCTTGTGACTACGGTTGTGAAACCCAGACTGTCAGATATTTAATACTCCATGTGCTGGTTTGGGTGAGAATGGCTCCTGTAGGCTCTGTTTTAATATTTGGTCCCCACTTGGTGGAACTGTTTGGAAAGGACTTGAGAATATGGCGTTGCTGGAGGAGGAGTGTCCCTGAAGTGGGCTAAGTTGTCCTGGTCACGGTGTCTTATCACGGCATTAGAACAGTAACCAGGACATAGCATCACTCACAATTGACATGCGGTGTCTCTGGCTTGTCCCAGGAATTCTTCTTTATTAGTGATTTCTGTCCCTCCCCAGTCCAGGCTTTCTCACAGAGGAGGGAATTCAAGATTACATCACTCTTTGTAGCTTTTATTAGAATTTCCCCACTTTGGGTTTTTTTTCTTTTAAAAAAGTTTTAATTAATTTTTATTTATTTAGTTATTTTTTACTGCGGAAGATTTTAGCTATGTTTAGACACACAGTAACGTTAAGAACATTCACAGCCAGGCATGGTGGTGCACTTCTTTAATCCCAGCTTTCTGGAGGCAGAAGCAGGTGGATCTCTGTGTGTTCAAGGCCAGCCTGGTCTACAGAGTGAGTTCCAGGATAGAGACTCCTGTCTTGAGTCCCCCTCCCCCAGCACACACGCGCACACACACACACACACACTCACACACACACACACACACACAGAACATTCACACTGTTGTGTGTGATCAACTTTAGTTACTGTAGCAAATATCAGAAGCAGTCAGGAAGAGAAGGGGTTTGTGTAGGCTCATGGCTTCTGGCCTCTCAGTCTGTCATCCAGAGTCGCATGGAATGCCTGGAACACACATGGGAGCCAAATTCCTTACCCCCTGGGCCTTGAGAGCGTGTAGGGCCTGATGTCTGCTATCCTGCAAGTGCAAGGCCATACCCTCGCTGACCAGAAGACTTCTTGTTAGGTCCTGCTCCTTAAAATCTATCATCTCCTCCAAGTGCCAAGTGGAGGACCAGATCTTTCCCACGTGGGCCTTGGAAGGAGCTGAAGATGCAGACCTCAGTGTTATGTAGTCATTACCTCTCCACCTCTCCCAGCCTGAAGTCTGTAGCGTAGACTTCAGCTGCTGTTTTCTCTTCCAGCTCTGGGGACCTCTGCTGGTCCCACCCTCTGCCCGCTTGTCTGTGTTGCTGTGCTCCCAGGCCGGTGGCCGAAGCCATCCTTCTGCTTCTCCAGCTTCAGCCTCCTGAGGACCACTGTGCGCACTTCTGTGCTTGCCTTTGCCGCTCTCTGTCTGTGAATTTGTTGACCTTGACATTTCTAAAGACTCCCTTTTACAGTGTTTTCACTTTGTCCACATCTGCGTTTGCTCAGCTTGAGGCTGTGCTAGGTGAGGTGTGCCTCTCTCAGTATGTATAAAGTAGAAGGCCCATGGGGTTGCTCTGTCTTGTTCTTCTGACTTGGCTGCTTTTTTACATGTTACTGTGATTTTGGTTTTTCTGGTTTGTTGAGCGCCCCTCCACATTGTTCCTCTGCTGTTTTGCTGAGCGGTGTGGAACCTTTCCTCCCCTGCACAGCTGCAGGTTCCAGATGCGTCCTGCACACTCCCTGTTCGGTCTCAGAGGCTCTGCTTTCCTCCCAGGGTCCTAGTTTTCGTGCTGGGTGTGCCCTTGGAGGTCTGTGTCTTGCTGGTTGTAGCCTGCTCTTCCCTCCGCTCAGGAAGGCAGCCCATTAAGGAGCTGCTCCTCACCTGTGGTTCTCTTCTCAGCTGTGTGTCTAGGTGAGAGGCTGGCATCAGAGGGTTGTTCACTGATTGGCTTGACTGGCTGGACAGTGACCCCCCAGGATTCAGCTGTCTGCCTTCCTAGTGCTGGGGTTATAGATGTAACCTGCTTTTTTATGTGGGTGCCTTAGGCCCTTGACCTTGTTTTTTTTTTTTTTTTTTTTTTTTTTAGGAAATACATACGATGAAACGGGAACTGTGAGCGTATGCTATTAGAAAATAAGTATGAGATTGGTCAGAATTTATGAGAAATCATTGTTTCTAAGCATGCCGGCACCATTTCCATATTTCACCTGGCCTTGAGCCTGGCACTATGTGGTTTTGAGGACCAGGCACCTTATTTGAGATGTCCCTGGGAAGGCATCCTTGTCAAAAGTGAGGTGGAAGCACAGGTGGCTGTCCTTCACCTGCTGCCCAGTGACATGGTAGTGATGGAAGCATCCTGCATACTGGGCACTTGAACGGGGTGGATGTGTTGTACGGGAGTCGTTAGTCTGTGCCTTGTCCCGTGTTAGCCAAGTAGGGTGGCTGTGGAGAGGAGACTCTGCTTAGGCGGAGTGGCTGGGGTGCTCTACAGGAGAGAGGTGACGGTTAGCATTCAATAATTCAGCTCATGTTCATCAAGGGCCCTCTGGATACTAGGTCCTCCTAATTGTTGGGGATACATTGGTGACCAATTCCTGCTTTTGTTTTGTTTTGTTTTGCTTTTGAGACAATGCCTTCCTCTAGCCCAAGCTGGTCTCAAACTCATTGTAGTCCTCCTGCCTCAGTCTCCTAACTGCTGGGATTACAAGTATATACTATCATACTTAGCCTTATTTATTTGGGGACAGAGATTCATGGCATAGTCCTAACTAGCTTGGAACTTTCTTCTAGCCCAGGCTGGCCTTGAACTCACGACAGCGCTCTTGCTTCTGCCTCTTCAGTGTTTGAATTATAAGTGTATACTATCATACTGACTTTGTTTTGTGGTGTTAGGGATGAATGCAGTCCTCCTGCCTGCCAGCCCGGTTCTCTTCCTTTGAACTGCCCCAGCCAGTAAGTCGTATTTGAACAGCAATTACTAGTTTATTGCAGCGGACAGTTGATCCAGTACAGGTGACAGAACATGGGGGTGGAGAAAGGCCCCTCCCTCCCTCCCTCCCTCCTTTCTTTCTTTCCTTTTCCTTGACCCCTTTCAAGAAGAGACTCGGAGTCTGCAGCGAGACAGTAACCAAGCCAGGGATAAGAAGGGAAGATGCGGGCTGAGGGTGAGTCAGGGTCCTCCCTGGCTGTCGTGTTGCTTTCCTGGGGCCTCTTGGGAGGCATCGTCTGTCCCGTGTCAGGCTGCACTCTTCCCTGGCCACCCATGTTGTTCTGTGTGACAAGTGAGGGTGTTCACTCTGGACCCCCAGTTGCTGCAGAGTAAGGAAAGGCTGTAGGTGGTCAGTAACCGTTGTGGAGCAAGTGGGTAGGAAGGAGAGCAGTGCCATGGGCCTGTAAGTTTGGAGAAGGCAGGACTGAGCTGGCAGGCAGATCTGGATTTATTTCATCTTCGGGAAAATTAAGGAAGGTTTTATTGTGTGTGCCCTGTGTTGGGTGTGGTTCCCCACCCCCCTTCAACTTTTTGAGCAGTGGTTTTGCTGTGTAGCTGAAGCTGGTCTGGAGTTGTCAGTGTACTTGTCTCATTCTCCTGGGTAGCAGAGTGCACCAGCATGCCTGATCTGAAAGCAGTACCCATGATATCTGAAGTTCCTCTGGGTTCAGATTGGGTTCTGAGATTTCTGTGCATGAGACTATTCATATACATATATGCACAATGTGTGTATATATGCATATTATTTGTATTCATTTATGTATGTGGTGTGTGTATGTGTGTGTGTTGTATATATGAATGTGTGAGGGCTTCTCTGTGTGCCTGTTTTTGGGAGAATTTTGTGAATGAGGGAGCTAGGACTAGGGCAAAGCTGGTGGCATTTTGAGCTGGGGAGAAGCCAGTAACACATATAGTTGGCTCCAGAACCCCTGAAGCAGGGGATGGCACTTGACAATTGGGTATAGAGGGTGGCATCTAGCATCCAGGCTTCTATCCGTGTATAAGAGAACAGGATGCTATGGTTCCTGAGAGTGGGAAGGATTACGTATTTGGTCGTGAAAAATGGGGAAGTTTCCTTAGAGAGTTGATTCCTGGTACTTGTTGGCAGCATTGCCTAACAGTGGCGTACTTCTGTCCCCTGGTCTCTGTCCTTCATCCATCCGCTGTTATGGGAGTAAGTGGGGGGTCTTCTCAGCCCAGTGTACTGTATGCAAGAGGGGCTTCCTTGAAAAGCTTATCCTTGTCGGGCAGTGGTGGCGCACACTTTTAGTACCAGCACTTAGGAGGCAGAGGCAGGAGGATCTCTAAGTTCAAGGTCAGCCTGGTGTACAGAATGAGTTCCAAGACACTCAGGACAAACAAATCCTGTCTCGGGGGAAAAGTTTATCCTTAAGAATTTATCTTTAAGATCCTTCTTTCCTCTGCCCACATTGTCAAGGGGCAAAACCAAATCTCTCTCTCTCTTTTTTTAATTGAGACAGGGTTTCTTTGTGTAACAGCCCTGGCTGCCCAGGAACTCATTTTGTAGACCAGCCTGGCCTCGAACTCACAGAGATCTGCTTGCCTCTGCCTCCTGAGTGCTGGGATTAAAGGCGTGCGCCACCACCACTAGGCTAAAATAAATCTTTTTTTTAAAAAAAAATTTATTTATTTATTTATTATATATACAATATTCTGTATGTGTGTATGTCTGCAGGCCAGAAGAGGGCGCCAGACCTCATTACAGATGGTTGTGAGCCACCATGTGGTTGCTGGGAATTGAACTCAGGACCTTTGGAAGAGCAGGCAATGCTCTTAACCTCTGAGCCATCTCTCCAGCCCTAAAATAAATCTTAAAAAGGAAAGAAGGAGGAAGCAAAGAAAGAAAAGACATAATGATAAAAAGCACAGGGATGTTGAGATGGTTCAGGGTCAGGAGTGCTTACTGCTTGTCCAGAGGACCTGAGTCTGGATTCCAGCCCCCACCCCGGGTGACTCACAACCGCTTGTACCTCCAGCTCCAGGGTATCTACACCTTCCTCTGGCCATCTGCACACAGCACTTGTGCTCCCCCTACACAGTACAAAAGGAAAGAAGCACAGAAATCATTAGCTCCATCCAAATTGTCACAGTTAACGTTCACCGGGCACGGGTGTGGCCGAGCTCGAGGTCTTCTGTTCTTTGCTGCTGCGCGTGTGCAGTGCCTGCTGTGTTGGCTTCATTGTTGAGTTTTCCAACAGCGGGTTTGTGGTCTGCGTGGCCTAGGAGGCAGTGGGACCAAGAACCACTTCTCTGTCTGTCTTCAAGACTTGGCACCAAAGAACCATTTTGTGGTGGTTTGCTTCTTCTGTAGTTCCTTTCTTGAGGTGGCCATTAGTGGGTTGGCAGTGTGACGGACTGAGAATGGTCATTACCGTGTGTCAGGTACTTCAGGACTTCTTAATGACGGTCTGTTTAGCTCACACAGTGGCTCTTTCACAGCTGAGAAAGCGGGGGCAGGAGATAGTGAACGGTTTGTCAGCGGTCGTGTAAATTGTGACTGAGCACCCACCATAGTGCCAGCAATGACCGGGAGTTTGCAGCTCCAGGACCCCTCAGACATGCTCTTGTCTTTCCTGGTTTATTGATCTGCATAAGTGCCCTCAGCTGTGGGAATGAGGAAGGTGTAGAACCAGTCTACGACCCGGGGAGGAAGTGGGAAGGACCTTTGCACACTGGCATGGTGCTGAATGAGACAGGAACTTGACATGCATAGTGTCAGTCTAACATGGGGCACAGCCAGGAGCCTGTGAGGGATTTCAGACCGGAGTCAGGTAGGGTCATGGGAGAGATGTGGGTGGTGGGATGGAGAGAACCTAGGCAGCTGGGAGGTGCTGTCCAGGCTCACAGGAGGAGGCTTTTAGAAGTATGGTGTGGGTGATGCTTTTGAACAGATTATTAAAAAAGGAAGCATTTAAAGCTGGACACTGGTGTCCCACGCCTTTGATTCCAGCATTCTGGAGGCAGAGGCAGTCAGAGCTCTGTGAGTTTGAGGTTACAGTGTGAGAGCCTGGTCTACAGAGCGGGTTCCAGACGGCCAGGGCTACACTGAGAAGCCCTGTCTCAGAAACAGACAAACAAACAAATAAATAAATAAAACAACCCAAACAAAAACAAGAAACATTTTAAGGAAATGCTCAGTTTTCAAGTTCTGTCTTGAGATTAGATTCTCTTCGATGGCTGTCTTGGTTGCAGAGGATCTCCCCGACAGAACCCCGAGCGGCTGTGTTTAGTAAGGACTGGCCACATCACAAGTACAGGGTGAAGGCCACAAACTCCTCCCTTAGGCTGAGACTCATGGTCGCCGTCTGCAAGTGACCACTCCATCTTCGGGGAGATGTGCGAGAGAGAACAGCCAGAGGCGTCTGCAAGAGTCCTCAGCAGCCATGGTTACCGCAGATTGCCAGTTGCCAGGGCTATCTCTCAGGAGTGGAGAAACTAGCAAGGAGAAAAGCAGGGGCAGGGGTGGGGAGGGCGACCTTGCTGCATAAAAGAGCAGATTATAATCTGATTATGATCTGAAACAGTCTGGGAGAGAGCACAGTGGGAGAGGCTAGTGTGGAGCCATTGTTGTTCATGACAGGCGCCTGTCACTAGGCTGTAGGAGCCTTGGAGATTGTTAGCTTTGGGCTTTGATGCACATTACAGGTCTGTGCCCAGGGAAGAGACCCTTTCTGGCGGTGGGAGCCACCTCACAGGTTCTTGAGGAGGGCTCACTGTTGGCTTTCATGTTTCCATCAGCTACCCAAGCTGAGCCAAACTGTCATTTTGGGGTTACTGCCACCTTTTAGGGAACTGGAGTTATCTTTTGTCGTGAGTGTCCTAAGTTCCTTGTGTGTTGCTCTCTACCACTGCCAACCTAGGACGCCACTTTCCTGGATCTAGAGGACATGTGCTCTTGTTTTGGGTTTCTTTCACCTCCCCCCCCCCCGTGTGTGTGGTGTGTGTGTAGTAAGTGTGTGTGTGTGTGTGTGGTAAGTGTGTGTATGTGGTAAGTGTGTGTATGTAGTAAGTGTGTGTGTGTGTGTGTAGTAAGTGTGTGTGTGTGTAGTAAGTGTGTGTGTGTGT
>JAQHUG010000362.1:733641-750557 GCA_028555095.1 Dicrostonyx torquatus
ACAGGGTCTTATTCTATAGCCTAGGCTGGCCTGGAACTCTCGATGTGTCGCACCCTCACCTCGAACCTGTGGAAACCCTGCTGCAGCCACCACCTAGCTTGATTCTCAAGGTGGACGAAGTGTGGGTTTCCGGCCATTCGTTCTCCTGATGCTGTATTTAGTTCTGGGAAGTGACTGCTTCAGCTGTGTTCTGTGTTTTCATATGGTGATGTGGTTGTCCATTTCAGATTATTTTGCTTTTTATTTTGAATTAATTAATTAGTTATTTGAAAGTATTCTATTGTTGTGTTTTTGAGAAGGGATTTCATTACATAGCCTGTGCTGGCTTCAATCCCAGAATCCTTTTGCCTCTGCATCCTGTGCATTGGGATTATCAGAAAGCATAGGCACACCCCGACTGCTCTGTAAATGTGCAGCGTTGCTTGGTGAGGAGGATGTGTGTGATTGCAGCAGACATCCTTGGCAGGTGCACTCCCAGCTAGGGCGGCGGTGGATAGCACTGTTACATGTGGATGGCGCCCCCTAGTGTTGGGGTCCGCAGCTTGCTCTAGAGACCACTGACATTGAAATTTGTTGCATGGACTTGTGCAAGAGTAAGTTTTAAAATGCTGCACCCTCCCACAAAGTTGCTTTTGTCAGTGTTTCTGGCTTATGCTGCTGTTTGTCTGAGGCTGTGTTGTCAGGTTATACACGTTGAGAGCCTCCCGGTCTCTTGGAGGGTTGGAGTCTGGGTCATTGGGAAGTGGCTGTCTTCACCGCTAACAGTGCTCTTTCTGGCCTCGTTGACTTCAGGCACCAACCAGTTCCCCGTTGCCTGGGTTTGGGTTGCTTATTTTTCATCCCTTTATGTAGGTCAGGGTTTCTGTGTCCTTGTGCACCATGTGTCTTCTGTAAACAGCTGTCAGTTAGATCAAAAACAACGTGATCATTTTTAGTTATTTATTTATTTTGAGACAGGGTCTCTTTTACATATCTTTGGCTGTCCTGGAATTTACTATGTAGAGCAGGTTGGCCTCAAACTCAAATCCATTGGTCTCTGCCTCCCAAGTGCTTAAAGGGATTAAAGGTGTGTGTCACCACCTCCAGCTGAATTTTTTTTCTTTCTTTTTTTGGGCCTTGGACCCCTGTAGACCAGGCTGGGCTCACACTCAATAGATTTGCCTGCCTCTTCCTCCCAAGTGCTGGGCTCATATATGTGCCACCCACCACCACTCAGTGGCTTTTATTTTTTAATTGGAACAATTAATCTTTTTATTTAGTCCTAAATCTGACACCTTATTTGTATTTAGGAAAACTGCATTGAAAGTATCTTCTCTTGCTCTGCTACTGTCTGAAGTTGCCCACTGCCTTCTCCTCCGACGGTTGTCTAGGTAGCGCAGGGGCTCTGACCAGCTCCAGCACAAGGCTCAGAAGGAATTTCTTTGGTTTGTTTTGGTCTGGTGCCTCCCCCGCCCCCACTCTTCTCCTTTTTGGCTTTCTAGATTTTGGTGGGATTCCTCATTTATGGAAGGGTTTTAGAATTTCCTCTTAAAGGGCTGATGTCAAGTTTATTACCTGGAAAATACCTCTGCTCATCCCTGATTCTTGATGGTTATTTTCCCCAGCGTGGGGTGTCAGACTGACGTTTCTCACCGACTGGAGGATACTGTCTCAGGCCTTCTGTTGATGTTAGCTAGAAATGAAGGGCCTGGCTGGCTGGCAGTTCTCTTCATGTTGGCTGCCTCTACTTCTCTCCACTGCTTTCAAGAAATTTCCTGTTTTCTCTGGTTAGCGTCGGTATTTCTACCTATTTTACCTTTGAACTTACTGATTTTCTTTTTTTTCTTTCTTTTTTTTGTTTTGTTTTGTTTTTGTTTTTCGAGACAGGGTTTCTCTGTAGCTTTGGAGCCTGTCCTGGAACTAGCTCTTGTAGACCAGGCTGGGCTCGAACTTACTGATTTTCTTGAGTCTGTGAATTAGTTAGTGCCTTCATCAGTTTGAAAAGCAAAAACAAAAACAAAACAATCTGGGTTGGAGACGTAGCTGATTTCGTAGTTGTTATGCCCAAATCCATGAAGTCCCCCAAAAGCCAACAAGGAGACCAGTCCCGTATGTAAAAGCAAAGAGCCTTTATTTTATGCAAGTTTGCAAACTTGGTCTCTCCGCATGTCCAGTGTATTGGAATAAATGGAGAACCCCAAGCTCAGTTAGAGTTGGGTTTTATAGTAGTAAGGTGGGGGTGAGGGGTTTCTGAGGTTCAGGACCCCTGGTTGGCTGACATTTGTCTAGAGGTGTCCTGGTGAGTGTGTGCTGGCAGGTGATCCTATCTACCGCGGTTGGAATGCTAGGCATTTCCTTTGGATGCTCTGTTCTTGGTGCTCGGGTAATCTCAGCTTGTGGTTCTTCCTGAAACCAGGTACTGCTTCAGGGCAAACTACTGAGCCGCAGGCCTCTATTAAATGTATCGACGGCCGAGTCCTACTCTGGCAGGTGATAATGGTTGGAAGTAAAGAACTTCCTTTGAGTGACCTGTTCATATTTAGCTTGTCATGGCTGCTCCTACAGTGGTGTTTGCCTAGGAAGCTTGAAGTGCTGGGTTTGAGCCGTACCTGGAACACGGTGTGGTGGCGTATACCTGCAGTCTCAGCACTCAGGCGGTAGAGCCAGGAGAACCAGGAGTTGAGGATCATCGTTAGATTACAGATCACATAGAATTAGGGATTAGCTTGGCCTGCAATACAGGAGACTCTGTCCCTAAACTCCCCGCCCTGTCACCCAGATGTCCTCAGCCATTGGTTTTGAAATTCTGGTCAGAAGTAAGCGTGCCTTTTCGTCTATGTCTGTGCGGCCCTTTCTTCTCTGCTCCGGTGTGCACGTCCTTTTCCGTGTCCAAGCTGCTGCTTGTTGTCATCCGAATCTCTTCTAAATTCTAGATAATTCTCCCATTTCATTCATTCTGTTTATTACTAGTTTACTTGAAAACCACCCTGTTCTCTAGTTCTTTCAGATTGAGGGTGTGGGTGTGCGCAGGCTGTGGAGGCAGCGTTTGCTCTGTCCCCTGGCAGCTCTGTCCCCTGGCAGCTCTGTCCCCTGGCAGCTCTGTCCCCTGGCTTTGGGTCCGCTGCTGGTGTTGAACATCTCCCTGCAGTTATTTTATTCCTGTGCTCTGCTGCTCTTTCGTATTTACTTATTCATTCATTCCTCCTCTTGAGATGAAGTCTTGCTGTGTGGCTCCTGCCTCCCGAGTGCTGGCATTAGGTGTGCACCACTCCGCCCAGCTTGCTATTTTTTCTTTCTGTTTTTTTTGTAAATTGTTTATTTGTGTGAGTTTGGAGGAGCCTGAGAAGGGGGTGCTGCCTCCACGTGCAGCCCTGCTTGCTTCTGCACGCAGTTTATTTGTCACAGTCTGGGTCACTCTCTCTGTTGCTGTGAGGAGACACCGTGACCACAGCAGCTCTCCTGTAGGAGTTCTTACTCGGGAGCATGTTCACAGTGTCACAGGCTTAGTCCATTATCGTCATGGTGGAGAGCACGCAGGAAGGATGCGGTGCTGGAGAAGTAGCTGAGATTTCTAAGTCCTGAAGGAAAAGGGAGAGAGACTGGGCTTTTTTTTTTTTATTTGGTTTTTCAAGACAGGGTTTCTCTGTGGCTTTGGAGCCTGTCCTGGAACTAGCTCTTGTAGACCAGGCTGGTCTCGAACTCACAGAGATCCGCCTGCCTCTGTCTTCTGAGTGCTGTGCCGCCACACCCGACAAAGGTTAATTTATGTGTTTGTGTATCTGTGTGAATGTGTGCCAGGAGTGTGGGTACCTGAGAAGGCCAAGAAGAGGTAAGGTGTGAGCCTTACCATCTCTTTTTTATTCAGGTTGGGATTCTAGGCTATGGAATAGTGCTGCGGAGTTGGAGTGGGGTGGCTCTTCCCTCCTTAGTTAAACTTCCGTAGACACCCTCATGCCCAGAGGTGTTTCAGTGCCAATTCTAAATCTTGTCAAGATTAACCATGACATCGGGTAAGCACTGAAATACAGACCCAGGCCTCTTTTAAGCTTAGGGTCCAAGTCCAGAGCTGGCCTTGAATTTACTCTAGCCTAGGCAGCTTTACAGTTGCCTCGGCTTTTTCAGTCACTGGGATCACAGGCTTGTGGCAGCAGGCTGGCGTTTGGTCACATTTTTGCTGCAGTCATCATTCCTGTAGGTAACAGAATTTCCATTCACTTTGTTTCTTCCAGTTTCTGCTTGGGGATGCTAAGCTTGGGTCTTTGTGAATTGCCCTGACTGTTGCCTTCTCGGTGCGGCTGCAGAGGGAATGGAGAGTGTTGAAAAGGCGTGCAGAGAGGGGCCGCCAGAGAAGGCGTTAAACACCACCTTTGCTAAATTAGAAATACCCAAAAATCATGTTTGCTGAGTTAAAAGTGACTTAGAAATGTGGCTAGTAACAGTATTTTCAGTTCAGAATTCACAGTGTCCTTTCTTGCTGGTAAAGTTTCGTTGCTGACACTGGGTTACTCTTTAGCCCTGCAGTCTCCTGAAGTCCGGCTTCCCACTCACTCCCTGTGAAGAGAGCTCCCCACCGTGTATCCATCTCCTTCCCACTGCAGCAGGCTGCCACCCCTGTGTGCTGCAAATCCCGCCTTCACCTCCTCTCCTTTGATCCTGTCCCTTTTGTGCCACTTCCTACCCAGAAGCGCATGTCGTCCTCGCTTCCTAGTTTGTTTCTTCATTCTTTTTATCTTTAAAGAAGTTAACGGAGCCAAGAAATCGGTATCATAGGTTTAAGAATCAAAGCCAGTGGTATTGAAACAGCGATAATGAGACAGTATTAGCAGGGCTGGAACTGTGAGGCAGTTGTGTGGCTTGTCGCTCCCCAGTGTTTCCCTGCTGTCGTCAGGACGTCTCTACAGTTCTGTTCCTGCTTCTTTAGGAAACGTTTCCTGTGTCGTGCTTCCGTGTCCTGGAGTAGTACTCTCTTGTCAGGACTGCGGTCCGCAATAGTGACATGGAGACTTAGGATTAATTCTGAAAGCTTGGCTCTTAGCTTAGGCTTGTCCCACTAGCTCTTATAACTTGTTAAGCTTTTCTTCTTCTTAATTAACCTATGTTCTGCCACGTGACTTGGTTACTTTTACTTTTTATCGCATATGTCCAGCCTCTTCAGTGTCTCTCCCTGATGTCTCTCCATCTGTCTTCTTCCCGGAGTTCTGTCCCCGTAGAGATCCCACCTATTCTGTCCTGCCTGGTTTCTGGCCCTCAGCTCTTTATTAAACCAGTCACGTGACACATCATTACACAGTGTAAACAGATATTCCGCCACATCCTCCTGTCTGTCTGCCTACTCTTGGGATTGGGTCTAAAGCTTTGTGCATTGGATGCAGGTGTTTTACTCTGAGTCCCATTCCTGATCGTGTGCGCGCACATGTGTACTCAAGACAACCTTGGGTATTAGCTCTCAAGTCCCACCCAGATACTCTTGGTGGTTTGGAGGGCTCTCATTGGTTAGGCAGGATTAGTGAGCCCCATGGACCCACCTGCTCCTGATCTCCAGCACTGAGATTCCAAGTGCACACCTCCACACCTGGCCTTTTACATGCTTTCTGGAGACTGGACTCAGAGCCACATGCTTCCCTGGTAGGCATTTTACTGACCGAGACATCTCCTCAGCTCCTCTCCTTTTGCTGATGTTAATTATTAGTCCATGTTTAACCATTTACATCTGGTTTGGAGGGCGCCTTGGAATGTATTAGGTGTGTGATGTTGGCACTGTTTCAGGAAGAAGTTGGAGGTCTAAGGATTAAAGGGATTTGCACGAGGCACAGTGTCCCCCTGAACTCTGCCTAGCTGTTCCTGAAGTGATGGGGTATTCTGGGAAACGGGGATTCCCTTATTTATGTTCTTTGCCCATTTCTGAGCAGAGCAGTGTGATAATTTTCTTTTAAATTTTATTACATTTTATTTAGTTAATTGTGTATAGCAGTGGTGCAGGTGTGTGTAGCATGTGTGAAGGTCGGAGGACATCTTGTAAGAGCTGGTTTTCAGTTTCCTCCTTCTACCAGACAGATCTTAGGGATCAGACTCAGGTCACAGAGCTTGGCACAAGTCCCTTTTCCCATGGAGCCATCTCACCAGCCCCAAGCCGTGGGATCTTAATACTAGGCGTTCTGTGGCCACCACATTCTGAGGACAGTAATCTTGGGGTTGAGAAGAAGGACCTTTCAGAGGATGGGTTCTGTCTAACCTTGATCTCTTCATCCCTTTGTCATTCCTCTGGGTGCGAATTTGTAAGTGTGCTGATCAAGTTCATTGATGACAGGAAATTGGGAAGTACAGGAACCAAGTGGGCACGAGCACCGTGATTAACATGACCCAAAGTCTGAAGTGGCCGGGGTGTGGTGAAATGGAATGGTGTGTTGTGTTGGCAGTCCCGCGTGTGGCTCTCAACCTTCCTAATGCTGCAGCCCTTACCTCAACCATACAGTTATTATCATTGCTACTTCATGAGTGTAACTTTGCTACTGTTAGGAATTGTAATGTAAACATTTGTGTTTTCTGCTGGTCTTAGGCCACCCAACCTTCCAAAGGGTTTGTGATCCAGTGGTTGAGAACCACTGCAGTTCTTCCTCCGCCATTTCCCTCTTCCTCCTCTTTATTCTTGTTGCTTCCTTCTTCCTCTTTCTTTTCCCATCAGTTGTGCATAAACATTAAAAAGTGTGGACAGCACTGGTGGGCCCTGAGCTGAGTGTGAGCGGCCTGCACAGTGGACAGGCGCCCTGCTGCCCTGAGCTGAGTGTGAGCGGCCTGCACAGTGGACAGGCGCCCTGCTGCTCTTGCTCACTTCTGCCCTCTGAAGCTGTGGGTGGAGAATCTCAGAGCTGGGCCTCTTGAGTCTGTTTGCACAGTGGACAGGCGCCCTGCTGCTCTTGCTCACTTCTGCCCTCTGAAGCTGTGGGTGGAGAATCTCAGAGCTGGGCCTCTTGAGTCTGTTTCCAAGAGCTGCTGGGCTCTCCCAACGTTTAGGATCACATTTGGGGGTGGCTTTTGAGCCTCTTTGCAGACCCCTTAGCGGGGTGGACTTGGCTGTTGGTAGAGCTTGTCCCAGGATGACTGAGGCGGGGCAAACGGGAGCACTGTAGAGGCGAGCATAGCTGACCCCTGGGTGACTGGCTCTTGAATTACCCACACTTTCCTACAAAGCAGGCTGTGTGCCACCATCGCTTACCACCATTGATGAGAGCTTCTCAAGAGGCTCTGCCACCAAATTGTTCCTCCCCTTTCCGCATGCAGTCTCTGGCTCCTTGGAGTTGCTTCTTTCCCATCATTGAGAATTTAGTCTCTGTGGGTCTGGTACTCTTACCTGCTCTGACCTCTGTTTCCTCTTTTCTCTGGTCATGGTCCTTATATGTTTAAGATGGTGACAGCAGGAAGATGGGATGGTTTAAGTCTGTCTGTCTGTCTCTCTCTTTTAATTTAGAAAATGTATCAAGGCTTTCAACATACGACATTCCTGCAGTCTGTTTCCACAGTGCTGCCCCTGCCTGCTGGGTGCAGGTGGGCTAGAAGGAAGCTCTGGGTAGTCTCTTCCAGCAGGCCTTTGTCCCCTCGCCTGCAGGGTTCCTCTGTAGACCTGGGTGGTGGCTTTGGCCTGTTGTTCCTGATCTCTGGAAGATGTGAGTGCTTTGGCAGGAGGGTGCTGTAAAGCAGAGCTGCACGCTCTCTTGGGATTGTCCCTGTTGGAGTGCCTGGGCCCTTTCCGAGCAAGGAGATTTAACTTTTCTTCCTGGACTTGAGTGAGTAGAGAAGAGGACTTTTGCTTGGGCGTGTGCTGCCAGGGAGATGGAGAGGTGCTTCCCAGCATCTGCTGCTCTGCCTAAGATTTGGCTGTAGCTGGTGGTGTCATGTGAGATGGGACTGGGCAATGCCTGTGGGGCCAGATCCTCTTGGTGTGTTTTATCTTTAGATTCTTAGTTGTTTTGACCTGAGTGCTGGAGTCTTCCTCAGTCATAAAGGGAACTGGTTAGCATCCTGGTTGTGCTTTAATGAAGTTTTGCTTTTTGTTTGTCGGGAGTTTCCTGGAAGCTACCGAAAACTACTCCTCTGGGAGTTGGTCAGGAGGGCTGTAGCCTGTAAACTTTTTCTTTGAATTTTTAAAGTCAGAACTCAGGGGAACTGAAGTACAAAAGTAAGGAAGCAGCCAGCTTTAATAGGGTGAGGCCACACGGGAGAGGCTGCTGTGCAGGAACCTGTGTGCTCGTGGGGTGGGCAGGGTGAGGAGGCTGGGAGGGTGCTGTCCTCCCTTCAGCGTTCCCAGTGATGTGTTCCTCACTGGAGGCAGCTGACGGCGGCACTTGGCCTGTCACTGCGCTGTAGTGTTGGAGAATGGATGTCATCATTGTGCTGCTACTTTGATCTAGTATTTATCTAGAAAAAAAATTTATCCTGAGAAAGTGGGAATTATGTTCTGAACTTTGAATTAAATCAAGGCTTTGGTAGCTGGTGAGTCATGAGACTTTATTAAAATAAATGATCTCAGACATGTTGGGTATTTACTGACAAGTTGTTACCAGAGTTCAAATATTCAGAGTGAACCACATGTCATTTATATGGATCCATAAAATACCGAGCGGGCGTGAGGCCATGGTCCTGGATTCTGCATCCTTCCCGGCTCTGTCCACTCACCAGGAACAGGCGCTGAAAGCTGAGGAAGGAAGCAAGACGGATGGTGGAAGAGCGGGTTTCATAGCAGCCTTCCCCTGCAGCGCGGTAGCTCCCTGTCGGTCGCTCCTGACTGTTCTGAAGCCCTGGAGCCGTGTGTCTGCCATGGCGCCTTGGGGCCTCACGAACCAGTGCACCTGGGTGTTATCCTTGGCAAGGTGCTCCTGTTCTTGGCACTTGGTGTTTTGTTTTTTGAGTGTATATGTATATGTATCTTATAACATTACATAGTTTAAGGACAACTGTTTCTTTTCCCTCCCTTCTTCTCTTCTCTTCTCTTCTCTTCTCTTCTCTTCTCTTCTCTTTTCTTCTCTCTCTCTCTCTCTCTCTCTCTCTCTCTCTCTCTCTCTCTCTCTCTCTCTAGGTTTTTCAAGACAGGGTTTCCTCTGTGTTTCCCTGGCTGTCTTGGAACTCATTTTGTAGACCAGGCTGGTCTTGAGCTCACAGAGATCCATCTGTCTCTGCCTTCCGAGTGCTGGGATTAAAGGTGTGTGCCACCACCACCTTGCTTCAACTGTGTTTCTTACAATGAATTTTTCTCAGGGCTGTTTGCATATGAGAGAAAGGAGACATTTTATGTATGGCTTTTGGACTGGATTGCAGAGCTTTAGAATGAGTGTTGGAGACAGTCTGGTGAGCAGAGGTTTAAAGTTGTAGTATTTCTCCAAGCCCGTGGCTGAAGCCATCCTCTGGGTGTGTACACACTCCACTCTCATCCACACGAGCGTGCACGTCTGGAGGCATCTGAGGCCGAGCTGAGACTGTGAGCCGATGTTCCGGCATCGATCATGCCGTGCTGCTGTGTGTAGCGTGGCGGTGGCACTTGGCACTCAGGCAGATGGAGGGGCTGGCGAGGACGTGCACAGCCTGGGAGGGCATAAATCCTCTGTTTCTGGCACGGGTTTAATTGTGTGGTTCGACTGGGAAGCCATACGTTACCTTGTGCTTCAGCCAGCCCTGTCTCCTGCAGATGCCAGCTCTACACAGGCCCATTTTTCTCCAAAATTGAGCCCGAGAGACAGAAATCCACACGTGACTTGTCACAGACTTTGCTAAATTGAGACCTGCTGAACTGATTGGCTGCCTCTACCTGTCCAGGGCATCCCTCGTGTAGATGCTGTCATGGTCTCAGCATTGGGCAGCGTTGCCTTCGAGATGTGCTTGTCTTATTTTTCAGCTTACTTTCTGTGTGACCAAATCTCAGCCCCGTGTTCCCTTTTCAGAAAGCGTTAAGAATGAAGTCTCACTCGGTGTGCACACGGTCCAGGGCTTCAGGCTCTGAGCGGGGCCTGCAGGGAAGTTTGCAGGTGAGAGTTGCCCTTTCCTCGTCTGTTCCTGTCTTAGGACACCTGGGCCTGTTCACAGACCGCAGGCTCCAGTGTCGAGGGCTGTGCACTCTTTGGGGGTCTGCCTGGACGGTGTCTTCTGTTGACATTGATGTCCTCATGCCTCACACCAGACTTTAGCCGTGGTAGCAGGCACAGTGCTGTGAAATCCCCAGCAGAATGCTTAGTGAGGAGCTGTCCTCCGAAATGTCTGTTGAAAGAGAAGATTAAGTTGTCAGAGTCCGCTTCATCTGTTCCTAATCTTCATGGATTTAAAACAAGTGTCAGATCTGTGGAAAGATGCACGTAGCAGTACACAGTGAGAGAGGGTCGGGACAGCCGCCGGGGACCGTGGTCAGGCCATGTGCACTGCCTGGTGTGCCTGGTCATTCCTGGTCACTCCTGGTCACTCCTGGTCACTCCTGGTCATTCCTGGTCACTCCTGGTCATTCCTGGTCATTCCTGGCTGTGATTTGGCTTATGTAGCTCTCTCTCCAAAGCCTTAGTTTTCTGACAGTTTTTTCAGTTCTTCTTTAAATGCGATTGATAGATAGCTTTGCCGCGTGTGGAATTTTATTTATTTATGTGTTGGTGGTTTAGTCTGCCTGTATGTCTGTACCACATCTGTATAATGTGGAGGCCAGTAGGGGGCATTGGCCCACTGGGTCTGGAGTTACACATGGTTATTAGCCACCATGTGGGTGTTAGGAATTGAACCTGGGTCCTTTGAAAGAGCAGCCAGTACTCGTAACTGTTGAGACATCTTTCTTGTCCTATAACGTAGAGACCCACCAAAAGCATAAGCCACGCTGTCGTTTGTCCCACAGTGCTGGATGTTTTGCATGTTATCAGTAATACGGATAGAAATATTTTTATGTGACCTTTGCGTAGGGCATAGTGTTAGAGGGCATTTGGGTACTGGAATTGCCAGGATGCAGGGTTTGGTTTTAAAGGGTAAAGGCTGCGTGCCGTACTCTGCCTCCACCTGCAGGTGTCCTTGTGGTTCTGGGCGCCTGTTCCAGCTGCGCTGTTACTGTTACTGCGGTCATCCTTGCCAGTGGGTTTGCTATTGTGGTTTTAAATTTTGTCTTTTCAATGTATTCTTTTATGGGCCATGATGTTTGCGTGTGTACACTGGAGTGATTGATGCACTCTGATACATGCCTGTTATTCAGAGACATTTAAAATTTCTTTTGTGGGCTGGGATGCAGCTCGGTAGAATGCTTGCCTAGTATGTGGAAGGCTCTGGGTTTAAACAAACATTGTACAACAACAGCACAAAACCAGCAAAACCCCGGCATTTTCTCAGTGTCTCCAAAGGCGGGACATCCCCACCGCTGCGGTTTCAGTACTGCGCAGTGCATCTCCAAACTCACTCAGTGGTGTTGTCGCCCCCAGTGTCGCCCCAGCCTCTGTGGGCCACTGCAGATTCTGACTGTTGACATGCCACGGTAAAGGGAGGTCGTGTAGTGTTGGCGTAATGCCCTACAGGTTGCTGTGTTCTCGCAACTTGATTTCCTTTTTGTGGCTCCGCCGTATCTGATGTTTGCACAGGTCACATTTCCTTCGCCTGTTTGCCTGCTTTTGGACACTTAGGTCACTTCCATCTCTTGGCTGCTGAAAAAGGCTGAGCAAGCATGGGAGGGCCTGACTCAGTCACAGCCAACTTGGTAACAGCAGTGGGAGATCCCCGCTTTGTGACTGTAATGATATCACTGAATACCCTCCTACAAGCTCTCTGGCTATTGGCTAGTGCTGTCTGTACTGCAGCCATCCAGGAATCACCCTTTCCTAGTGAGCAGAGCAGCTCCGCCATGTCCTTTCTCTCCCTGTGGGTGTGAATTTAGTCTTCTCAGATCTCCTTTGATAACAGAAACAAGCTCTGCTGCCACGGATCGTATGTACTTAGGTTTGGGGCTCATGCCTTTGCTAAGCTCTCTTCCCACCGTGAGGTCAGAATTTTGTTCTGTCTCTTACTGCTTGAGTTGTTTTATTTTTTATTTTTTTTTAAAGATTTATTTATTTATTATGTACACAGTGTTCAGCCTCCATGTATGCCTGCAGGCCAGAAGAGGTCACCAGATCGCATTACAGATGGTTGTGAGCCACCATGTGGTTGCTGGGAATTGAACTCAGGACCTTTGTAAGAGCAGTCAGTGCTCTTAACCTCTGAGCCATCTCTCCAGCCCCTTGAGTTGTTTTATTGACAGGGTCTCTGGCCCTGGCAGCCTGGCTGGTTGACTTGGACTAGCCGTGTAGACCAGGCTGGCCTAGAACCCACAGAGATCCACTGCTTCTGTTTCCCAAATGCCAGGGAGCTTCATAGTTCCGCCGCTTATATTTAGCCCCAGAATCAGGGTGACAGTGAGTCTCAGTGAGCCCAGGCCATCCTTTTTTTGTGTGACTTCCTTGTCACTCTCAGAAGTGTCCACCAGCTTGGAGGATGAATTACAGAGCCAGGCTGTGGTTAATAACGTAGACTTTGCCTGAGGGTGAGGCCAAGGCCCAGCTTTGTTTCTGCCCGAGCAGATCCATGTGTCCTTCTGCAGGGCTGTCTGTAGCATCAGCCTGGCTTGACGCTGGCCCACCGGGCTGTCCTGGCGGCTTGTCTCTCCCCGTCCATGCCCCTTTGCATTTTGTTTTCACACAAATCTTAAGTCTTAAGAGGGCTGGAAAGGCCTTGCGGCTCCCTGTGTACTGAATGAATCTGTTTGCTCAGAGGTGGTTCGGGTGGAGACGTCACCTCTTCACATTTTCAGATTTTTAATTTTTCATGTAGAGGCCCTTCATATCTTCTACTGGACAATTCCAAGAAATTTACCTCTTTTGTTTGTTTTGTAGATTAGGGATACAGCGTTTGTCTCCATATTTGTTTGGATTTCTGGAGACAGGCACAGTGCTCTGCAGATGATGGCAGACTCCCCGGGATAGTGTTGCAGAATGAGGCCTCCATAGCTGCTTCTCCCCGCACTGTTCACTCTTTTCCCTTTCTGCCATAGGGTCTTTACGGCCCCGGCTGGCCTTGAGCCTCAGCCTCACAGGTTCAGTTTTCACTATGGGGTAAGGTTTCTACTAGGCATTTCTGGACTGTCTTCATCAGATTACAGAAGCCCTCCTTTCATTGGGTCCCTTCACCCTTGCTGATGCAGTGCAGTGCGTGCAGGTCACAGGGCACACTGTTCTTAATCACTGGCCTGGCCTGCGCTTAACCTGGCCCTTGGCAATGGTTCTGCCGCACTACTAAGTTAGCTTCCTCCCTTCTAGAATCTCTCTCGCGTAGCAGCCCAGGTTCACCTTTTGACAGTGCATTATGTTTTAATAGCAAGGCTGTGTCCTCCAGAAATAGGAGCTCAGAGAACTTTCTTTTTCTGTTTTTTTCTGTCTTTAGACTTTCAGCAACATTTGTAGAATTTGCCATGTGGGTCTTGAGTTTTTTTCTGTGAGATGATTTTTTTTTTAATAATTATGATTTGATTTTAAATGGTTACGGGAGGCTTCATGTCTGCTATGCCTTCTTGAGTCAGTTTTGGTTGTTTCTTTAGAAATTTGTCCTTTTGAAGGATTCGCTAAAGAAGTTAGCGGCTATAGCTGCTCAACGTACTTTTAAAAACCTGTGTTCTTTCACAGCTTTAATCTGTTTATTTTGGTGTTTGTGAGACAGGTTGTTCTGTAGCCATACACACCTGCTCGGAACTTAATCAGTCTGCCGGCAGAAAAGACTGGGGGCTGTGAGCGTGGAGAGGGACTCAGTACAGAGACTTCTAGAGCTCTGGCCTTTCTCTGTCTCCTTTCTGCTTGCCTTCTTCAGGTTTGGTTTCACTCATTCTCAGCCGTGCTGCTCCTCGTGTGGTGCGTTGATAGCCGTCCATCAGCTTCCGGTTGTCCTACCGGGTTTTGTTTATCTCCTTTCCATGCAAAGACCTTGAGGCCTAGAAGGCTGCAGCTGCGGCTGTGAGCTTGGGTTCAGCTTTGCACCATGAGTCAGGGAGCAGGGTGGGTTCAGGCAGTGGTACCACAACTGCTTTAAGGTCCAGAGAGGCGTGGGGTGTGTGCCCCAAGGCCTCCCTAGTGGCACAGGGACAGTGCTGAAGGTGTGCTTTGAGAGAGGGCAGGGTTCCGAAACCTTGTGTCTTCCTTGTGAACTTGTTGGCTCCCAGTGCCTGGAGCCCCTTTGGCCTGTAGCTGGTGACAGTGATGAATATTTGACATTGTAGTGATATCTGTCAGCCTTGGGTGATCCTTGTGACTCAGTGACTTCCTGGTGACCCGTGCAGTCTGTTAGTGGTATGCGAGCAGCAGGTAGAGGTGTGCCACAGGTGTGAAAGGTGACTCTCAAGTGTCAGCCTGCGGAGGCTTTTGTAAGGGCAGGAAGTCCCACCTCCATGTTCAAACATGGGGACTTTTCTCGGTACGCTTGAGCAGAAACAGCAGACTGTGCCAAGTTGGGACAGATTGACAACAGAAGCAAAGACAGAAGCTCGTTAAGCCAGGTCGTGAAGAGATTTGCAGAAAATGAGAACCATTTTTATCACAAAAAGTTTTTATTTGACAAAATACATTTTTCTTGAAAAAAAAGTCATTTATGCTCACAATAGACTATTTGTTATTAATTTTAAATGAATTAGTGAAAGTGAAAAAAGTATTTTAATTTCTACAATGGTGAATGCTGGTAGCAGTAATTTGTAGAAAGTTTTAGGGGTCTGTGTAGCTTTTTAAAATAAAAATTACTATATTGTAAAGAAGTATATTGCGGGGACTGAAGAGATGGCTCAGTGGTGAAGAGCACTGACCTCTCCCAGAGGTCCTGAGTTCGATTCCCAGCAACCACATAAAGGCTCACAGCCATCTGTAATGAGACCTGGTTGGCATTTTCTTCTGGTGTATATATACATAATAAATAAAGAAATCTTTTTTTTTAAACAAACAAACAAAAAAAGCACTGGCTGCTCTTTCAGAGGTCCCTGTTTCAATTCCCAGCAACCACATGGCAGCTCACAACTGTCTGTAACTCCAGTTCCAGAGGACCCGGCATCCCCACATAGGTGCACATGCAGGTGAAACACCAGTGCACATCAAAGAAAATAAATAAAAAGGAGTCATTAAAAACTGAAGAAAAAAAAAGAACTTAAAAACAAGACATGCCATGCAGCTAGGTCAGTGTGGTCACCCAAACGTTTGCCCGGACTCTGAGTCTGCGCGTCAGTGAGCTCAGGGCAGTAGAGCAGCCGCTCCGGAGCGGTGGAGCTTTGTCTCAGCCTTCATCTTCCGCACTCACCATCTCAGAAAACAGAACTGGGACGGTTAAAGCTAGAGCAGCGTTAGTTTCTGTCCTCCCGCCTCACCCAGCTCCCCCTTGCTTGTTCTCACCCCCCCACATGTTTACTTTCATACATTACAAGAGTGAACACGTGTGTTTCTTTCTGAGATTGTAGACCTCACTTAGTGCTGTCCATCCTCAGCCCATCTATTATTTTCCCTGCTAATTCTGTGATTTGTTTAAAGAGCTGAATAGTATCCATTTTACGTCTGTTCCAGATGTCTTTGTCAGTTGGTTCCATTTCCTTGCTAGAGTGAATAGCGATAAACACGGGGCACAGATATATCTGTGGTCGGTAGGGCCTGTGGAGTCTGGGTATATGCCCAGGAGTGAAATAGCGGGGTCATATGATAGTTGTATTTACCCCCCCCCCATCCTGTCCTCTGTTGTTGACTCTTTGGTGAGAACTGTACTGACTGAGGTGTGATCTCAATGTTGAATACTTTAAAACTTTTTTTTTTTTTTTTTTGGCATTTGTGTTTCCTTGTTTGAGCTGTCTGTTCAGTTCTGTATAATTGTTAATGGCGTAAAGGGTTGTTTACGACCAGAAAGTTGCTGAGGAATTCTGGTTTATGCAAGAGATGATGGTTCCTGGTGGTTGGTTTTATAGGGTTGTCCTTTTGGCCAGCAGAGGCAGACTTGTTCTGTGTCATGTCGGTGGTTGCTGATGGTTGAGGAGGTGTTTGCTTTGTAGAACCTTGTACTTTCCTGAGGCAACTCCGGTCCATTGCAGTGTCTCCCTTTTCCTAAGAGCAGAAATCGTAGAAACCTGGGATGCTGAGGGGAGAGATTGTCTGAGGATAGTGCACAGTGAACTGAAAACGGAAGATTTTAATTAAAAATATCTATCACCCAGTGGCTCCTTCCCTTATTTCTCAAGTGTGGCGGCTCTAATAAACCGGCTGCACCATGCTCCATGGTAACTCTGGTTGGGGGTGGGGTCTCCCCTGAAGCACGCAGATACAACCCTGTGCAGCAGCTCTCACTGTTGCAGCCATCCCCTTGCTGAAGTTTTGGCTTATGCAGCATATTTCAGAAGTCAGGCACTCGTGAGAACCTTCAGGAAGTGCTCAGGCAATGCCTTGGCCGCTGTGTGTGCCTAAGGGGGCACAGGGAAAGAGAAGGAGGGGGAGAGGGGCCAAGCAGGGAAAAGATGGAGGACACGGCTGGCACGTCCATCACCGCCTTCTTGTCTTTTCAGCCGCTCTAACAGTGGCCTGCGTGTGAGAGGTGTCCAGGAACACAGAGAAACACACTCCAACCTTAATTTTTGTTTTCTTTTACCTTCATAGGACCTGTCAATCTCCCATTCTCAAATTGTTGTCTTGAAGTAGGCAGGGATTCAGTGTTTCTGCTGGTGCATTGGTTGGGATGCTGATGGATGTTCTGACTGTGTAAAAGAAAAACCTTCTCCCTCCCCATGTTTAGTTTTACTAAATAGAAATATAGTCAAAGCCAGACAAATAGAAAGCCAAGCCTTTAGAAAACCCGAGGAAGAGAGGATCCCAAGTTTGTGCTAGCTTTGGACTACACAGAGAGCTTGTCTCCGGGAAAAATCTGGCATTACAGAGCGATCAAGGGTGGTGCCC
>JAQHUG010000362.1:752982-773144 GCA_028555095.1 Dicrostonyx torquatus
GTGCTCCGCTATGACATCATAGATGTGCATTCTTCGCTATGACATCATAGATGTGCATTCTCCGCTATGACATCATAGGCGTGCTCCGCTATGACATCATAGGCGTGCTCCGCTATGACATCATAGATGTGCATTCTCCGCTATGACATCATAGGCGTGCTCCGCTATGACATCATAGATGTGCATTCTCCGCTATGGCATCATAGGCGTGCTCTGCTATGCTTGGCTTGCACTACTCTACAGATTTTTATTTGGATGTGTGTGTGGTGTGTGTGTCAGAGGACATTGTCTATGTTGATCAGGTGTCACCCGTATTTTATCTATTTGTGTATTCACTCTTATCTGGGATATCTTACTGACGTGGGACTGAGACTCGGCTCCACACCTCAGCTTCCCTGTGCTGGTACAGGCACTCCCGCTCCCTGGCTTTCCTGTGGGTTCTGCTGAGTGAACTCCTGCTGTCCAGCACTTTCCTGACTGATCATCTCCTTAGCCCTTGAGCTTCCTTTGATGCTGTGTTCTTTCATTGCTTCTTACTTGGAGACAAAAAGGGAATTAAGACTAGAAGGTCACACAGCTTATTGGAGTGAGAATCCTCAATAACATTCTCTTTTGAGGATGCTGGAGCGTTGCGATGGTGACTGTTCCTGTTCTGTGAGAGGCGCTGGCACGCTCTGTGTCCTGGAGGGCCTTTCCGTTTCGGCTCTGTGGTCACGCACACTTTGATCAGTCACGGACAATGAGTCTGGTAGTTTGTGTATCCGCACCTAACCTCACAGGCTGGGACATCTTTCCGGTGTGGCCCCAAGGATCAATAAGGTGTGGGGGACATGAGTGCTAGAGACCCCTGGATGGGGAGCATAAACCAGCAGCTACTGCTGCCTTGGGAGTCATTTTGTCAGCAGCAGGAAGCCTAGAACCGTGTGCCCAGCTCAGCAGCAGGCCATGCTTGTACACCGCTGAGTGTAGGAGTTTGCTGCTCCGCACTGTAGTGGCGCTGGGCTTCTGTACCACATATATGCTGCTGGTTTGCTGCATCCAGAAGCTTCCATTCCTGTACTTGGGTCTCCTTCACTGTGTCTGCTTTCGTGGACATGGCTGAAGTAGTAACCTCCTTGAGCTGATGATGGTCCTGAGTGGTTACTTTGTACCCGCTCCTTCCCACACTTAGGTTTCTCTGCTATATGGGGAATGGAGGAACTGTAGAGGCCGCTAATTGTGCTCCCTCCTCTCCTCACATTTGCTGCATTTTATTATTGTGTATTTTTCTAAAGACAGGATCTACTATAGCCAATCTGAACTGTTATGTAGCTGAGAGTGAGCTTGAATTTCTGTTTTTTTTTTTTTTTGTTTGTTTTTTTGAGACAGCGTTTCTCTGTGGCTTTGGAGCCAGCGCTGGAACTAGCTCTTGTAGACCAGGCTGGTCTCAAACTCACAAAGATCCGCCTGCCTCTGCCTCCCGAGTGCTGGGATTAAAGGCGTGCGCCACCACCGCCCGGCCGAGCTTGAATTTCTGATCCTTCTGCACCTACCTCTCAGTGCTGGGATGACGTGTGCCATCATACCCGGTGCTGGGTATTGAACCCAGGGTCTCTTCCATACTAGCCTAGCCAAGTGTTCTTCCAGGTCAGCTGCATCCCCAGCTCTGCACAGTGTGTTATTATGAAAACATTTTATTCCACAAGAATAGTTTCTCTTTTATCCAGACCATCTGACCGGTGGACTTTGGTGAGTAAAACTGAAAATAATTTAAAATCTAATTTGTCTTTTTGTCAAGCAAAGAGGAATCTATTGAGGCGGTGACTGCAGGGTTGGTGCCCCGTTTGAAGAGTTAAAGGAACGCTGGGGAGAAAGTTGGTTATTGTTTGCTGTACAGTTGTGCTGCAGAGTGAAGTCCCCAAGACCTCCCACCCCTGTATTCCTTACTTGAAGACCCACTGCACACACGTGCCCCAGCAGTGCTCAGGGTGGTCTGCTGCACTGGAAGGATACGGGGTAAAGCCAGCCGGGAGCAGGTGTGTGTGGTGAGGCCTTCTCAAGCCAGCTCGCCCAGTGGAGTCACCCATGATGGCACAGCTTCCCCAGCCATAAGGTGGACAACACATAGGAAGTGGTGTCTCCTAAAAGGCTCCTTAGAGACTTAGTTTTTCACGGGTATACCTCTGCCTGGCATGCACCAGAACTCCAGGCTCAGAAGGCAGGCAAGGGTGTCCACATTGTGTCTAGTCGGGGCCTGGTGAGCCGACTTTACAGTTAGGGGAGCAGAAGTGCCAGAGCAGCCGTGCTGGAGTTCACAGACGCCTCTTCGGGCAGCTGCTCGTCTGCCTTGTCCTTTGGGTCGCTGTCTCACTCTGAGACACGGAGCGTGAGCCTGGGTGTCACCCATCAGACCATCATTAACTCTCACGGACGTGTGGTGAGTCGTGTTCACTAAGAGAAGAAGCGGACATATTGGGTCAGGAAAGACTACTTCTGTAGAACGGGGCTGGAACTGAACCTCCCGAGCCCGCATTCCGTGCAGACATTACACGCTGGCTGAGAGCTGCTCTAGTGAGAGCACCATGGAATTGTAGTTAAATATTAAGAACCTATAAAATATATTTGCATTAAAAAGTGGTTAAAGTAATTTTCTCAGTCTTCATAAATTTAGATAATAGTCATTAAAGAAAATAATGAGCTAGTCTTTGGGTGGAAGAGGCAAAGATGCGGAAAATTGCCCCAGCAGCTAAGTTGCTAATGACACTGTTCCCTGTGATTCTAGAATAAAATCCTGTGGGATTGGACACATTCTTGATGCCTGACTGTGTGCTACACGCTGCAACAGAAATGTCACCATTAGGCTAGGGACAGTTAGCAGGTGTGCTAAGATGGCTCTTTGGGAGTTCTGCCACTCTCAGGAAGGTTCCCAGGCTGTCCCTGTGATGGCCTACTTGTGGGTGTGTCCTAAGCAAAACACCAACTGAGTGGGCCGCCTTTGAAAGGAGTCTTTCCGATATTAACCAGACCTGTGACCATTGCCTCACCCTCCCCACTGCTGGTATTATAGTCTGCCACCCCTGGCCTAATGGCTTTAAAAAAAAGGATTTGAGTGGAGTATTGCAGATCCTGGTTAATACAGTCTGTGGTCTTGTAGTTTGGTCCACGTTTCCCTGATGCTGTCAGATGCTCTGGAGCTGGGGGTTGACAAGCAGGCTTAGTCTCTAACCAGACTTCAGTTTTCAGCTTGCAAATAGGAAAGACCAACCCCTTCTCTAGTTTAAATTAAACCTTTAATTTAAGATGGTTAGAGAGGCATGTACAGTTAATGGGTAGTAGAAACCCGTGTGTCTTTCCCCTGTTTCCTCAGCTTGAGAAACCACTGTAGCAGCCATGTGTGGTGGCACACAGCGGTTCTGTCAGCACGGAGAGGGCTGAGGCAGGGAGAGTCTGCGTTCCGGGCCAATCTGAGCTACACAGCGAGACCTGTCTTAAACCAAAACCTTAAGGCAAAAAGTGTTTTATAGCATCCCAGCCCAGATGGCATGGGCGCTGGCCCATCGGGTGGTCATCGAGTCCTTTGTCTCTGTGGTCCTGTCGTCGCGAGAGTGCTGTGTAGACAGTCACACGCACCTCACGTTTTGCTGTCGGTCTTTTTCACTCAGAATTTCCCAGAGATTCCTCCTCACTGTCTGTTATCTGTCCCTGTTTATTGACAAGTCTTGTCCGTGGTGTGGATGGTTGCCGTCGTGTGAGCACGTGTTCACTCCTAGGAATAAAGCCGCTGTGGATACTTGTATATCCTTCTCTCTGAACACGAGTGCTCACTTGTCTGTGCTAAGTACCCAGAAGTGCAGCAGCCTGGCCTGCTGGTGCGTGTTAGGGCATGGCTCCCAGGAACCAGGGCCGCTGCATGTCTGCAGACGGGCTCTCAGCACACAGGGCTGTGCGGTGCGGACTGCAGCTGCTGCTTTATGCTCCGTGTCCAGGAAGCTCAAGCACTTGGGCGTGTGTGTGTACATGCTTGTGTGTGCGTGCGCACGCGTGTGCATGTGTGTGTCTGCACTTTGCCAGTCCTTGAGTTCACATTGGAAAACTCTTCCTGTCCTGTGAGGCGAATGAGGTCGTGTGTGTTTCCTAGGCATGGTGAGGCAGGCCCGTGTGTGCCGCCCACTTGAGCTCTTCTCTTGGAAATCACCTGCTTGGATTTTGTTCTTTTTCAGTGGATTTTGTCTTCTGCCTTTTCTTCTTCTTCTTCTCTTAAACAATGGATCATAATAAATTGCTGATAAATAGAATGTGATTTACCCTATGTCTTGACCTCTCAGTGCGGTCCCTTTTGTCATGAATTTCTTTCATGTACTATTTATACTATATTTTCTGTCCCCTTCCCCTGTATATTTCTCCATTGTTTTAGCTCTTGAGGTCATGAAGCTCTCTGAAGAATTTAAAGTTGATTCTTACGGTGGGATCCTGGGTCCACCCGCAGGACAGGGTAGATCTAGTTTTCCTTTGCCTTTCGTCTTGTCCGGCCGGGGATTGACACACTTGTATCTCCGGTGCTACTTTCTCATGTGCTCTTCTAGAACATTTGCAGCTGCTAGAGCAGGGGGTGCGCAGATGCATTGCTTCCTTACTGGCCAGCAAAGTGGGTGTTGCACAGCCTGAGATATGGGCGTGGTACTGGATGTCCCACCTAGCCCAGGACACTGGAGACGGTGGCATTGCTCTTGTATTCCTGTGAGAGTCACAGTCTCTGGAGAGTGGGTCTTATGTGTAATTGCTTTGGGGTCTGTATGTCTGTCTCTGTCAGGGATGTTATCTCTGCTCACCAGCACGTGAGCGCCGCAGAGTCCAGGGCAGGTCGCATAGCGTGTCAGCTTTTCTGTAGAACAGTGGTTCTCGGCCTGTGGGTCATGACCCCTTGGGGTGAATGACCTTTTCATAGGTGTCATGTCTCAGATATCCTGCATATCAGATATTTACATAACAGTAGTAAAATTACAGTTATGAGGTAGCAGTGACAGTCATTTTATGGTTGGGGTCACCACAGCATGAGGAACGGTGTTAAAAGGTTGTAGCATTAGGAAGGCTGAGAACCACTGCTTTAGAAGAATGGATCCCTAGATCCATAGGCAGGTGACTGGGCTCGGTTCAGGGTCCAGGAAGCAGTGAAGCAGCTGGTGCAGTGAGGCTTGTTTTTGTTTGGGGAATTGTCAGCAGGGCACCTGAGTGAAGGAGAAGCCACCCAAGGAGCCTCAGCAGGTGAGCCAGTGTCTATGGGATGTGTTCCAGTTCTGGGGCTGCAGTCAAACACCTTTCCTTAGCTTACTGCTCTGTACTTCAGCCACCACTGGGAAGAAGGCAGAAGGCAGGAACTTAATGTAGTCATGGCACTTCCGCAATCACAGAGCAGAGAAAGCAGACACATCTTCGCTTGCTTGCATCTGGCTTTCTCATCTGACCTGTCTCAGGACCTTCCCGAGTAGGGAATGGTACTGCCTACCATGGGTTGAGTCTTTCTACATCAATTAATAATCAAGACAGTCCCCCATAGGCCAACTTGGTCTAGACAGTTTCTCAAATGATGTTCTCCCTCTTCTTAGGGGATTCTAGGCTATGGAAAGTTGAGAAGTAAAAACTAACCATCATAGGTGTTTTATATGTAAGGAAGGTGATTAAGTTTTTGCTTCTTTTAAAGAGATGTATGCTATTAGCAATAATAGACTTTTTAAAAACAAAATTAAAACTGATGTTAGCCAAGTAACAGACATAGCTGACTGTTTAAAGCCAATTTCATTGCTGCCCCTGCCCCATCCCAAGAGGGCACCTTCCAGCAGGACTTCACCCGCCTGGGTCAGTGGGAGGGCCCCAGGCTCGGCTTGGGGACCTAGAGGGGGAGGTTTCCTGCTGAGGACGTAAGGATTGGATCGAGTTGCTTCCCTCTTTTGCTTAACTTTCCTCTTCATTTTTGTTCTTCCTCCTCTCCCTTCCTTTTCCTTTCCCTCTCAACCTATTTTTACCTCCTTTGTCACAGTCTGCTGAGTAAATTGTGAAGCATTGGCTTCTGCTTCCTGAGTGTGCAGCAAAAGCTTGATCCACACCATGCTGACAGGAAATACTCTGTGACTTGCCCACATGCCGTGAAGCCTTCCCTGTGTCCACAGCTCACTAAAGAGGGCAAGTCTGGTGTTGTGGGACAGAGGGACTTGTGTATGTGTTCACCACAAACAATGCTCAGGAGGCAGGCGAGCCGCGGCCACCCCGAAGAAGGGCCAGCAGCTGGGCTTCAGTGTTTCAGAAACCCTGCCTTGTTTGTGTTGACATGTTCTGAAAGAAAGATAAGCAGTATGGATACACACACACACACACACACACACACACACACAGATATGGGGTTGCAGAGACGCCTCAGTCAGTAAAGGGTTTGTGGTCCTGAGCTTGATTCTAGCACCGATGTATAAAGTTGCTTGTAACTGGGCAGGCAGACCCCTGGGGCTTGCTGGCCAGCCAGTCCAGCCTTATTGGTGAGCTGTAGGTCAAGAGAGGACACCTAAGGTTATCCTCTGGCC
This sequence comes from Dicrostonyx torquatus, assembly GCA_028555095.1. Lineage (NCBI taxonomy): Eukaryota > Metazoa > Chordata > Mammalia > Rodentia > Cricetidae > Dicrostonyx > Dicrostonyx torquatus. Next base: position 759,531 of record JAQHUG010000362.1, read on the forward strand.
TCTAAATGCATGTGTACATATTCATATGTGTACACAAACACATGCTCACGTGGACCCACACATAAACACACACAAATGCATTCACATGTGCACTTCACACCCTCACGAATAGACACGTATTTCTAGATGCTTTTGAGACACCTTTTCTTTTTTTTTAATTTACTGCATCAGGGAAGATTGATTTCTTTCTTTCCTTCTAGAGCCAGGGTCTTGTTGTGTGGCCTGAGCACCTGCATAGCAGTCTCCTTCCTGCCTCAGCCTGTCGAGTGCTCGGATTGCAAGTATGCACCCCCATGCCTGGTAGTAAACTTCTGTATGGATTTGCTTTTGTGGACCCTTCTTCAGCTCTTCTTAGGCTGTTCTTGCAGGCTCTGTTTGCACACGAGGCATGGCAGAGGTGCGGATAAAATAGGGCCTTTCAGTTCGTGTGCCACATGATCACTGAGATGCGACTTGATCATAGACCAGTAACCATGTTGAGAAAACATGCACAGGAATGAACAGGCCGTGTATCTTGTCGTTCAAGTCTTCCAGTCTTTGTAACATCCAGCCAAGTGTGTACTTCCCTGCATTTGTTAAATTCGGGGCCACGGACCTGATCATGTGCCATGGTTTGCTGTCAATTTGGTTTAGTGGTCCATAATCCCCAAAGGATATTCCTGTGTGCTATCAGCTTTATCTCCAGGACATTGAAGAAATTGAACTGTTGCTGTTTTCTATTTCCTGTTTATAATCCTTCCCACCTTTGGCTCCATACTGTGGCAATTTCTCATTTGGAATTGCCTTTGAGTAACTCAGGCATGGGGTGCTGTTCTGACATTGTTTTACTAAGGTGAGATTCACTAAGTCATTGGTTTTATGTGGGTGACAAAATCCACTCCTGGGAGGCTCTACCGAAAGGATTGTGCACGTTGACCGTGCCTGGCTCCTCAGGCCTAGGAAGAATCCTAGAAGCTGTAGCTCCTGGAGCGCCAGTGAATATTGACTCCTGTTCAGTATCCTGGTGCTGTGAGTTAGAGCCTGATTCCTAACCCACACTGGAGGGGAAGGGATCCAGTCACATGTGGGACAGTCCACTAGGGAAGCCCAGCCATGGAGAAGACGCTTAACCAGCCAGGAGCTGCAGCTCACCGCCTCAACTTGGTTTCTTTCTCCTCTCCTCCCTTCCCCTCCCTTTCCTTCCCTCCTCCTTCTATATACCTAGTGTTTTTCTGTGTAATAGTCCTGACTGTCTTGGAACTCACTCTGTAGACCAGGCTGGCCTTGAACTCACAGAGTTCTGCCTCCTCTGTCTCCTGAGTGCTGGGATTAAAGGTATGCGCCCCCCCCCCTGTTTTCTGATAAATGTCTTGAGTTTCTAGTATGATGATGTCACCTCTGTTGTTATTTGATATTTTATTTGGAAGCTTCATCCTAGAAGACACTGCTCTGCCTGGGACTCTCTTTATGGGGAACTTCCCGATGGCTGCCCCAAGGCTTCTCTGATTGATTTCTGTTGGATGTTCTGAGCACCTGGTTTGGCAATTCTCCTCTCTCTTTCTCTCCCTCTCTCCCCTCTTCCTCCCTGTTTTCCCTTTAGCCTGTTGTATACCAGATTCACTTAGTAAAAACCAAAAGTATGGCTATTGCAGACCCTTCTCCGGACGTGCCCTGTAGAGCAGCACACTAGCTGAACTTCCTGCTGCGCTCTGGCCCTGACTTCTGAAACATCTCTTTTGCCTTGATTGTGGAAACCACGTTTTGCAGTCTGGGTGCCGGTACCTTGGAGTCCCCTCATAGATCTTGTTGGCGCAGCCAGGGGGCGGCTATGGAAGCAGCCTCCTCAGCCACCTGAGATCGTGTTGTTTTTCTGAATGTGCCATGGATGGCGTAATACCGGGTTATCAAGTGCGGAGGGAAACACATCTTGAGTGAGTGGTCGACTCTAAGAATAGTGTTGCTAATTCTAATGCATTAGTCGCCCTAAAGCTGTGCATGAGCAGCAATCTCTGAGTAACCTCGGAGCCAGTCCACGTCTTGAGGGAGCTCTCGCAGGGCTGGCATTCTCGGGTGAGGCCCCACCTCTAAAGGCACAGCAAATACAAATCAAGACTTCAGTCAACAAACGGGTTATTTTCTGTGTCTTCCCAGCAGTAGATATTGTGTGTGTACACGCTCACTTGTGAAGGAAGCCTTTGCCTACAGTGGTAAGTCATCTCTATATCCTCTTTAGAAGTAGCATGCTTACAGCTGGAAGGGCCAAGTGAAAAGCAGAGAGAGGGGTCATCCACTTTCCCTTCCTAACGGCTTGTGAGAGCTTGTGCTTTTAATATTATATTGATGTGTGTGTGTGTCTGTGTGTACATGTGTGTGCTCACATGTATGTATGTGTGTGTGTGAATTAAGAGGGATATTCTTTAATAGGTTATAATATTATATTATGATATATAATATTATGATCTCTGGAATAAGCTGACCTATAGTTTTTTTGTTTTGTTTTGTTTTTGTTTTTTGTTTTTGTTTTTCGAGACAGGGTTTCTATGTAGCTTTGGAGCCTGTCCTGGAACTAGCTCTTGTAGACCAGGCTGGTCTCGAACTCACAGAGATCCACCTGCCTCTGCCTCCCGAGTGCTGGGATTAAAGGCGTGCGCCACCACCACCCGGCCTGACCTATAGTTTTTTAAAACTTATTTTGTATACAGTTCTTTATTTTGACTTTTAGAAAACAAATATCTTAAGGTTTTCTTATGTTGGAAGCAAACTCAGTAGTCTCTTGGGCGTTGTGCATAGGAAGGGCCCAGGTGTGCCTCAGAGGCAGCCACTGAGCTTGCCACCGGCTGACTTTGATGCTGCGGATTTCCCTTTTGCCTTTTCTGTTTAGCTAGAAACAGACTTTAAAATCAGTGTAATTTGAACAGAATTTGGCCTTTAAAGAGAAGCACACTTAAAATTTTAAGTTTGGATATAAATTCTAGTGTCCTACTCTTCGTTTCCTATTCCCATTGAAGGAGCAGGAGGACTTGAAAACAAACAAATAACCAGGGGCTCCCAAGCACCTGCTGTGCTCCTGCTGTGAGAGGACACTCAGGTGGATGGACTGGACACTCAGGTGGACGGACTGGACACTCAGGTGGACGGACTGGACACTCAGGTGGACAGACTGGACACTCAGGTGGACGGACTAGACACTCAGGTGGACGGACAGACTGGACACTCAGGTGGACGGACAGACTGGACACTCAGGTGGACGGACAGACTGGACACTCAGGTGGACGGACAGACTGGACACTCAGGTGGACGGACAGACTGGACACTCAGGGTTGTTGTTTGCCTCTCTCCCCTGTGTCTGGATGGGAGGGGCAGCCTGGCTTCTCCTTCCCGTTCCTTCTCCTCCTCTTTGTAGTGCGTTCTAGTTTCTGCTTCCTTTATAAATTATGCATCTGTTTCTCCTCGTCCCAGCTCAGGTTTCTTGACGCTGCAAATCCTAATGAGGACTCTTGGGAGTGGGTGGTTCTGTCCTCAGACAAGTGGGTGAACAGTGTTTTGTGACACAGTGTTGACCCTCAGGCTGGCTTTGGTGTCTCTTCACACCCTCAGCTGTTGATGCAGGAGCGTCACTCATGTTTCTTCCCTGCACAGTGGTCGGTCATCTCGAGGTTAGGCGTGGTAGCCTGTGAAGTTCGGTTCAGGCTTGGCGGAGCAGCTGGTCACCCGTGCCTTCACACAGTAGACCGCTCTGTCAGTCAGCTAAGAAGGGAAACCTCAGCAAAGCCCTTGAGATACTGTCTGCATTCTTTGAATGGAAACAGACATCAGTACGCTCCAGACACCACGGTGACGCTCCCTCGTGTACACAGGTCTGCGGGTGAAGTCATCCACTCAGTGGAGAGTGCTCTTAAATACATGCTGTCATGAGATATGGTGCAGGGTTCCAGATTTCTGAAATTTGAAAAATTCTGAGTTTCAGAACATAGCTGGTAAACTTGGTAAAGGAAACCAAGTTTAATAACCACAGCCTCCCGTTTTCCACACCTAGAATGAAAGTTTCCCTAACTTTTGACTGGGACCTAATCCCAGGGGTGACGACCAGGGTGGCCCAGAAGAGACAGGTCGTGAGGCCCTTGGAGAGCTGGACCTGTGGCGAGTGCACTGCCCTGCACTTCCTCCGACTGAAATGGACTGCTGGGCTGAACCACTGAAAATCTTACACAGTTCCTAACCAACCTCCCTCCCTCCCTCCCTCCCTCCCTCCCTCTTTTTGATTTTTTTTAAGACAGTGTCTCTCTGTATAGTCTTGGACCTTGTTCTGTAGACCACACTGCCCTGGAACCCACAGAGATCCTTCTGCTTGGTCTCCAGAGTCAGGGATTAAAGGTGTGTGCCACCACACCTGATTTATACAGTTTCTTGAAATTGATACTCTTTTTGGTTTTTTTGAGGTACAGTCTCCTGTAGTCTAGGCTGTTCTGGAATTCACTACATAGGCTCGCCTTGAACTCATGGCTTTCCTCCTGCCTCAGCATCCCAAGTGCTGAGATTGAAGGTTTGAGCCAGCTGGCCTGAATTTCAAAGTGACATTCTTTTCAAATTCAAAATTAAGCTCTGGAGACATAACTGTGCCATCTTATGTTATATTCCATTCAGAAGAAGTATTTTAATATCCATATGGCTATTTTATGCAATATTCTTCAGTTTTTGGTACATTAAATTTGATAGCCCTTAGAGGAAAACGTTTCTGTAATTGTATTAAAAATCATTAAGCTAGAATTTTTGGGATAAGGTTTCCATATACATTAAATAAAATACTGAAAAGCCATTTTAGGTGCAGTTGAACTTAAGAGTCTATACAGTCTATGCCAACATGTTTAAAATTTGCAGAATAAGATATACTTGATTGGATTAATAATATTTAGTGGTAAGCTGTTCAGATTTGGAATCAGTAGCTAGGCATTTGACTAAAATCCATTTTTCTAACTTACGTGTTAGTGTATTTAAGATTCTGTGTTATTTTTATAGAAAGCATACATCACGTGAGCAAATACGCTGCTCCTAGTGCCAGGCCAAGTCCTGCTGCTGCTTAGTTCTCGGGCAGGAGAGGGGAGCTGACTTTAGAGTGTCTCAGAGAGACAGACATGCTGGGCTGTGTCCCAGGACTAAAGGAACACCGTGTTTTCATGTTTTTGTCTGAGGGACCCAAATCATAAGAGAGAGAGAGAGAGAGAGAGAGAGAGAGAGAGAGAGAGAGAGAGAGAGAGTGAGTGTGTGTGTGTGTGTGTGTGTGTGTGTGTGTGTAGAGGCCAGAAGTGAGTACTGAGTGTCTTCTCTGTTGCCCTCCATCTCTTTCTTTGAGATAGGGACTTCCAATATGGCTGTACTAGATGACCAGTAAACTTTAGAGCACAGGGATCCTGTCTGTCTTCCCCAAGCTGGAGTTACAGGCACAAGCTACAAAACCTGGCTTTATGTGAATGATGGATATCTGAACTTTGGCCCTCGTGCTTGCGCAGTAAACATTTTACTAACTGAGCCATTTGCCCAGCTCTGGAGGAACATTTCTCTTTTTGTAATTAACTCATAACATATTTACTGAGAACTATGATAAATAAGTCAGATCGAACGCTACATCAATGCGTTGGTCCCCTTCTCTGTTCTTGGTGTGGGAAAGAGCCAGGCGTATCTGCCATGGGGGTTGTGAGGGCCCACCCTTTGACTCCTCCCTTCCTGTGCCTTTTAAGGTGAGCTTAAGACATAGATGCCTGTTAGCATCACGTAATGAGCAGATGCCACTGCTGAGGACATGTGCAGAGCAATTCCAGACTCTGGCTGTGAACTTTCTGGCGTTTGAGCCAAAGAATGTGGCAAGTCACTGAGCCAACACCAGCCAGGTGATCTTGTCACTTCCTCTTTGGGTGCACAGGGCTGCAGAGTGAGGCGTTGGGAAGCAAACTGCTAGGGCTCCTTACAGGAGCCACTCTTCAGGAACGCCACAGTGAGGTGCTTTCCTTTGGGCTCCATGTGGGCAGCAGAGGTCAGTTTAAGAGGTGTTGTCTTTGCAGGCTGAGGACATAACAAGAAACCGATGGGTAGAGTTCGGCTATGGGGTCAGCCTGTGGCAGTTCCCCTGGTCCTCTGGTAATGTGTTCTGAGACCCCAGTGGCTGCCAGAAGCTTACGACAACAGAGAGCCCTATCTGTCTGTGGTTTCTTATTTGTAGATACCTGTTAGGAGGTGTGTCTGCAGAGGAGAGGAGCACAGAAAGCGTAACAGCAGCATTCGAGAAGGCTCCGTGAATGGGCCTCTCCTCCACAGTTCTCCCTCCCTGTGCATGTCTGAGTGTGCCCTGCCACAAGTGTAGAGCTCAGCACTTGACAGAGTGAGTCTCTTCCTTCTCTGTGTGGGCCCTGGACATCAAACATAGGTCCTGGGCTTGACAGCGAGCACGGTTACCAGTTGAGTTACCCCAGCAGCCTCAACCTTGTCTGGAAGGGGGGACACTCTGTGGCTTCTCTTTGTCTTGTCTGATCGGCAGCTTGCTCTTCTGTGCTTGGGAACTGTCTGGTAGATAGCACAGACATCGTCAGCTGACCTCATGGAGGATCTGCCCCTCTAGCTGGAGTGCAGTCAGGGCTTGTTGACCTCCGTGACGTCCCATGCGCTGCTCTCTGACTGTCGCCTGGAGCAGGGAATCAATCTGGTGATGTTAGAGAACCTAAGCCGTATGGATTGCTGCGTCTGTGGAGAAGGGGGCTCGGGAGCCTGGTCCAAGGTCTGCTTCTGCTCTACGGAAACCTTGAGCTTCCATTGTTAGAGCTGTCTCCCTAAGATGGCAGGGATGTTTGCAGGGACCTTCTCATTTTAGACAGCCTGTCCTCAGGCTGAGTCTGCAGTAAAGTAATTGATCAGCTCTGTGGGATTATTGATGGTGGTCACTTACATATTGGAAGCTAACTAGAAAATGCAGGTATTTTTACCCTTTGATTGATTTCACCTTTCCTCCTGACTAAAGAGCCCGTTTCCAGGTTTACAACAAGATGGTTCTGTACTGCTCTATGGAAAGATGCTCTTGGAGGTGGGCGTGCGGGAGAGAGGAAGACTGGCAACATTCTGTTCCCACAGACCTTAGCATCTGTGCTGAACAAAGGACTGTTCTCTAGAAGGGCGACTGCTGTCCTTTGTGCTGCTTCAGGAGTGTCATTCCACAAGTCTTACACAGAGACAGGAGGCACAGTCCGTGAGAGAGGGTGAGGTCCAGGCGGTGTACTAGGGGGTTTGCACACTCACATGAGAACCGGTAAGAAGCGTGTGTAGTTACATGTTTAGTCCGTGAGAGAGGGTGAGGTCCAGGCGGTGTACTAGGGGGTTTGCACACTCACAGGAGAACTGGTAAGAAGCGTGTGTAGTTACATGTTCAGTAAACATGAGCAATGGCCCACAGCAGCTGGATCTGCCTGCAGATGTTCCTGAGGAGGACAGGACGGTCTGGATGGGATACAGGGAGACCACAAAATCTCCTTCACTTTGTGTGTCGCTGACAGAGTCGACAGGAAGCTTGGCCGGTGGGGAGATGCTGTGCCTGTCTGAGACGGGAGTATGTGAAAAGGTTGCTTCTTGTCACGTTTGGTTGAAATATTAGTGCAGTTTTAATTGAAATCCCAGCGTGATTTAAACAGTGACCAAGGGGCCAGAGAGAGATTAGTGAATGAAAAGTACCTGCTGCTCTTTCAGAGAACTCGGCTAACAACCACCTGCAACTGCAGTTCTAGGGGCTCATGTACCACATACACATGTAGTGCAGTACATACACATGGAGTACAGTACACACACATGGAGTACAGTACACACACATGGAGTACAGTACATACACATGGAGTACAGTACATACACATGTAGTGCAGTACATACACATGTAGTGCAGTACATACACATGTAGTGCAGCAATACACATGTAGTACAGCACATACACATGTACAGTACATACGCATATAGTACAGTACATATGCATGGAGTACAGTACATACACATGTAGTGCAGTGCATACACATGGAGTGCAGTTCATACACATGCAGTACAGTGCATACACATGCAGTACAGTGCATACACATGCAGTGCATACACATGCAGTGCAGTGCATACACATGCAGTGCAGTGCATACACATGCAGTGCGTTACATACAAATGCAGTGCAGTACGTACACATGCAGTGCGTTACATACACATGCAGTGCGTTACATACACATGCAGTGCAGTACGTACACATGCAGTGCAGTGCGTACACATGCAGTGCGGTGCATATATGTGCAGTGCGGTGCATACACATGGAGTGCGGTACATACACATGCAGTGCAGTGCATACACATGGAGTGCGGTACATACACATGCAGTGCAGTACATACACATGCAGTGCAGAACATACACATGCAGTGCAGAACATACACATGCAGTGCAGTACATACACATGCAGTGCAGTACATACACTTGTAGTACAGTACATACATGCAGGTACAACACCTATGCAACTGCAGTTCTAGGGGCTCATGTACTACATACACATGGAGTACAGTACATGCATGCAGGTACAACACCTATAAATATAAAAATAAAAAATCTAAGTGACTAGGTGATTAGTTTGGAAAACAGGTTTAAATAACTTAAGTAATATTTTTGAAGACAACCTGGCCTTCAGTTATTATGTAAGGTGTGTTGTTCATCTTTATGTCAACTTAAGTGGGTTTAGAATTGCCATGGAAGGCACTCTGGGGTGTGTCTATGAAGATGTTTCCCGAGATGTTTAACTGAGGAGTGAAAACGCTCCCTGAGTGTGGGTGGCACAATTCCCTGGGCTGGTTCCCCAGACTGATTAAAGAGAGAGAAAGGAAACAAGGCGCCAGAGTTCATTACTCTCTGCTCCCTGACTGTGGGCGCCACGCGAGCGGTTGCCTCCTGCTGCTGCTGCTGTTGCTGCAGGGGGGGTGGGGGTGGGGGCACGCCCCAACTGTGAGCAAGAACGAGCCTCTCCTTCTTTAGCTTTTCAGAGCAGTAAGAAAATGCCTAACTCGCGAGGTGAAGTTTAGGTGCGTGAGCACGGTCCCTGTGTAGTGATACGCTGATGTGTGAGGTCAGGGAGAAGATTGGGTGGGACTGGGACAAGTGACTGGTTTTTTTGAGGGGGAGAATCCTCATCTTGTCTCATTTGTCAGAACCCTATCCAGATGAACTGACAAGTAGAATGTGGGACAGAATCAAATGCGAGGCTAAAGCACGTGCTCACCCATTCAGCACTTGCTCTGGGCCCTCGTTTTGATGCAGTGTAGCGAGGGGTGCTCGGGGAGTCCCTGGGACCCCAGGTGTAGCTCTGTCCCATGCCACCGGGAAGCACAGCTTTGATGTGCAGCCTGCATCTAGGCAGGTTGGCCCGTGTGTACTTACACATACATGCAGGGCATGACTGGAGCTTAGGGAGAGTTGATGATTGGGAGTGAACACACTAGGAGACATTTCAACTCAGATGCAGCGTGCTGGTGCTTCTAAGGATGGTGAGGTTGAGAAGGGCTGGTGCTCTGTTTGACTAAACTACCCCCCCCCCCGCCTACCCCGGCTTCATTTGTCCAAGATGGCGTCTCACTGTGCAGTCCAGGCTCAAATTCTTACTCTTCCACACTGTGCTCGCTGCAGGACCTCTGTCTCAGGTCTCCTGAGCTGTTTCTAGCACCTGTGAACAGTGGTTGGCACCCTGTGTGTGAGCTGGTGAAGGACATGGGCTAAGGTTTGCTGGTGGGTGGAGCAGTGGGAAAGGAAAGGGGTGGGAGGAAGCATATCAGATGATGCTGGTCTGTCAGAAAGCAGCAGGTACAAGGTGCTTGTATCCCAGCGCTCAGAGCAGAATCAGGCGGATCTCTGTGAATCTGGGGCCAGCATGGTCTACATAGTGAGTTCCAGGACAGCCAGGACTATGTAGAGAGAAATAAAACACTCAGACATCGATTACCAGTAGAGGAAACATAGTAAAGGAACGTCACGTGGATAATGTGAAGCTAGTTCAGAAGATCGCCGGTGACTCTGAATGAACACGATAGTACGGCACCCTCCCCACGGCAGGCACACAGGTAAGGACAGTGCGCGGAGCTCTTAGGATGTGCCGTCGTCTGACGCGACTCTGTGTCTGCAGACTCTGCATGCACCCAACCTGGGGCATGGAAGCAGCCCAAGGGTGGCTGAATGGGGCGGTGCCAGGCAGGACGTCTCTGGAGTTATGTTGAAACAGTGTTTCTGTTGTGCTTCCAGATGAAGACGGTCAGTGTGGCCCTGGTCCTGTGCCTGAATGTGGGTGTGGATCCCCCAGACGTGGTGAAGACCACACCTTGTGCGCGGTTGGAATGCTGGATTGGTAAGTGTCAGCCCCTCCCATGGGTACCTGCCACGCAAACTGTTGGTTTAGGTGCACTGACCTTTATTTTACAGTAGAGAAAAATTTCAAGGAAACTTAATAAAATATCAACTATTGGTTTCTATATTTTTCCATTTAAAATTTTTTGGTGTATGGCTGTGCCTGTACACGGTGTATAACGGCAGGCATACACACTTTTGAAATATTTGTATGTAAATATGTTTATAGAAAAGGTAAATTGATCTAATTTAAGCAAAACATTATGCCATGTATGATAGATGATAGTAGCCGTGTTCATGCTTACGGTGTGCTGAGGATGGTTTGCAGCAGTTCCCAGTTAATTACCCATTTAATCTCCATCCGAATCCCACAGTAAAACATTGTATTGCGTTTATATGTGTGCACATGCGTCTATGCATGCAACAGTGTAGATGTGGAGGGCAAAGTAAAACGTGGGAGTCGGTTCTCTTCTCTCACCCCGGGGGTCCTGGAAATGGAACCAGGGTGTCAGGCTTGGTGGCAAGTGCCTTTGTCTACCCGTGGAGCCATCCCACTAGCCCCTATCTGGTTTTGTTTGTTTGTTTTGTAACAAAATGCAAATGTTTAATTTTTCAAAACAACTGCTAATGAAAATAAATTATAGACAACCTTCAACATTTGTACATTGTCTTCATATAACTACAACAGTGCTTTCAAAAGACATCTTGTAAAAGGTATTTTCACAGTACCATGTGGTAAAAATAGGACAACATTGATATATCTGAAATATTAGTCTGAAATGTATCTCACAGTGCTGGTATTGACGCTGAGGAAAATGGATAGAGAAGCAGAGTTTGCCCTGGGCTGCTCTGTGAGTGCACGGCGGAGCTTGGAACCTGTGTAAAGTACGGAGACTTCATTTCTGTAAAACTGGAACTGGGTGATGGTGACACTCATTTAATCCTAGCACAGGGCAGAGGCGGGTGGATCTCTGTGAGGTCTGTGTACTGAAGTTCTAGGGCAGCCTTGTACGCTGTCTTTAATAAACGAGGACTGAGCAGTAGTCACCACCCTTCTCTCCGAAGCTCTCCACACCACAGCTGCAGCCTCTGTCAGCCCCATTCAGGGTTTTCAGTTTTGAGACAGGTGTTGTTATTTAATCCAGGCTGGCCTCAATCTCAAGATCCCCTGCCTCTGCCTCCTGCGTGCTGGAGCATAGCTGGGCTCATCTGTTCAGAAGGACACACGCTTTTTCTAAACTGAGAACTTCATGTTTTGGGTTTTACTGAGAGATGGAGCTGGTCTGGGCTCTTGTGACCTGACGACGTGGGATAAGAACAAAGAATGTTAATGACTTGCTTCAGCTGATGCTTGGAATTCGTTATTCCATGGAGGCCCTGCGGGGAAAGTCTCAAGCTGCAAGCAGAGCAGTGAACACTTTCCCTGGTGCAGTAGTTGCTTGGGAACTCTTCAGGGTCAGGAGTCCCCTTGTGGGGAGTAGCTTGGGGACTGCAGTCAGGTGAGGCCTGTCCTCTGCAGCACGTCCTCTGGCTAGCTAGCACAGCCCTGGCTCTGTCTTGACTCTGCGGTCTGGCTGGAGGATTGCAGCAGACAGCTGCTGTGCTCCGGCTGCAGTGCTCTGCAGGCCATGCGAGGTGTGGTGCGTGGGCTTCAGTTATCCCTGGCCATCATTTGCCGTGTTTGACCCTGAACTGATACTTGCTTGTTAGCCCTGGGGCATCCTTTGTGTGCTCTGTTCTCAAGAAAAGGTGCTTGGGAACCATCCATCCAGTGTGGCCAGCCAGTGCTTTAGGTTTCATGCATGGCCAGGCAGCTGGGGAGAGGATGATTAGTTTACTTAAAGAGGTGCTTCTGAAGTTTTCAGAGTAGGACTGACCTCCACCAGAAAGCTGGAAAGGCCTGTCTAGACTTAGGAGTTGAGTGGCCAGGTGCACACGACTGGAGGGAGGGTGTGGAGAGGGAGGTGGGTGTAAGAACAGGGAAGGGTCCTGATCATCAGGTTACAGTAGCCAGAAGAACACGGGTCTACAAGAGGCTATAGAGGTTATAGGGCAGCTTGGCCAGTGAGGTAATGAGAGGGGTGGAGGTGCTAGTCACAGTACCCAGACCTGACTTGTACCAGACTGGGGAAGCGTCACTTACTGGTGCGGGGCGAGTTGCCATCCAGTGACTTTCAAATATGTGGCCTTGTAGAAGGCTACAAACTTGGATTTATGTTTGATCTCAGCATTTTGTGCTCTCATTAGAAACCAACAAGCTGTGTACTCGTCAAGACCCTGGCTTCCTTCATCCCGGCTTTACTCTACCTGCTTAGCTGCTTTGAGCCTTGTCTCCTCTTGTTGAGAGGAGCTAATGGTACATCTCTCTCACAGGGATTTACTGGGACCCTGGCTCAGCTCCAGGCAGAGACCGGTGGCCCTTGGCAGGAGCTTACTTGACTGACATGCCTCAGCTCCAACCCCAGCATCCGCGAGCTGCTTCAGCGTGTTTGTGCTGCTGTAACAAAACACGGGAGAGTGGGCAGTTAGTAAACGTGGAGGTTTATGGTTCACGGGTCTGTAGAGCTAAAACTCAGATCGGGTGGTGGCAGATGGTGTGCCTGGTATCTGGTTTCTGCCTCTGGTTACTGTCCTCACTTGTGGGACAGGGCAGAAGGGTCTGGATCCTTGTTTGCAGCCCCCCCCCCTTTATAACAAGGTCTCCATTTCTGGCCTTAGGAACTCTGCCCTTGTGATTGAATCCCTTCCTGCATGCCCCACCTCTTGACACTGTCACACTTAGGTCTCTGTTCCAACAGAGGAATATTTTACATCACAGTATCTATCAAGTGGGCCTCTCCCTGCCTTTTTAGCACAACAGGGTACCAAGTGCCTCTTGTGCCCACCTGTGTGGCTGAAGGAGGGGCATAGCAAGTGTGCCCCATTAGCTGTTTCTGAGCCTGCTGGCCCCTGGGATTGCTGTGCACTCAGGGCTGGTGTCTAGCAGACGTCAGGTAGTAGAACGCACCATGTTCTCATTCTGCTAACAAATGAGCCCTTCAGTACGTCAGGCAGTTGTTGAAGCATAGCCCAGAGCTCCGCTGGAAGCTGGGAGTGTGCCTGTGGCCTTGTCGGAGGGGGACTGGGCTGCCTGAGCCGGGGCTCAGAGATGAGGGCTCTGGATGGAGCCTGAATACGAGATCTGTGCTTGTCGTTGCTTTTGTTTGTTTGCCTGTTTTTTTTTTATTGTTAAAAGAAAAATTTACATTTACT
>JAQHUG010000362.1:786822-815699 GCA_028555095.1 Dicrostonyx torquatus
AGAGAGAGCAGGCAGAATTGAGGAGATGCCATGTAGCTGCCAAAGGAGAAAGACACTGGAACCTTACCAGTAGGCTACAGCCTTGTGGTGATACATAAATTAATAAAAATGGGTTAATTTAAGATGTAAGAGCTAGCTAAAAATACGCCTAAGCTATTGGGCAGACAGGGTTGTAATTAATATGGTTTCTGTCTGATTATTTGGGTCTGAGCATTCGGGAAATGAACAAGCAGTTTCCACCCACAATGTGCCTGTCTCTGCCTCACACGGATTAAAGGTGTGCACCACCACACACACCTAGCTTGTTTCTTTTTTTCTTAAATTATTTTTTGTGTGTGGTGTTTTTCCGGCATGTGTCTGCACACCATGTGCATGTGGTGCCCTCTAAGCTCAGGTGGACTTGAGGGTACAGATGGTTGGGGGCTGCCATGTGAACCTGCCAGTGCTCCTAACACCTGAGCCATCTTTCCAGCACACTTTCAGTGTAAGTCTCTGTCCCAGAGCACATCTGTTCCATGGCATTGTCACATTTACATGCAATAAACGATCCGGACATGAGGACAGTAGTGAGTCACGTGTGAGATGCGGCAGTGAGGAGCTGCACTGGGACAGTGGGCGCCGCCTTCCAGTGGTTTGAGTTGGGGAGAACTGGATAAAGGCAGCAAATTTCAGACACAGACCTGAACAACAAATGGGTTTGAGGTGGGAATGGTTTCAGGACCCCAGGATGCTCAGGAGATGTCAGTGTAATCCACAAGTGGGTTCTAGTTGGGTTGTTGCACCCAGTGGAACTGCAGCTTAGCAAGAGGCTGTTTGTCTGTCCCTTCATCCAGGTGCTCTACTTCAGCCATAAACACAGACTAGTTCTTCTTCGGTTTTCGGTGTGATAGAAGTGCCTCAGAGTTTCTTGATATATGCCGTTAGGGGGACTCCTCCATTGTACAAACAAGCCTAAAGTAACGTTTGTCACCACAGTGCCTCTGACTGGAGAATGGCAAATGCAGGGATGGGCTGTTAAGAGCTTGTAGTGCATCGTGTGCTCCTCAGCTCAGATGCCTTCCTATGAGAGGAGGATCGAGAAGGAGGCCTGACGTCAATGCAGAGCCTCCCAGTAGTGCAGACTTCATGCTGCAGGCAGGAGTTTGCACAGAACAGGAGGTAATTACCCAGCTCAGATGTGTGGTGCAAGGTGCCTGGTCCCCAGCTGTAAATCAGGATCCTTTGTAACGTTGCAGAGCTAAACATGCACCGCTTTACTGCACTCCACAGAGCTCTCGTGCCTCTGCAGTCATAAAGAGAGGTTGATGCGCCATCTGCAGCAAACAATGGGGATGCTATTAAATTCCAGGACCTCTGATGGAAAGACCCTCGGTTCAGTTCCCCTTCCTCTGTATCACACCGCTCGCAGAGGCTGCAGTCTGCAGTGAGGTCCTTCCATTCACATCTGCTGAAATCCCAGGAGCTTCCACGTTGGTGTGGGTGGGAACAGACGGCTGTGTTAATCTCCATAGCAGAAGGAGCCGAGAACTGACTGTAACCTGTAACGCCAGTGGTTCCTGGCGCATTGCCTGTGTCCTCACAGTACCGAAGCTCCCACATTTCCTCCTTAGTTTTCTGGCTGTGGTGATTCAAAATCAAATACTTGGATAACGGTGATTTTTGGTTCAGGAAAGAATTTAGAGAAACCACTGTGATTTCATTTCTAGAGGCTCCTGGGCTCTGTGTTGGGCTGTAGTTTCGTGACCGGCTCATCAAGCCCTTTTCTTATCAGTTTGATACCGATGGAGTATTTAGTTCTTGTTAAATTTAAGACTTTGCCTTATAACCGTAGGTTTATAAAGTTAGTTTTGTGGGAGAGTGAGGGAAAAGCCAACTGTTGTTTCAGAGGTGAGGAGCTTTGGTGTGCCTGGGGCAGTTGGCAGGGAGCTGAGGTGACCATTGAATGGGCCCACTTGTCAGTGCAGGCGTCCACAGAGGGGAATACCCTTTGCTCTAGGAATAGCCCCATCTGGACCAGCAGGAATGACCTCAGGCTCTGTGCAGCCACCATGGCTCTTAGGAACCGTGTGCAGCCATGGTCTGTGCTCACTGGTCTCAGCTCCTCTTCGGGCATTCTTCCTGTGTCTGTCACAGTGGAGCTGTTTGTAGTCAGCAGATGACACATGTTCTTCTTATCCATCTTCCTGCCAAGCAGTGGACTCTTCAGCAAAACAAGGCTCCTGGGCTGGTTCTTCCTCCAAGAGCAACCATTGCTACCTTGGTGATAGGCTGTACACGTGGACTGCACACGTGCCTTGAGAGCTGCTTTCTATGATCGGGAGCTGAGGAGATGGCCAGGGACAGCTGTTTTCCTTCTTTTCTTCCTTCCTTCCATTCAATTTTTTCCCTTAGATTTTTTTTGTTTGTTTTTTTTTGTTTTTTGGAAGAGTGCTTCTCTATGTAGTAACCCTGGAACTCTCTTTGTAGACCAGGCTGACCTCAAACTTAAAGATCTGCCTGCCTCTACCTGCCTAGTGCTGCCACTTTTCTTCCTATGTTGGATTTACAGACCTGTCCTGTGGTGGTTTAGGTACTGGTGTTGTTTCAGAGCCCAGTACTTGTGTATGTTGTGTGTTTGTGTGTGTTGTGTGTTTGTGGGTTGCAGTTAGGGTTGCTTGGACCTGCACTTCGGTGCCTCACCACTTAAGTGGGCTAGTTGCTGGTTGGTGGGAAACTTGAGGGGCCACACGTGGCGTGCCGCTCAGTGAACTGTGGGTGCTAGCCTTGGAGAAAGTTCTGTTGTCCCCTGTCCCCCGCTGCCTTCACTCTCAGAGCCCCAAGGGTGGGCCTGTAGCTCTTCTTGGGCTGCTCCTCTTTCCATAGGTTCCTGCTTCTGCTCTGAGGGGCAGAATTGATGGGATAGTGCTGGAGCTCCTCCCTGACCCCGCCCTAGAATTCTGCATTGGATTTGCAGTGGGATGTGCTGGGCACCCGTGCTGGCAGCAGTCAGTGTCAGCTCTGCCTTACTAGGGTTCTTCAGAGTCAGGCATGGGTAACCTGAGAAGAATGGAATGTGCTCTGGGCCTGGGAGGTGCTCGTGGAGTAGACTGATGTGGATGAACTGTCACTCTGCGGTGACCCCAGCTTGGGAACTCAGGTTTTGATTGGACAGTCCTGTTATGGAGGCGCTGTCATTCCCAGCTGCTGTCGTGTAGGACTGCACCATGCTCTGGTGTTGCTGGCTTCCTCTTCTTCTCAGCATGGCGTGATTTTCTGTGGAGCCAAAGGTTGGGCATCATCCACCTGTTTGTGTTTCTGTGACAAACTGCAAATGAGGACTCCTAGCCACAGGCAGAATTGTAGCTGGCTGACTCACTGTTGACATGATTCAAACTCTTGTGTGAAGCGCTTTGCCCTGTCCTCATTAAATTTGTAAGATGGTATAGATATGACTTGTGACTGTCGTGGGTTAACCGTTGTGCTGTGATGGTTTCCCTTAGCTGTTTCCTGCCCAGATGTTAGTGATTATGCCCAGGACGAGTGTTTGCTTGTGTTTTTGCTCTGGCATTAATCATGCTTCATCCTGCGTCTTTCCTCCTCGTCTTTCCTCTCTTCTTGCCTGACAGCTTTTCCATGGACTGTGCTCAGGGAGAATTCTTATGGACGGATACTCTTCAGCTGAGTGGCTTCTTAGTCAGCCCTGCCCACACACTTCCTGCCTTGCCCTGTCCCCAAAAGGCCATGATGTTGCAACAGCCCTTCTGGATGTGGAACTAATACCTAAAAGCCACTTCCAAACTCACAAACCTGAGCTGCTAATTGAGTCTTATTGTAGCTAATCAGAGAGCACACAGCTGCCCTCATTTGGGAAGAAGGTAGGCTGTGGAGCTCATGCTGCTTTCGTGGTGCACAGAACAGGTTCCAGCCATTCTGTCGCTGCTCAGAAGGAAGGGACACACACGCACACGCACACGCACACACCCCGTGCTGTATCAGGTCTGAGCAGTTGCCCTTTGCCCTCTGTCTCTGTACTGGTGCAGGGGCGGGGAGACCAGGATGTGCAGACTCTGGCTCTGGTCCGCCCAGAGGAACACTGGCCTTCTCTGACCCCTTTCTCTAATCCTGCCACGGAAGTGGAAGCCAGTGTGGACATGGTGGTGCATGCCTTTGATCCCACCACTCAGGAGGCAGAGGCAGGTGGATCTCTGAGTTTGAGGCCAGCCTGGTCTACAGAGTAAGTCCAGGACAGCCTTGTCTTGAGAAAAAAAAAAAAAAAGGAGAAGAAAGAGGAAGGCTAATCTGTGGTTAGTGTGCCCCAGTGCCGGGGAGACCGTGGACTCTGAGGTCCTGGCGCCTGAGTCACACTAGGAGGCTCCATTGCCGCTCTGGTGCTTTGTGCTCAGAGAACCCCCATGTGCTCCTCCTGCTTCCTGTGTCCTTGTCTCTGGGGTCTGGAGATCAGGCGCCTTCCCACCTCGCCTGCTATTTTTGCAGTGGAAGAGGCCTTGATGTTTTTCCTCCCAGCCTCTAGAGGACCTCTCTCTTACCACTCTTCTACTGATGAAGTCACTGTTTCTGTGTGCACGGATTTGGACAAAGACACAATGCTTGCTGAGGACTGACTGTAGCCCATCCAGCTCTCTGGCACCAGCGCATTTCTTCCTGGGGTGGGCTTCAGAAGTGAACCTTTGTCTGTGGTCCAGAGCGCCTGGTCACATGGCCCTGAAGAACAGGTGCCAGGGTACAGCTGGAGGTGCTGACAGTCAGGAAGCAGAAGGCACCGAAGGCTGAGTTTTGGAGTGCCAAAGGGAGTCCCCATATGCTCACTGCATGCCACTGTGAAACTGTAAAATTATCCCCAGCTGATGGGGGAGGGGAGTGGTGGGTCCTAGGGAGTGCACTCTCCCCGTGCTGTCTGACTTGGTACTGTAGAGGAGGGGAGTGGTGGGTCCTAGGGAGTGCACTCTCCCCGTGCTGTCTGACTTCCTACTGTAGAAGACCCATGTGTCATGGAGATGTCTACACGCCTGGGAGGTCATCATAGTGCTGGGCCAACTACCTCTGTGGAGATGTTTTAGAACTTGGATAAAATTAATATAATATAAAACCTACATTTACTTACTTTGGGATGTGTGTAGATGGTTTCCTTAGTCACTTTCTACTTTATTTTTTGATTTGTTTTGAAACAGGGTCTCCACTGGATCTGGGAAGATAGCTCAGTGTGTAAGGTACTCACCGTGCAAATGTGGTTCTGATTGTAAACTCCTAGAAGCCCAGGGAGGAGCTAGGTGTGGTTGTGTGCGCTGTCACCCTAGTGCTGTAAGAAGCAGAGACAGCAGGATTGTGGGGGCTGGAGAGACCCTGCTTCAAGGGAGTAAGGCAGAGAGTGACAGAGCAGGATGCCTGGCATCCTCTGGCTTCTGTGTGTATGCATGGGTGCACACGGCACACTCATGTACACACATGTGCGCATGCTCACATACATGCATGCACACAAATCTCTGCTACTGTCTAAATGGTGCAGTAACCTGACAACACTTTACCGTCATAGCCAGCAGCCGCCTCTCGTCTTAGCTCTGCTTCTCCTGTGTTTTCTCTTATCTAGGCTCATGGTCTTCCAACCTGAAAATGTTTGCTTGGAACTTTTTGGAAACTTCTTGAAAAATACTCTTTTTAGGGTGAGACTATGGGCAACAAATTTTTATCCTTTGTCTGGAAAATGTTTCTATTTTGTTTCTGTTGACGTTCTGAAGGATAATTTTGTTGTGGGTAGAGTTTGGTGTACTTGACTTTCTCAGTTTCAAGGTGTTTTCATCTGTAAACTCTGTCTATTCTGGTGAAATTTTGGCGGTGAGTCTCAGTGTACTCTACCATGAGCTGTATCCAGTCCTTAGCATTGAAGACTGCGCTGATGACACCCTTCTTGGGCTCATTTCAAAGCTCTTCCCTTTGGTTTTCTGTAAGCCAGTACTGCTCATTGGTTTCCTGACCGGTCAGACCCAAATAATCACAGAAACTATATTAATAACAGCACTGTTTGGCCAATGACGTAGGCGTATTCCTAGCTTGCTCTTCAGTTAAATTCACCCATATATTAATGTTTGTATTGTCACGAGGCTGTGGCCTAACAGTAAAGGTTCTGGGCATCCGTCTCCTTCAGCAGCTACGTGGTGTCTCCCTGACTCTGCCTACTTTCTATGTATATCTCTTCCAGCCTGGCTATATTCTGCCTGCCATAGGCCAAAGCAGCTTTACTTATTAACCAATAAGAGCAACACATATATACAGAAGGACATCCCACATCAGTTTTCTTGAATTGGTAAAATGTTGTTTTGTGTGGTGTTGTAATTAAGTGGGGAGAGGTGCAGGTTGTATGTTCCCAGTCCCCAGCCGCTGGCCCACTCAGCCGCTGGTTGCTTGTTTATGCCCGAAATAACCACATGAGAACTGTATTCATTTAAACTCTGCCTGGCCCATTATCTCTAGCCTTTTCTTGGCTAGCTCTCATATCTTAAACTAACCCATTATAAAAGTCTGTGTGTCACCACGAGGTGGTGATCTTACCGGGGATCATTAGGCATGTCTGACCCTGGAGGCTTCAAGGCGGGCTCTCTCTCTTCCTTTCTTCCCAGAACTTCCGGTCTGTCTACTCCACCCACCTAAGGGCTGACCTATCTTACAAGCCAGGCAGAGTCTTTATTTAACTAATGAAAGCAACAGAAATAATGATGGACCCTCCTACAGTGTGGCTCATCCTGTCTGGCCTCTTTGATCTTTTCATCAGTTCTGCTTCATGTGTTGGAATCTGAGAGACTTCCTCATGCACGTGTCTCTTATATTCTGTTCAGGGTCGCTTCTGTCTCCTCTCTGCTGCCTGCTAAGAAGTTTGCTCCTCCACTGAGCCAGGTCCCTAGCCCACAGGAACACTTCTGAGATTGGGATACTGTTAACATTTAGTCTGACAGATGGCCTCGACACTGTTGTCATTGCTTGCATGGTGTATAGTCATGGCCATGAGGCCCTCCTGTGGAGACTGAGTCCCGAGTTTCACTGTTAGCTTTAGAATCAGAGACAGGACACACAGAGGAGATGCCACTCCATTCATCTGTGCCCACAGCGCAGCCCTAAGTGACAGGACACAGAGGGAAGCCAGCTCAGCATAGTGACACTTCTGGGCCTTTCAGGAAGTGGTGGAGTGGTTAGGCAGCCCAAGGACCTTCTTTTTCTCTTACCTGTAAGGCCGATAATCATCAGAGCTTAGCTTTTATTGAGTAACTTTTACTGATTATCATGTAGAAATCCCATATGAGAGAGCATTTGTTCCCTTAGCAATACATAAAATAATGACTGCACAGCCCAAGGTGCCTTAGATCCTATTGAAAACCAGCATGTATTTCATTGAAACTGTAGTCATATCTACAGACTTGGGGACAGTGGATAAAAATTTCCTTTAATGTCTTCACAGAACCCCTGTGTCACCCCATGGCTAACCCTGGTTCCACTTCCCAGTTTCTTTTTTTTCCCAGTTTGTTGCAGATTAATAATTTCTTGAGGAGAAAGTAGTTTTAGTTGGTGATACAGGTGCTGCAAGAGACCGACCCATCTCACTTCCTGTCTTGGAGTCAAGGAAGAGTCCAGGAAGCAGAGGTGGGGCCTGGGAAGGCAGTTCTCACAGGTCTTGATAGGGGGGCCCCAGAATGCTCCGTGCTCCTGCCAAGCCCTAGCATAACCATCACTCACCCTCATGATGCCCAGCTTCTCTGGGCTGAGAAGGGCAGACATTGCGACTGTCTCTAGGGTGGGCTTCTTCAGGAAGGCCTGGGGTTTTCTCCTCAGAGGTCCTGTGTTTTCTCTCGACTTCCTGGCAGACGCTCGGCTGCCGCTGCTGGGAAGGGCATCCACCTCCTCACCTGTTTTTGTTGTGGCTGTGTTCTTGCTGCTGCTACCCATGGAGTGCTGGCTCTCCAGCACAGGGCTTGTAGTTTGAGTGTAGTATTGCCGAGGACCCTGTGCGCCCTGAGCTCAGCTCAGCCCTGCACACCAGGGTCAGAACGCTGGGCTTGGCGGAGCACAGAAGCCTGTTGTGTTCACTCTTGCATGTGTCACAGCTCATGTCATTTGAGCTGTTTTATGTTGCTCTGCATATGTTGGTGGTTTTCCTCCCAAGCAGTTTTTAGATGTCATTTGCGTGTAGTGCCATGCAGAGCTGGAGTGGGAGGGGTTAGCTCGATTGGTTTTGACAGTTGTGTGTGCCTGTTCCATCAGCACTTGGAACAGACCGCCAGAACCCACAGACAGTGGGTTCCTTCCGCCCTGTTCTCCTTTCTCCTCCTGCTGATGTTGGATTTGAACCCGAGACCTTGCATATGGTGGGCCACCTCTAAGCCATGCTCCCAGCCTCACTGCCCTCCTTGGTCCTCTATTGTGCACCATCCTGTTGGCTTTGTCCATCCTTGGCCTTCATACGGCGGCCCCTGGCTGTTTCTTGTGTTCTTGGCTCTCCGCTCAGCTCCTCTGGCTCCCTCCATAGTGCTGCCCGTGCCAGCAGTTCGTTCCTTTCTTTCTGCTGCTGTGTAGAATCCCTGTGTGGATGAACCCGAACTCATTAATGTCCTCACACGTGATTTGGGTTAGTTCCTGTTTAGTGTCATCACTAAAGCCGCCGCTGTGGAGAAGCCTTCGAGTGGCTTACAGTGTCGTAGTTCTGTGTAGATAGCGGTGTGAGGCTGCAGGTCATGGGTGGCTGTATGCTTTTATTTGTGCTTTACAAGTCCCCTGAAATTGACAAAATGACAGCAATTTCGCTTCCCTTCTACAAAGCCAGGCTCTGAGGAGAAACCTTACCTACCGTTCTCTCCTGCAGTCTGGAGACATGAGAACATAAACACCCTTGATGTGTGGTTGTCTTTGAATGAACTCTTAGGTGGTGAATAGATGTTGTCTTCACCTCAGATGGGACTCGTCCTGTAGTGCATGGATGTGGATCGTGTTTATCAGTGTCTTGTTCAGATGTGTGCCTTCAAATGGATGCGCAGTATAGGAAAGACCCAGATTAACTGCTTTTACCCGGCACAGTCGGGAACTAGAAATAACTGGTGTCTCAGAACCTCTGCTCCATCCTGCAGAGAGACACACAGAGAGACGGCCGCTGTGACCACGCATTGTTTGGGTGCTTCTGTGCTTCTAGCCCAGTCCCGTTTAGATCCCACCTCAGCCCTCTTGGGTTTTCCAGCTCTCAGGGTCTGAATGGAACTCCTTTGTAACAGCACAGCTCCGCACAGTGTAGCTGTCAGAGTTAGAGGCGGCTTCTGTGCCCAGTGATGGACAGAGTGCTGGCACAAGGCACCACTGTCTCATTGTGCTCCTGTTTGTGGAAGACTTGAGCAGCCAGCGTTAGCCCAGTGTTGGGTGTTCTGCTCCGGGTGCTGGAGTGCTTCTCCCCCTTCATCCCTTCGCTGCCTGGCTGCTGCCTTCCCACCTTGGTCCTCTGAGAAGCACCTAGTAGGACGCAGAACCCTGGACCTCGGTGGCTAGGGACCGCAGGCTGTCACAAGCTGTCTGGACTAGAGGATGGGGTGTGTATAGTAACATGGGTGGTTCCTTGCAGAGCGTTCTCTTCAGAGGACCTGGAAGCCTTCTGATTAAGTAGAAGATTCATGTAGAAGTCTTAATCCCAGAGCAGCGACAGTTTCAGTCAGCATTACACCTTTTTTTTTTTTTTCCTTCCTTCCTTCCTTCCTTCCTTCCTTCCTTCCTTCCTTCCTTCCTTCCTTCCTTCCTTCCTTCCTTCCAACGGGATTTCTCTGTGTAACAGTCCTGGAACTTGCTTTGTTACCAGGCTGGCCTCAAACTCAGAGATTTGCCTCCCTCTGCCTCCCAGGTGCTGGGATCAAAGGTGTGCGCCATTGCCACCTGGCCCCAGCATTACATGTTAACAGAACAGAGGAGTTTAGCTTTTGTGAGCTGTGAGGCCTGTATTCCCTGTCTTGCCTGTTTCTGCTACTGGCAGAGGATGCAGTGGGATTGCTTTTTGCCTGCGCTCACCCAGCTGCGCTTTACTCTGCAGTCCTAACTGCCGAGGGCTTGCTGGGTGCTGCTGTAGGAGTGTCTGAAAACTGTCCTGGGTATTGGGACTATCACTGGCACATCCCAATAGTTAACTGGATTGCATTTAGAGTTTTTTAAATTATGTGTGTGTGTGTGCGCGCACGCGTGTGTGTGTGTAACATGTGTCCTCATGTTTAAGTACAAATCAGTGCCGGTATCCTTGGAGACCAGAAGAGGCCCTTGCATTCCTCTGGAACTAGAGTTACAGGTGGCTATGATCTATCTTGTGTGGGTGCTGGGAGCCAAACTTGGGTCCTCTGCAAGCACAGTGTTTGCTCTTGACTGCTGAACTCCATGCCCTGGACTGGATTTAGAGTCACCATGGAAACAAAGGTCTGGGTCCACTTAGGTAGTTGTTTCCAGAGAGGTTTAACTGAGAACGTAAGACCCACCCTGAATGTGTGTGACACCATACCATAGGCTGGGGACCCAGACTGAATACAAAGAAAGAAAGCTAGCTGGTGTCTGCCTTCTCTGCGCCCAGCTTCATGCTCCTGTCGCCTTGCCTTCCCTGTCGTGTGTGCCCCACATAGTGAGCCAGACTCCACACTCCTTTCCTTAGGCTGCTTTTGGTAGATATTTTGTCACAGTGTAGAGAAAAGTAACTAGCTTCCTCCAAGCCATGACTTAACCGACCATCTCTGTTGACCTGAGAGCTGTCCCATTGTTCGGGTAAGGAGGGGTTACATGTCTTGTTTCTGTGGCCCCCTTAAAGGAGAGATGCTTGTCTTGTGTCTTCTAGTGTTAAAATGGATTTGGTATTGTCTGAAAGGTTATTTTCTCCTGACGTTGGTTGTGAAAATACATTATATCTTTATTATCTCCTTTTTTCTGGGGTTAGGAAAGACTTCCTTCCCTGTATCCAATCTGTTTGAGATATAAGAACTAGAGAGGAGAAAGAAGCTGGGGCAAATTACCAGTGTTTTGAAGACAAATGAGAACTGGGTGTGCTATGGGTATGCACTGGTATAAACGGGGTGCCTTCAGTGCCACCACCCTGCACAAAACACAGAGGAGGCAGAAGATAGAGATTCTGCCACCTCATCCAATGCAGCAGAACGCCACGATTGTCACCCGAAGCACAGCGCCTTGCTAGGAGCTGCAGATGCTTGAGTGACAGCAGAGGACCCCTACCTGGTTGGCTTGGGCAAAAAGGTCAGGGTCATGGCTTGCTTTGGTCTTTAGAAGCAAAGCCAGATGTGGTCCCCACTACAAGTCTTGACAAAACAGCTTGGCAGAACCATCTGGGATTGTGGGGGGCAATCTGAGAGCAGCGTCTTAGAATGAGAAGCAGTCACACGGTTGCCAGAAAGTCATACTGAATCACTGTCATGCCCCGGATCAAATGCTGGATGGGACACTGTCGTGTTCACAGGGAAGGACTTGCACTGTTGGAACTACACGTCATTTGTACACTTAAGAGTGCGCAGCACTGGGAGCTCTGCCTTCTCCATGATGCATTTCCTCACCAGCTCCTCACACCAGGGCGCTATCCTAGGTGCCTTTTGGTCCACTCAGCACTGCCCTTTGCTTCCTGGTCCCAGAAAATAGAGGAACTGCTGGTGTCGGGGAGGAAGGCTGGCCCTGTGGCTAGTACAGCAGGAGGGCACTCCAGGAAGTGGTGAGGACCAGGTAACCACGGGGCTTCCTCTGCACTGTTGCTTCTGTGAATAAGAATTGATACTGAAGCAGATTGTAAAGGAGGACGGGGTTGACAAAATGGCCTTCCCTGACAGAAAGCACATACCAGATTACCTGAGTCAGGCGCAGAATCCATGCTTGAGTTGCCAACCTTCTCACATTCTAGTGTATTTAGGTCTTCTGACTTCAGAGCTGGGAGCAGGCCTTTCCCTGCTTGGAGTGCAGCCTTCCCACCATGGCCTTTGTAGGCTCAGTCTCCTGGGCCCAGGTGCAGCTGTTGACAAGTGAGAGAGAGTTGTCTTCTCAGGGACAGATGTGAAGGCCCTTCACTAGTGTGCTAGTTGTGTTTGGTCATCATGTCAGCGATGACATGCTAGATAGGAACTGGCAGAACTCCGCTGTGACAGTGTGTGCTGCCATGCTTCCTTTCGGCAATGTCATTGCAGTGACTACAGGAGCTGCCATTGGCCAGCAGCAATGTGCTGTGAGCACAGTGACCTTCAGACGAGAGTCTGGGACCACGGGAGTCGGTGCCCATGTATGACATGGAAACACCACCTCGAAAACAGGTTTGACCCCTAACCTGCTTTGTTCCTTGGTGCAGATTTCAGACTGTGTAGAGCAGTTGACCCTGGTGCGGCTGCCTCGGGACCAGGAGTTCAAGGTCGCCGGGGCTGCAAGACCCAGTCTCGGATACGTAAGCTTACAAAACTCTGCACTGTGTACCAGACCAGTGCTCCTTGTCCTCCCCAGGCTCCAGCAGGCCTCGAGTGGTGTAAGTGTTCTATGCGGTGTGTGTGCTCCGCTGAGTGTTTGTGTGGGTGTGTGGATGGGAGTGTGTGTGGTGTGTATGCATGTATGCATGTGGGGTGTGTGTGTGTTGTCCGTCTGTTCATCTGTGTTGGTGCTCAGTACTGATTGTTCCTCAATGTGGTCCTCCCCTTCCTCTCGAGTGAGTGAGGTACCCTTGCTCTCTTGGCTTGGTCTTCCCTTATTAGCTCTGGATGGAGCCAGAGGTTGGCATCCCAAGGAACCACTCTGCTTTCTCCTGAGTGCTCTCTTTTCTTCCAGTTTGTCCAATTTGCCTTTTCTGGGCTGGACCTCTGGGTCTCCCTCTGGCTGGCCCTCCCTTCCTTTCTCTCCTGCCCCTCCCCCAGAGCTGCTCCCCCTGATTCCTGGTAGTTAGATTTATGAATGTGAGGTGGGATGTTCCTTCAGGGCATTTTCCAGGTCAGAGTGCTCTCTAATTATTATTGATTCTTTTCTTCTTCCTTCCTTGAGACATTTATCTAATTCTTTATCAGTAAAAACTTGGGGGTAAGAACCTGAATGATCAGATAAGTGGTTGAGAAGTGATTTTTTTTTTCTCTTGATTCAAAAGTTAACTTTATCGACAGTCTGGGAGTGTCAGAGTGTGTTCAGACTGTCCCACAACACTTCCTTGACAGCTGATGTTTCTGTCTGCCTCTCTGCCCATAGCTCCAAGTAAAGACTGAGCTTCAAGGGACTGTATGGTGACTGGGAGGGGCTCGCTCCAGTAGGGAGGGTAGGGAGGGTCTTTATGGGAACCTTGAGAGCTCCAGGCACCTTTGCCTGAAGCTTTCCACTCCCCTCGGGCTCATTATTACTGCCCTGTGGTTTTCAATGTTGCCTTTGCCCAGAGGGTCACAGAGGGTCACAGAGTGGTGGTGGATGTGACACAGAGGAGCACAGTGTGCAGAAGGACGCCCTGGGGTCCTGCCACCCAGCTTCACTCTTCACTGGAGCCTGGTTGCAGAGTTGCTGCCGTGGTGCTAAGCAGCCTTTGGCTGAGTCCCAGTAACTGCTCCATTTGTATATTGCATCCATTACTTCTTTTTAAGATAGGGACATTAGTAGGTTGATTTATTGTTCCTTTTTAAAAAGGGCTGATACCACAAAATAGGTTTTTGAGCAGATACTTAATAATTAAGGAATCTTTGTTCAGATTCAGGCCTCGTGGAAGAAGTGGGGCTCTGAATTTTCCCTCCTGGCTGTGCTGAATCTCCTCACGCTCGCTGTATGAGGGTGAGGTTTGGTTGAGGACTACAAGGAAAAGAACAGTAGAGCAAATACGTGAAGTCTGTCTCCTTGAAGTGGGCTTTCCAGAGCAGCTCACGGTGGGGCCTGAACCCTCAGCACTGGGTGCAGACTGGTTGTTTCCCTGGAGCTAATTGGCTAGTGAGCCTGACACTTCTGATTTGTGTCCCTCAAAGCCAGCCAGCCTCCCTCCCTCCCTCCCTCCCTCCCTCCCTCCCTCCCTCCCTCCCTCCCTCCCTCCCATAACCATTTTGATTATATTGCAAATTTTTGGAAATGCCCTGTCTTGACTTTATTTATTAGCATTCCAGAAAAGAATTCTAAGGGAGGAGATTGCTCGGAGACTCACTAGACTGTTGTAGGTTAGAGACATTACACTGGGCTTTTTATCAGCTGCTTGACAAGGCACTGTGGCACCAGGTCGTACTTAGCAGATTAACTCGGAGTAAAAGGAAATTTTCACTGGGCACAGACACTGTGCGACTATGAGTGGCCGTCCCTCCTGCCACGGGCCTGCTCCTCCAGCCTGTGCACATGGCTGGGAGACAGCCACTTGGGACTCTTGAAGCTTTCCACCATACTCCTTTTGTTTTATCTTTTATTTTTGTTTACATTATTTAACTTATGTGTAAAATATAAGAATTAAATGTATTATGAGGTACCATATGATGTAATGTTCTGTGTTTTTTTTTTTTCTTTTGAGTCAGTCACTCACTACTGTCTATAGTCCAGGCCGGCCTTGAACTTGAGATTTCACACTCAAATCTTCTGTCCTTTGCCCCAGAAGTCCTACTGTTTATTTCATAATGTAAGACACAGTCCAGCTTTTAGAGGCCAGAGTCTCAACCGCGAGCTTCTGTGAAGTGAAATCTGCCTGCAGACTCCCAGCACCCAAGACTCAGAGCGAGCACTCTCCTGCAGACTGTGGCCTGGCGTCCTCGACTTGAAATACATGCATTTAGGCCTCAGCAGCCCCACTCCTCCAGTTCTGACCCTCGTAGGACACATAGCTTAAGCCGACTCTACCCCATGCCTGTAGCCCTCTTTGGCGACGTCCCGCAGTCCTTGTGTATCTAATATTCTGGGGTCTTTACTGCAGCTTAGGCTTAATACAGTGACCTTCAGCGTCTGTGGGGACTCTGACCCTGTCACACCAAACCTGTCCGCAGCTGCTCTCCATAAACCCCCAAATTTTGTATCTTCCATGTCTTCAAAACTAGTACCACGGTGGTGGTGGGGTGGTGGCGGCTGGAGAGATGGCTCAGAAGAACAGTGGCTGCTCTTGCAGAGGTCCTGAGAGCAGGAGAGAGCCAGTCTCGTGCTGTCCCCCGCAGAGCCCCAGGTTTCCTTTAGTGGCGCTGGTCTCTGGAGCAGGTCGAGCTGCTTTGGTCCCTGCACTCTTTGGGATGTGACACTTGCCACACACCTTTCCTCCATCCCAAACCAGTCCATATTGAATCATCCGTCTTTGTTGGATTCAGCATCGCCAGGGGGGTCTCAGGACATAGAATGAAGCCAGAGTTTTGGCAACAGTACCACATGAAGGGCTCCCAGCCAAGTTCCTCACCGAGTCACTGTCTCCTCTGAAACTTGGTGAGCTGGGCGGACCTCCACTGCCCTTCTTTCCTTCTGAGCAGCCCGCTGAGCTCCGCCCACAGCAGGCAGCTGATTTTCCACACAAAGTCCCAAGCCATTCTACCTTCCTCACCCAGAACGGTTCGGTTCCAGAGGCCCAAGAGCCGCTTGGTCTATCACAGTAGTGCCTCACTTCTGGGTGCCAATTTCTGCTTTTGTGTCATTTCTCATTGTTTTGGTAAAACATAAGCAACCTTTGCTCTTTGCTCTTGACTGTGGATGTGACCGACTGCCCCAAGCCCCTGCTGTCCTGACTTCCTGTAGTGACTTTTTCTGCCTTAGTTTTCTTTAGCAGGGTTTGTCTCAGCAGCCGGGGTAGGACTAAGGTCGCCCACCCTGGCTCCCCAGTTCTGTAGCCAGAGCAGGACCCTTTGCATTTTTGTGGTTTCCTTTAACTGCAGCCTTTCCGTTCGCTCGATGTTGCCCAAGTTGGCCTGGAACCAGGGCTCAAGTGATACTCTAGTGCTGGGGCCTGTTGAGCAGCTGGGACTCCAGCCACACACCCTCACACCAGCTGTTTGATCTGATAATCTCCGACATTTGCCCTTTGTGAGAGAGTGGCGGCTTGACTAAGACCAGTCAAGACCGCTCTGTGGGTCATCTGTTTGAAGTGCTTGCTCACCTGGGAGTGGAGCTGTTTGAGAGACAGAGCTGGACTCCAGGAGCTCAGTCCAGTGCCTCTGCATCTGCTTCCATCAGGTAGTAAAGAAAGCATCTAACTGGGCTTGCTTATCGTTTGACCATCACAGCAAGAGAGACCTGCCTGATGCTGAAGCCAGTCACACACCTGAAAGTTGGGAGGCGCACGCCGCTCTCAGTGCTGTTCAGGCTGCTTGCGGTGCTGGTGTCTCGCTGCGTGACTCTGCGGTCTTAGCGGTGGTGCCCTGCCCTGTGCCGCCCCCTCCACGCTGCCTGACTCACACCGTGCTCTGACTGCCAGGACTTTTCCTGCACGTCTGAAACACGACAGAGTAACCCTAAAACTATTTTTCCCTAACCATGGCACTTCTTTCACCCTGCGGACAGTGTAGGTTTCTCCTCCATCCGTTTAAAGCCTTTCAATGACTTTCCTGGTCCTGGTGCAAAGTTCACTCTTCAGCCGAGCGCAAAACTTGCTTTTTATCTGGTCCACCCCCGCTCCTGCACCGTTCTCACGGTCCCCCTAGACTCAGCCTGGAGGTGAACTTTCTGGTGCTCTTGACCTTTGCTCCAGCTTTGCCTCTTGACATCTGTTCACACTTACGGTCTGTTTCTTGATGTCGTTTTCTTTGGAAGCTGCTCTTGAATCCTGACTACTTAAAAAACAACAACAACACCCAAGCCAGGTGTGGTGGCGCACGCCTTTAATCCCAGCACTCAGGAGGTAGAGGCAGGCGGATCTTGGAGTTCCAGGCCAGCCTGGCCTACGGAATGATTTTCAGGAGAGCCAGGCCTACACAGAGACACCCTGTCTCAGAAACCTTTAAGCCCTAGGAAATATGCCTGCTGCTTTGTTCCCTAGAGGTGCTGATCTTGTCCTCTAAGGAAATTGCCTTGCGTCTTAGCCTCTTCTTTACTGCTGTGAAGAGACGCCATTACCAAGACAACTTTTAAAAGAAAGCATTTAATTGTGGGCTTGTTACAGTTTCAGAGTGTGAGTCCACGACAGTCATGGTGGGAAGCAAGGTGGCAGGCTGGCATGGTGCTGGAGCAGTAGCTGAGAGGCCGAGAGAGCAAGACTGGGCCCGAGTGCCATGGGCTTTTGAAACCCTAAAGCCCACCCCCCAGTGACAGCCTTCCTCCAATAGGAACACTTCCTAACCCTTCCCAAACAGTTCCACCAATTAGGGACCAAACATGCAAATATATGGGGGAGGGGCTGTCATTCTCTTTCAAACCTCCAAAACCAGCGCACACTGGCCTGGAACTCACTGTGTAGACTAGGCTGGCCTCAGATTCTTTAAGGATCTTCAAAGCTGCATCACGCGTACCACCATGCTCCTCCTTATTTTTAGAGTCACGGTCTCTCACTGAACTTCGATCTCACTGAACCCCAGGGATCCTCATGTCTTTACCTCCGAGATTTAGGATTGTAGGCATGAGCCACCATGGCTGGCGTTAAAATACAGGTTCCACGGATTCCGAGCTTGTACAGCTGATACCACTGACATGCGCATGCGTCCGCAGGGGAACGGGAATCTGTGCTAGATTTACCATGTTTCTGAATATTGAATAGTACTTCACAATGGAAAGGGGTTTGAATGATTGGCTCAGTGGGTAAAGGTGCTTGCACAGGAATGAGGCCCTAAGTTAAGATCACTAGCACCGGCTTCAAAAGCAGGGTGTGAAATCCCCCTGCTGGGAGACAGAGACAGGAGGAACCCAGAGTCTTGCTGGCCAACTAGTCTAGCTGCTAGTGAGTTCCAAGTCTAGTGAGAGACCCTGTCTCAATGAAAACATGGTGGAGAGTGATCAAGAAAGACACGCAGTCAACCTGTGGTCCACGTAGCATGCACTCAAGCACGCATGCACCTGCAAAGTAAAAAGGGATGCGGCCAGTAAGCAGGGACTGTGCCCGTCTGAGTAGATGGCTTTTCTCTTTCATGTCTAACCCAGGAGGTCAGACAAGCCTAGCAGGGTCACCGTAGGATTAGGCGCCCATCTGTTTTCTCAGTTTCTCCCTCTGCATGGATTAGAATCTTTCAGAGACGTTTCCTGTCGCCCGTGTTGTTGCTGCTGTCTCTTGTGCACGCGCTGTTGGTGTTTATCGTGTTATCTGGTGAAGTGACTCTTCGGGGTGCTTCATCCAGCAGAGCTCTGGTCTCCCCATCACTCACAGGCCTGTTGATCACCCTTTTCCTACGTTTCTCCCTCTGGTTAAGAAATTTATCAGTGCAGGCAGACGTTAAGGTTTCTGTCCTAGTTTGGGTTTCTGTTGCTGCGTTGAAACACCAGAACCAAAACAACTTGGGGAGGAAAAGGTTTACACTTCCAGATCACTCTGCTCTTCGTAGTTGGAGGAAGTCGGGACAGGAATTGACACAGGGCTGGACACTGGAGGCAGTAGGTGATGCAGAGGGCATGGAGAAGTGTTGCTTGCTGGCTTGCTTCCCATAAGCTGCACAGCCTGCTTTCTTACAGAGCCCAGGACCACCAACCCAGGTGGTCCATCCACCAAGGGCTGAGCCCGCCTCAACCAGTCTCTGATTAAGAAAAATGCTCTACAGACTTGCCTACAGCAAGGTCTCATGGAGGTAGCTTCTCAACTGAGGCTTCCTCCTTAGATGACTCTAGCTTGTGTCAAGTTGAGGAGAAACTAGCCAGCACAAGGTCTTTATGAATATTCAAAATTGAGGATTTCTGTCCTACTGTTTCTTTTGTCTCTAGTTTCTTACTTTTTGAGCCTGAGCATTACGGATGTTCATTATGGTAAAGATAACTTGAATCCAGTTTAAGGCAGGTTGGGTTAAAGGATGTTGTGAAGGGTTTGACCCGGGGGAGTTTTAGTGCCTTCTGAGTGGATTGTCTGTTTCTCTGTCACTCAGTGTGGTGGCACATTTGTCATCACCGCCCTGTGCTCTTCCCTTTTCTGACAGCTCTCCAATGTGTTGGGGCCAGATCTCCATTTATTGTCCAGGCAGGGTGGCAGCAAACCAGTGCCGGAGTGGCCTGGCTGCCTGATGTCTCAGCCAGAGAAAGTAACCCTTGTCCTCCTTGGTGACAAGTCAGACCCTCTCTCTCTCTCTCTCTCTCTCTCTCTCTCTCTCTCCTTTAGCTCTCAGCTGCTCTTCTGTGGCCAGCTGAAGGCTCTACTGTAGATGTTGCCATTAAATTATCTACTTCAAAACTTGTTCCAAACTAGACCCTTCTTCCTCCCTGGAGCTATCCCTGAGATCCCTGGACTGTTTGCTGACTTTGGGGTTTCTGTCCTGGTTCGTGGCTGCATTCTTGGCCATTCTCTCCTTCTTACAAATGTCCATTCTTTGGCTTCTTGCCCTTCACTGTACACAGGCTCCCTAAACGGGAATGTTTCTGATCCCCTGGATTCCTGGGACTGTGCCAGCTGAAGCCTGTAGTAAGTGAGAATCACGTCTCCAGTGGGAATCTGTCCAGCTGCCCAATCACACCTGTGTGCACCTTTGTCTGTGTCTTCATAGCAGTAGCCCTCTGCCATCTGCCGTCTCAGCTGGGGCTGGCCTAGTAAGTACCCACCTCCCTCGGTCCATGATGGGCCTGTTCCTAATTGAGAGCATGAAAGAATATGGCTGTGCTGCCCTCTGATAGACACTTGGGTTACTGCCTATAAACCATAGGTCTCAGCTGGTATCTGTTGGATAAATTGTTTGAGTGGATGGCACTGCTGTATTGTATGTCATACCCAAAGGGACTTAGTGACCTAGCAGAGACCAGGTTCTTCTGTGATTTTATGTGCCACAGCCCTGAAGACCTGTAAGATCCCACGTCACACACATGAGGTGTGGCTGCTGCACACACACACTTCTTTCAACCCAGCACGTGAATTAAGTGGTTTCCTCAGGTTAAGCAGTGTGCCTAACCTACTCCATGTGCCCCAAGGCTGGCTGTCTACAGTAACATATCCAGTTTGCTGATGGTGTGATCTACTGCTGGAGTCGAGCCTGGCTGTCTACGGTAACGTCTCCGGTTTGCTGATGGTGTGGTCTACTGCTGGAGTCGAGCCTGGCTGTCTACGGTAACGTCTCCGGTTTGCTGATGGTGTGGTCTACTGCTGGAGTCGAGCCCATGAAGGTCGGGGGCTGACTTGGCTCCTGTTTTGTTGT
The DNA here is from genome assembly GCA_028555095.1 of Dicrostonyx torquatus. Lineage (NCBI taxonomy): Eukaryota > Metazoa > Chordata > Mammalia > Rodentia > Cricetidae > Dicrostonyx > Dicrostonyx torquatus. The sequence continues at coordinate 807,021 of JAQHUG010000362.1, forward strand.
TTTTCTAAGGACCAGCTAATCTCAGTCAGGAAAACGTGGTCCACAGACACCAGAACTGAGTAACCGGTTTTGGTTTTGATTTAGAATCAATAGCTCTTGAGGAGAAGAGCATCATTAAGAGTTGTCTCAAACCAGATAATAAGCAGAGTGCCTGTGCCTTGGAGATACCAGTGTCATCTGGACTAGAGGCTCCAAGCGTCTCCTTGTACCCTGCTACCCTGGTGACCGTGTCTCTTGTTGCGTGGTTTCTTTATATTGTGCGTGGCCAGCTCTGATCCCAGGCTGGTGACAGTGGGCAATGAGCAGCATGTGTCAGCCCTGCTTCGACAGTGTCCCTGCTGACAGCGGGCTGTGGGCAGTTGCTGGAGCCACGGAGGTGAGTGCAGTAACGCAGCTTAACCAGCCCTTAACATAGTGCAAGACCAACACTGCATGCTTTGCTATACTTTTGAGAGGTTCGGTTTTATTTCATCCATTTTATTGAGTACTGGATTAAGTAGATATTAAGAAGCAATGTAGGGGTAGTCTTTCCTGTTAGCACTGTAGAGGAGACTAGGTTTACACAAATGACGGCTGTTTATTAAATGCTCCAAGTGATCCACATCCCACCTCACATCTGATGAGCCTGCCAGGTATTCAGACAGATATAGTAGGACACCTGGTTGGTCCAGACAAGTCCAGTCCTCATCCTTGGAGCCTGTGAATGTCACCTGTGGTGAAAGGTGCCTGAGTTGAGATGTGCTCACTGGGATCAGCCTGTGGATTCTCACTTCTTCCCACACTCAGCTCAGGTACAAGCTGAATTCAGACAGCCGCCCTCTGCCACTGTGGGGCCATGTCTAGACTGGAGTGATGGCTACTGTTCCCAGGCTTGCTTTCCTCTTCTGCCTGTAGTGCCCTGTGTTGCTCATTGGCAAGGTGTGTGACATCATTTGGAGGGTGTGGTGTGAAAGGGATTTAAGTTAGGTTCTTACTCTATAGCCTATGCTGGACTTAAACTCTTGGGAATCCTCCTGTCTCAGTCTCCCAAGTGCTGAGATTCAGGTGTGAGTTATTATGCCTGGCACGAATCATTTCTTTTCTTTTGTATTCCAGTTTGTGGCTCCCTCCCTTGTTTTCGGTGTTGTAGTAGTAGTAGTAGTAGTTATAGTAGTAATAATTAATATAATAATAATTTATAGAATTGGGGTGGCGCACAGGGCCTTGCGTATGCTGGATAGACACCATACTATTGGACTGTACCCCGACCTGAATTCTATATTTTGAATTTATAAACTATTAACAGAGATTTGTACATCAAACTGCACAAAAAGTCATGCACAGAGTTGTGTTGTTCCTCACCCCTTTCTACCTGCCCTGTGTCTAATTGCTCCAGGTTTATCTGTCTTTCTACCTGCCCTGTGTCTAATTGCTCCAGGTTTATCTGTCTTTCTTGTGTTTCAGCAATCTTTTTTCTTTGGATCATATTTACAAAAAGACACCATTCTGCACACATTCCTTTGCACTCTGCTGGGAGCCACTCGCTCGCCTTCTGGGGACCTTAGCATTCATAGTTAGAGCTGGATGCACAGGCCTTCTAGTGTGCTGGGTTCCTGTTGTTGTGGGTGTGTCTCAAGGTGAATCACAGTATCACTGGGTCATCAACGTGCATGGTAGGTTTTTTTTTTAAATAGTCAGATTTTTTTCAGGATAGCATCCTGTGCCATTTTACATTCCCTCAGTAACCCGTAGAGAGCTCTCATGCCGAGTCCAAAGCTTCTGACTACCACATCCAGCGCATGTGTCTCTTAGCCCTAATCCTAATTTTTTTTTTAGTATAAATAAAGTTGACTGTTATATTTCCTTATATTTAGTATAAAACAGTTGACAGCGAATGACCACTGCCGTAGTTTCAATGTGAGCGGTTGTTCCGTGTTTGTTTTCTTCCCTACCCCTGTCTTGCATGGCGTTGTTTCCATTCTCTGTATTCTTGACTGATAATTCCATCTCCATGTGTGCACAGCTGCTGCTGCCTGTGGGCTCTTTTCTAGTAGTGATAAAAAGAGAAACCACCTCGAGAACAGACCTTGGAGACTAGGGGTGAGGGGTCATTCCCCTCAGGGTAATGGAGTCTGCCTTGGGAGTTTCTCTGGGACAAATACAGACTCAAACCTGTACATCTCTTCATGACGTCAGAGCTGACAAGGTATGCCTGAGACCTCATGTCTCAATGAGTCGATACAAAACCAGGCTTGGTGGCGCACACTTTGAATCCCACCACTCACTGTGGCAGAGGCAGGTGGATTCCAAGAGTTCCACGCTGCTCAAGGCTGCATAGTGAGACTCTGTATCAACAAAACAAGACTGCAGAGATAGGATTTAGCGCAAGTGTATTTTGCATGTCTCTTGCCTAGATGTGGTGCCAGCACTTGCCACGCAAGAACATAGCATATCCTCATAGCAGTCCCTCGAGCGCACGGCAGATGGACCCATGCTCTGTGCAATGGAGTGAAGAGAACTGTGTTCACCGCTCTGATTCAGTTCTGCTGCAGAGTCTGCTCTTCCCTGCGCTGTGTCCGTTGCCTAGAAGGTGCTCTTCCTGGCAAGGTTGGAAAGAGGCCACGTGTCTGCCAAGGAAGAACTGGTCTTGCCTGGCTCCTGCCGAGGCTGCTGCAGTCGAGACTAGACTGTTCTGCTTTGGTTCTTAAATGCAATTTATTTTAACCTTAGAAGCGGGGCCATGAGTGCTAAGATCACATGGCTTATTGCAACTGCCAGTTCTAGTTAGTTCTGGTGGCTGCTCCTCTGCTCTGCTAGCTCAGCAGAGAGGAACAGCCCACACCTTAGCCTCTGTCACCTACGTTGCCTTTTTGTGGGCTGTTCCTGTGGACAAGGCCCGTGGTCTGCTTCTCCCGAAGACCTCAGGACGGGCACTATCTCTGCAAGTGGGCCTGTTTAGGGTAACATCTTTGCCAGGTGTCCCCTCTTGCCTTGGATCCTCAGTCTAGCCTTCCTTCAGAGTCACGTGGATCCCTGTGCAGCCTGTGCTTTCCTCTTCCCATTTATCTCCCAGCATGGTGACTGTGTGTCCCTCCCTGAGCATCCTAGTGCTTCATTCTGAGGAGTCAACCACTTTCTCTGAACTGCTTTCTATAGACCTAGGTGCCATCTCGTATTCCCTTTGTGAATGTGTTGTATTTTCTGCACTGTTGGTACTCCACTGTTGATGGAGTAGGGGTGAAGTGTCCATCTCTGTTGTCTCCCACACTCATTGCCCATGTCAGTGGTGCTAGGTCATTGGCAAACTCCTTGTTCATGCTGAAGTGACGTGCCATAGCACAGTCCCCAAATCACTGTTTTAGAAGAAAGGAAGTCAGAGGTCAGTGCCGATCATGTTGGTGCCTCTTCAGAGTAGCCAGGGGTGTGCGTCTGCCTTGCTGTGTTCAAGCTGTAGCGTGCGGCCCAGAAATGGGGTCTGCACAGCTGCATGGCTTCCCGAAGCCTCATGGTCACCGCTCTGTTCAGAGTAGGTGGGTCCTCTCCGCCTGTGCCCAGTGCTTCCAGAGTAAGGACGTTTCAGATCTGATGTCAGATCACCGTGTGCAATCCTCACCGTGCTCTTGGCTCCGATTACTGAGTTTTTGAAAGTTGTGATTTCATGGCAATGTAGATGTGTTTGGGATTTTCTGATACATAAACAACAGCATTCACTTTCCCAGTACGTGTAAGTCAGCGTGTTCAGTGTGTGTGTTCAGAGAGACGGGAATTCAGAAGGGTGCCCCAGATTGGAGGACTATCTGGTGGAATCGGTGCTGAGGGTGACCCCAGCAGCTGACTCCTGGAGCCCCTGAGAGCACGAGATTGCAACCCAGGGGAGGCCACTCTGTGGGAAAGGCACAGAAAGGGCAGAGACTGAGAGCTTGTGCCCACCATGAGGAAGAAGCCCAGTGCATGCTGACTGTGCCCAGCCCTGCTGGCAGGGATTTTATATGTTAACTTCTTCACAAAGGCTGTGCTTTTTTGTGCCCTCCCCTCCCCCACTGTCACAGAAGAGACCCAGGCAGTTTGCTAAGATCACAGTTTTCATGGGTCGGGGTCACCTGGCTCCAAGTGTGTGCTCTCCCTGGATCAGCAGCAGTATCTGTGGTGACAGGGTGGGATGTTTAAACGGCTGGCAGTCAGGGTTCTAAGTGAGCTCTGTTTTGTCTCATAGACGGCTGCTCCAGCTCCACACTTTCCACCTTGGCATCTGCCCATTTGCTCCAGAAACTTTACTTCCCAGGCCTGGCCTGAGGGCTCGTCAGCCTTTCCTGGGATGGACCAGGAAGGCACTAGGGTGATCCTCCTGCTAAATTGCTCCTCTCATTTCCTACACTGGTTCTTCTCCTGCAGCAGTGGCACAGATGGACTCTGTGGAGTCCTTGAGCTCCAGCTCATCTGTGGAGGCTCAGGCTGACGGCCCTAGCCATGCTGTAGTGGCTCGTGGGTGTGCATGGGCTAGAGATGACCTCATGATGGCTAATTATGCAAAACACATGACCTTTATGGGTCTCATGTATTGCAAGTAAATTAGACACTCTGGATTTGGGCTAACAATAGCACTCCAGGTGCTTCCAAACATTTGTCACATGTACCATGTACCTAGAGCATGTCTGCAGCCTTTTTAAGGCCATAGGATGACCTTATGAGTCAGTAAATATTCTTCTGTCCTCAGACAGCTAGCAGCTGGTCAGGAAATGAACACATGCACTTTTATGTCCCCATTGGCAACATTATTCTCAGAGAAGCTGGATCTACACCTCTTAGTCTGTGATAAGTGATTTATGTACTCACAAGACAGTGTAATCCTGTGTGGAGAGGGCTCTGCTCTGGAGCAGTAGTCAGTACCAGGCTTGTCTTCAAAGTCTCAATCGCCGCGGTGTGCGGTGTGAGCCGAGCAGACCTGCTCTTTCTAGAGCAGTGGGGGAGCTGATGCGCGATGCTCAGCCTCATTCACCCGTGATCGGTCAGTTGCTGCTGACTTCCAGGACCCCGTCCGCCCGTCAGGTATCAGCCAGGACCGAGGAGCCCTGGGTTTCCCGTGTGTGCTGATTCCCTCACACACTGACACTGTCTTCTTGTGTGTAACCCTGAAGATGATTATTGAGCACACAGTAGCAGTGCGCATGCGTAGATGTGTTTTCTGGAGTGTGGTAATCTTCCTCATTATTGCCGTGTCTGGGTCTTGGTTAGGTTTCTGTTGCTGTGATAAAATTCTGTGACCAAAAAGCAACCCGGGGGGAAAGGTTTATTTCATCTTGCCGTTCTCAGAACATCGTCACTGAGGAAGGGCAGGCTAGGTACTCATGGCAGGAAAGCGGGGCAGGAGCTGGGGCAGGAGCTGGGGCAGGAGCTGGGGCAGGAGCTGGGCAGGAGCTGGGGAGGATGCTGTTCACTGCTTGCCTCTCATGGCTGCCACAGCCTGCTTTCTTACACAGCGCAGGACCACTTTCCCAGGGTGGTACCACCCACAATGGCTTGGGCCTCCTGTACCAATCATCAGTCAACAAAATGGCAGTCAGATTCCCAGGCCAATTTGGTTGAGGCATTTTCTCAACTGAAGTTCTTCCTTTCCAGACGACTCTCTGCTGTGTCAAGTTGACGGACAGCTACCCGGTGCAGTCTGCTTTTGCTAAAAGCACTTTACAGATTTTTACCTATCAGGACTCCTCCCTAAAATCTCTGGGCACACCCTGGAAAGTGCTTTCTGTAAGCAGATTTCGTCTGCCCATTGCTCAGAGGCAGAAGCAGGGAAACGTCTGGATGTCTGCTCATTTGCCTGTAATTTATGTTTGTAGCTTTTCTCTTTCTCTCGTGGGTCACTTCCCTGTGCCCATCCTCTGCCCTTGGCTTCATTCAGCTTGTCCTCAGCCTTCTGTCACCCACCTGTCTCCCGGCTTCTCACCTGGCTCACTTTGGAGCCAGTTCCAGATGTCATGCCATGTCTCCTCTTTTCTAAAGGTAACTGACTCTTCAGTCTTGAACAGTCGATCGGTACAGCTCACAGATGAGGGCGTCCCTGATGGAAGTGTGTATTAATCTATTAGTCGGTCCTTCTGTGGCCCTTTCCGTGTTCTGTCTGTCGGCTCTTTCTGAGCATCCTGGAATTAATGTGGTCTGGGTTTTGTTGACGTCTACTCCAGTGGTAAACCACACTGGCATCTGTCCCTGGGATTCCTCAGGATGCTGTGAACCTAGAGGTTTGTGCTGGTTCTGGTGGCCGGGGGTGCTTCGGAAGTGGCATTGCAAGCTCCTTTTCATGGGTTGTCTTCGCCTGTGCTGTGAGAGCTCCCAGCAGTCATTGCCTGGCTGCCCTCCCCCTGCGGTTAACCAGGGAGTTTCCTACACTTCCTCTGATCTGTTGGATAGCCCGAAGTCACTGGCTGACAGGACAGGCAGCGCCAGTACGTACTGTCCTTGATAGGCTAGTTTCGAAGTAATACTGGTTCTCACAGGTGACCAATGAGGGGGTGGGCACATGAATTTGGCAATAATTGATGTTCACTGTGTCTTGCTACTGGCAAAAAACAAGAGTACCTGTTTTGTTTTTTAGTGGGATGTGGTGTTTAGAGAGCCTAATCAGGTCCCAAGGGTGTGTATTGTCCACACTCAGCCCTTGCTGACTCAGGTTGAGGATGCCAAGATTTCTCCTTGACCCTGTGGTTCCGTGTTAAATGGGAGCTGTGCTCGCTCCTCCTCTGAGTGTCCGGGTGTTTCATGGACGCCAGCAGCCCCACTTCTGTTTAACACGGAACTGCACTAGTTTCAGAGATGGTGGCAACTCTCCCACCAGTGGTCTTGAGAACTGCACCTTTGGTGCCTGCTTTCCCTCTGATGGCAGGCTCAGGTGTGGGCACTTTGCCCTGTGTCATGGTCCCTTGGGAGAGCGCTGTCTTTTCAACAGCTATCTGGATGTGTAATCAAATCCATTTGTTTGAAAATGCTTGCAACTTAAAAATTATTTGGTGGGTGGAGAGATGGCTCAGTGATTAAGCTTACTTGCTGCTCTTTCAGTCGACCTGAGTTTGGTTCCCAACATCCACATGGCAGCTCACAGCCATCTGTTAAGTTCAGTTCCAGGGGACCTGCTTCCCTCTTCTGACCTATGTGGGTGCCAGGAATGATGTATATATATTCAGGCAAGCAGTCATATGCATGAAATCTTTAAAAAATTAAAATTTCATTTTTGTGTATATGTGTGTACATCTGAGTGTGCTTGTGTGCACTGTGTGTGTGCAGTGCCCATAGAGGCCATAGGAGGGCTTTGGGTTCCCTGAAACTGGAGTTACAGGTAGCTCGGAGCCATGCGGTATGAGTGCTCAGACCCAAGCTTTGGTCTTCTCCAGAGCAGCAAGTGCCCTGAACTGTTGAGTCATCTCTCCAGCCCCTTGTTTACAACTTTTAAGGTCTTCTTTTAAAAAGAAATTAACTTCATTTTATAGTCATGTAAAGTTTTCCTGATTTCAAGTTAAACAAGTCAAGGATGTCAGGGAAATCTGACCGCTAATTCTGTTTTCTAGCCAACAACCCCCCCCCAACTTAAATACTCCAATAATGTGTGATATGTATGTAAGACTTGTATTCTTCTTTTCTGTATTAATGGTGGGCATAATGCACATGGTTTTCTTCTTAGTGGGTTTTTACGGGGGGCGGGCACTCTATCAGATTAGAAGCCACTTTGGAATGGAAGCTCTGTTCTTTTGTCAAACTCAGAGCTCTTCCATTGTAGGCCATTGGTCTGCCGTGGAGGCGAACCCGCTCCCCCGCTCCCCCGCTCCTGCACGTGGGAATGGTTGCAGGCCGTCCTTTACGGTGCAGCTGGCAGTCCTGAGGACCTAGCACACCACAGATGCTGCGTGCCGAAACCCCAGGGCCAGGCTCTAGCTGAGAACAGTAGTTCCTGTGTCTCTGCAGGGCCCCTGCAAGCGGCTCTGAGGAGGTGGCGGGAACCCTTTATTTCAGGCATGGAGTAGCCTGATCTGTAAGCTAAGATTTCTGTTTTTGGACTTTTGCCTCTTTTTCCAATCAAGGAAGGCGGACTTGTTGGTGAATAATGCATAAGGGGAAGAGGGGCGGTTTTACAAATCTCACGTGAAGCTGCTCTTCTGGGGCAGACCCGTGGTGGAACCCGAAGTGTCGCCACCTTCTCCCTTCTGCGTCCGTGTGGCTGCTGCTAACCCATTGGATGGGTCTGCAGGCTCACACAGCAGAGACCCTCGATGGCCTTTTCTTCCTTGTGGTAGAAGCCAGGTTGTTCTGGTTATCAATGAAGGGAACCGAAGACATTTGGCTAAGGCTAGTGAAGTAATCTAAACTAGTGTCAGAAGCCACGCGGCCCAGCAGGTGGGCTTGAGCCCCCAGCGTGAATGCCTGGAGTGAGCTCTGCTGGAAAGATAGCTCACGTACCATCTGATACCCAGACCTCTGTACTCCACGTGGTTTTTCTTTTAAAAGGCAGTGAATGGAATTATGGAGGCTGCACCTGTGTGTACTGCCGAATGACGTTTGTGCTAGAGACCAGGGAAGTTGGCTCCTGATACCCGGGCAGGCCCCTGTAGAGGCTCAACACTCAGCAATGCGTTTGGAACACGCTGTGGGAGTGGAAGGTGGAGGCTGTAACTTTCTTCTTACAAGTCCTCTGGCTTGGTGTTTTTCCTTCCT
>JAQHUG010000362.1:826022-847337 GCA_028555095.1 Dicrostonyx torquatus
GTGTTCTTAACCGCTGAGCCATCTCTCCAGCCCCTCACAGCTGTTTAACTGTGGTTTTGTTATTGGGGTTTTCTTAGTCATCTCTATTGCTTGTGTTTGTAAAGACCTTGGTGTTCATTTCAGGACCACATCACTAGGTGTTCAGTGGAAGAGGACTGTGCGCAGTCAGACACCACTTCCGTGTCTTTATAACATTGCATTGCTGCTGTGTATGCTGCAGGCCCTTGTTTGAGTAAATTCTCTATGCTCCATGGTCTAAGAAAGTTTTCTGGTTTCCTGAAGAGTCCCTTCTTGTGTTTGACTTGTATTGACATGTGACGGCTGTCTTTAATTCATGTCCACTGTTAATGTTGTTAGTGAGAACAGTCACATGACCACACTCTCTTCTAGCAAAGGCTTGGGGCCACCTGTGCCCTTAGCTGCTCCTGTAGCTTCGCATCCAGGAGGAGGATCTCTCTGGCCCTTCCCAGTGCGTGACAAATATCTCTTTTCTTGTTCTGCCACAGGCCCGGTACAAGCAGAGCCTCGATCCCACTGTCGATGAAGTGAAGAAGCTCTGTACATCCCTGCGCCGGAACGCCAAGGAGGAGCGGGTCCTCTTCCACTATAATGGCCACGGGGTGCCCAGGCCCACGGTGAATGGAGAAGTCTGGGTCTTCAACAAGGTGGGCCTGCCCCCAGCCTCCACTCTCCTTCCCTAGAAGGCTTGTCAGCTTGGGTGTCCCCCGACGTCTCCTGCCTATAGCTTTTGCTGGCTGCACCCTGGGTGTTTCATCCACTCAGCTTTTGGAGAACAGTGACAGGTGACACGCCGCAGGCCAGCAACCAGAGTGCCTGGTTGAGGGTGATCAGGCAGAGGAGCCACATCTTTTGGAGGCTGTGTTGATGAAGGAGTCGTCAGACTGCATGTGTGGGTGTCTTGTCCTCAGTAACAGGCGGGTGCTCACATGGATGAATCTCCTGTGTAGACAGTGGTAGTGTTTCTCCGGTTCCTGAGTGTCAGAGAGCCAGCAGTTCCTTGGAAAATGAAAGTGTTCTGAGTATTCCAAGAGCTGATGCCCGGCTGCTGCTTGGGTGTCATGGGAGCTTTTCTGAAAGTCAAAGTTGAGCGTCCAGGGTGCCTTGAGCAGAGATTAGAGGTGAGAGGGGATGGCTGCCCCGTCTGAACTGAGGAGTGATTTCACACATTCTGCTGGCCGAGTTCATGCTGTCTGTACCGAGCAGCCTGTTATGCGGTCCGCACCTCTCTGCTGTGTGGGGCTCCCGCAAAAGTGAGCGCAGGTTTCTGTGGCGCCCTCTGCAGGGTCAGGACTGGGCAGGCAGTGGACCTCCTCGGCCTGTGTCGCCATGGCAGGTGCTGCTTCAACGCCACCTCCTGCAGATGAAAGCCACACACAAAATGTGCCACTGGCCACTCACATGCTTCAGCTGGAGAACTTCCTGCTAACGTCCACCATCCTGTTGTCCCTGCGCTGCTATCTGGTGAAACCAGCGGGGTAGTGAACAGGGGCCTGGAGTGCAAGACCCAGTTCGCTCCCTCTGCAGGGGCAGTGCCATGCTTTCCTTATAGAGTCTGCTTCCACCTGCAGAGCTTCTCTCCATTTCTAGTCATATTATATATTCTAAATACGTGTGCGGGGAGGGCCAGCTTTCGGGAGTCAGTTCCTTCCTTCTAGCATGTGGCTCCTGGGAACTGAACTCATGATGTCAGGCTTGACAGCAACCTACTAAACTATCTTGCTAGCAAAGTTAGGAAAAAAGGCAGATTTTAAAGGAACATGGTATCATGGACCACCAGGAACTCTGGAACTCAGGAAAGGGAGCCCTGGGAGCCCTGTGTGCCCTCCATAACCTCATGCCCTTCTCATCCTTCCTCTCTACAGTCTGACTGCAGGGCACAGAGGACGCCAAGCTTCCTATTCTCTAGTTGTGTCACATCACATCATATCTGCAGGCAGAATCATTTCAGAGAGGAAGGGTTTATTTTAGCTTATGAATATATACATAGCAGTGTGTGTGTGTGGTGTGTGTGTGTGGTGTGTGTGTATGTGCGTGTGGTGTCTGTGTGTGTGGTATGTATGTGTGTGTATGGTGTGTGTTTGTGTTTGGGGTATGTGAGTGCACGTGGAGGTCAGAGGTCAATGTGGAGAGTCTTCAGTTGCTCTCTTATTTTTTTGGGTCTTTTCTGAATCTAGGCTTGGTGTCTTGGCTTGATTGCCTGGCCAGGAAACCTCCAGAACCCTCCACTTTCTGCCCCATAGTGCTGGGGATGTAGACACGCACCACTACGTCAGACTTTCCTGGGTACCAGAGATCTCACGTGCACTTTATGCACCGAGCCATCTCCCTGGCTCCTGCTTTGGTTCATGCATCGTGGCAGAGACACGGCAGCAGGTAACTTATGAAGTGGTTGCTGCTGTTTCTTACGTGGTACCACCTGGAAGCGCAAACCAGGGCCGGAAGGGGCACCAAGCTATAGCCCTCAAACCCTACCCAGCGCCCTAAAACATCACCACAGCTGGACACCAATGTAGTTGTTGATTTTTACTCCTTGCCTTTGCTCTTTGGGGGTCCCACCGTCAACTCCCAGATAGATCACACACGGAGTCTTATTCTTTCTTATGAACGCCCGGCCTTAGCTTGGCCGCTTTCTAGCCAGCGTTTCTTAAATTATCCCATTTATATTTTGCCTCTGGGCTTTTACCTGTATGTATTTCTGTGTACCCCTTTTTACTTCTTCCTCCACGGCTTGCTGTGTAGCTGGGTGGCTGGCCCTGGAGTCCTCCCTGCTCCTTTCCCCGCTCCCTTCTTGATCCTCCTTCCTCGATCTCTCCTTCTTTTTATTCTCTCTGCCTGCCAGCCTTGCCTATCTTTTCTTCTGCCTCACTATTGGCTGTTCATATCTTTATTAGACCATCAGGTGTTTTAGACAGGCAAAGTAACACAGCTTCACTGAGTTAAACAAATATAACATAAAAGAATGCAACACATCTTTGCATCATTAAAACAAATGTAACAGAATAAACAAATGTAACTTATCTTAAAATAATATTCCAGACCGATGTTGAACCATAGGAGTCTCTTAGAGACCCTTCAAATTCAAACCAATGCATGGGTCCCCGATAATTTTAAGTTGATGCACTGGGGCCATCCTGTGGGTGAAAATATAGGGGTCTTGGTTCTTCCTTTTGGTAGATGTGGACTCCGTTTCAGTTGCAGACATTGGGTTTGGACTTTGGGGGGTTAGGATTGAGCATAGGCATAGGGTTCCAGTGGGTTTTCTTGTTGGATTTGCACCCTCACCATGATCTACTGCGTGTGCTTTTTTCCCTGATTCCTGAAGATTCATTATTATTATTATTATTATTATTATTATTTTTGACAAGGTTTCTCTGTACCTTTGCAGCCTGTCCTGGAACTAGCTCTTGTAGACCAGGCTGGCCTCGAACTCACAGAGATCCGCCTGCCTCTGCCTCCCGAGTGCTGGGATTAAAAGCGTGCGCCGCCACCACCCTGCAGAAGATTCATTCTAGAGTAACCACCAGTGCTGCTAGGTGTCTTCTCATTTCTCTGCTGTGTGCTGTGCTGTGTTCTGTCTGTCTGTCTCCTCATTCCTCATGTGCAGGGCAGCATCAGATGGGTCCTCCTTCTCACTGCATTGGCTGTGTGTGGGAAAGGGACATCTGGCACAACTAAGATTTCCCTGGACCCTGTTGACTGTGTATGGGTGCTGCTGATGCTGGCCACACAGTCTCTCTTCTTGGGTTGTTTCTTTTGTCTAGCCCACTTGTCGGAACTGCATTCTAGGCAGATGCTCCATCATCCTGTGAACTGTGGCTGTCTTCTGTAAATTTACGGTTTGTTTCTCGTTCTGTTCGCAGTTGCCTATGGTGGACCGGGGTTGTTGATGCTGGACAGATCTCACTTGCTGCTCTCTCGGGAGATAGCAGCATCTCACCTAAGCTTTCCTCCAAGTTTGTGCCTTAATCAATTATAGTTAGGTCTTTTTTTGACCCAGAACTTTCTTATATGTGTCATGAGGTGGGGGATTTGCATTCGTCCTCACAGCCCGGGTTGCCTCACCGTTCACACCAGCTTTGACCTGGGCCAGGCGTCTTCAGCTTTGTCTGTGCCGATCAGGTGTCTTGGTTTTCAGCGTTTCTTAGTTTAGGGGGACACAGGCACCCTTTGTTCTTCCTGTTGGTGTTTTGGCTAATCTCGGCCTTTTGGTGTAATGAGAAAACACTGAATCCATTTGTTAGTTTCCGTAAGGCGGCTTGTGGGACTGGAGGGTGGGTCTGCAGTTAGGGCACTTGCTTCTCTTCCACAGCATCCTCACTGCCCACTCTGGACTCCACAGGCACCTGTGTAGATGGGTATATTTTCTCTCTCTCTCTCTCTCTCTCTCTCTCTCTCTCTCTCTCTCACACACACACACACACACACACACACACACACACACACAAAAGTAAGTAAGAATAAAGGTAAATCTTAAGGAAAAGAATGCTTGTTGAAATATGGGGTTTATGGGAAGGCCGGTCTCCAAACTGCAGATTCTCAAAGTTTGTCCGTGTGTACGGCTGCTTTCCCTGACAGATGATGTCATTTGCAAATGGATGTTTTTGTTTCTCCTTCTCTGGTTTGTGCCTTGTATGAATTGTACATGTTTTGCGGTGCTGGCCTCTGAGAGAAGCAAGACAATGGGGGTACCTTGTCTCTTCCGTCCCTGTGAGGTCTGCAGGAGGCTTTTTGTGGGAAAAGGGAGGATGGAAACATTTTGTTGTTGTGTTTTTGAGACCGGGTTTTTCTGAGTAACAGCCCTGGCTGTCCTGGAACTCTCTTCATAGACCAGGCTAACCTCAAACTTGCAGAGATCCTCCTGCTTCTGCCTCTCAAGTGCTGGGATTACAGACGTGCAGCACTGCCTGGAAAACAGTTATATCAGCTGAAGAACTTTGCTACCCAGGAATAAGGAGACGGTGTTGGTTCCTCCGCAGCCTCTGTTGTGCTGTGTGTCTTGTTAAAAAGGTGTAGTCCTGCTTGCTTCCTTCTTAGTTATGAGGAGATGCTGTCTTCGCTAGAGTCATTGTTTCTTTCGCGATTGACAGAGTGCTTTTCTCCTCAGGCTGACACGGTGCTGTGTGATAGCCAGGGTGTGAGCCTAGGTGCTGCACCCTGTCCTTGGGTGGCCTGTTTGTCCCTGAATCATCTGCTTCACACATCGGTTTTTAATCTGTGCTCCCCGGTGAGATCTTCCTAGATTTTTCTTACTCTTGTCTTTGTCTGGCTTGAGTAATCAATATTCTGTGGCCTGAGAAAAACGAATAGAGGATTTTCCTTGTGCATTTGTAAGATTTGAATCGCTTGACTGCCCAGGCCGGATTGTTGTGAAGTCCCTGGGTTCTCGTGGTTAGATGTGGATGTTCACGTCTTCTATCCTTCTCCTCATTTCAACACAGCTTCTGAATTTGTTGGTACTTGATGCTCAGAATACCCCTTGTCACCGTGTTTGTCTAGGTAGTGCTAGTGGTGTGTGTCTCTCGTTCTTGGGGCCAAGCACACAGACTTTCTGTTCTTACTTGCTCTAATGAGAGGCACATGTGCCTTTATCCGTCTTGTCAGGAGTAGGATTCCAGCTTTGACCTTTGAGGTGTTCCAGAAGGGGGACAGAACAGTGACACCTCACATATGCCGTGTGTGCTCTGTGGGGACGTAGTGTCCCCTGCACAGTCCATTTAGACCTCATGACACTGGTAGCACGGGCACTTTCCACCTAAGCACGGTATTGTTAAAGTGCCAGGGCCTCACCACCAGTTCCACAGTCTGCTTTCATCAGCGCCCACACGCGCGTCTCCCCCCAGCCACCTCACAGAATCTGCCCGGGCTCACGCCTGTGCCCACTCTCCAGGCTGGCCGGCCTCTGTCACCGTGCTAGCCTTCTGGTCCCCAGTTTCTCTCCTGACTTTGGCTGCTTTTTAAATGAAGTTTTAACTTCTTGGCTTTCTCTGGTCAGTCAGTATAGCCTGGACCAGTCTTGAGTGCCGTTAGAGGGCCTCCAGCTGTGGGACGCTGTGCTGACTGCATGGACAGGGAGCTGTCTGGAGCCCTCCCAGTCTGGCCTTGTTGTCTGCAGCTGCCTGCTTTGTTGAGCCCCTGTGGTTCCCTTACTAGCTCAGTCCTGCTTTATGCTGAGGTTCACTGGAGTTGGGCAGTCTGTGGTTCTCACAGATGTGTCTGCCGTTCCCCAGCATCGGTGCCGTGCAGGAGTCCATTCATTGTCCTAGAGGTCCCCGTGCTCCACCTCTCCACTGCTCTCTTCCTCTTCCTGTCTCCTTCCCCATCCTTTCCTGTCTTTTAGCTCTGTCTTTTTCTAGAAGGCACTGTAGTAGGTGTCATCAGTACTTGCCCGCTAGCCGGTTGCAGTCAAGGTTCTCCAAGTCCTATGGCTACGTAGCTCAGAATTACCAGTAGGTAATTCTGCATTTTGCATTCAGCTCTGACAATCACTCAGTTCCTCCGGGCTCTTTCCTGCACTACTGTTTACACTTCTGCTCAGGGATTACTTATTTTGAGACAGGTTTTCATGCAGCCTAGGCTGGCCTTGAACTCACAGGTCTTTATGCTTCTGCTTCCTGAGCTGGGATTCTTAATGTTAGATGTGGACTTAGGTTTTGGATCATGATCGCTGGTGCGCATGGTCAGAGTATGTTTGTACACAGGACTTTGTTGCAAGGTCTCTGCGCCCTTCGCATTTCCACCAGGGCTGAGTGAAGGCGCCTTTGGTTCCCGTTGCCTGTGTTGACAAAATGTGTACTGGAATCTTGCTGCTGTTGAGTTTATAATTTTTAGTAGTCCTGACGTTTTCAGCATTTCTTCATATGCCTGATCATGGTCTGTTGTTTCCTTGCTAAGATGTCTGCTCAGGGGTGTTTTAGCTGTGTGTGCGGAGCAGCTGCCCCCATCCCGGCCTTGCCGCTTTAGGAACAAGAAGCGACTTGTCTTGTTGCACTTTAACAATTCCTGGTCCGCTTTAGACACGAGTCCTCATCAGGACAGCGTTTTGTAGTATTTTCAGTTTGCGGCTCGTCTTTATTAATAGTGGATGTTGTTTTCACTCCTGGAGAGTTCAGAGCAGTCGGAGTGTCCAGGTTCTGATTCAGGGTCTTTGCTTCTTTGCGAGTTTGCGTCAGAATGAGAAAGCAGGTTGAAGTGTGCAGCTGTAGCTGAGGGCCGGTCCAGGTAGAGAGAGTCACTCATGTGCGCACCTGGTCCTCTTAGCAATCGCCAAGTGCACTTCACCATGAGAAGACGCGCTAGGGTGAAGTGAGGCGTTCCCGATGACAAGCAGGCATCCCGTGTGTGTCCACACTTAGTATCAGCTCGGAACACACCAGAAAGGCCGGGAGAGAAGGAAGTAAACCTGCTCCCTACCCGGGGTGTGGGTGCTGAAGATTGCTAACTAAAGCTTTTTCAGAAAGACAATTCCAGGTGGACCATTGTTTTTCCTATTTAAAGGTCTCAGTGGAAAGACCTGAGCAACACCATTGCTCACCCTGACTGTTTAAGCAGTGCCGCAGCACTCACCAACACCTGCAGACACACTCGCTCTCGTGGTGAATCTGCAGCACTCACCAACACCTGCAGACACACTCGCTCTCGTGGTGAATCTGCAGCACTCACCAACACCTGTAGACACACTCTCTCTCGTAGTGAACTGTGCCTATAATTGTGGCACTCCAGAGTCTGGGACAAGAGGCTGATGAACTTGAGACCAGCCTAAACTATTTAGCAAGGCCATGCCAAAAAACCTTAACCCTGACCCCCAATCCCTCCAATCATATGGGCACTGTGGTGGACTGCAGGACGAAGTAGAGACGGAGGGTGTGGCAAACCCTAACTTAACCAGGTGTCATTTTGACAGCCACGTGCTCTCTGATCTTGAGTGTCTCCTTTCGGTCGTCTGTATCTTCTCTATGGTCCTCTGTGTGTATCTAGTTCTCCACGGCAGCAAGGTCTTTGTTCTTAGACACCAGGTCCCTAGCACCTAAGAGGGCTCGTTCCTGCCATCTAGGTGAACCCGTTAGTGTATAGTTGGTCATAAAAGCATATTTGTCTCTGGTGCAAATATCTTTTTTGTTTTTTCCACTGTGTTGTCCTGTTGATTGATCTTCTCATGGATTTTCTATTTTCATGTGATTGTTCACCAGAGACAGACAACATAAACCTCAGTCATACTATGCAGGCCTGTCGCCTTCACACCTACTCCACGCACCCCAATGAAGCCAGTGCTGTTGTAAATGATACACTGTAGGGATAGGTAATATTTAAAACACTTGGATCGTATCTGTCATAACTCTACAGCTTTCTCTGTAAGTCACTGGCCTCTGCCCCTAGAACTTCCCTTGAGTTCTGCAGGATTCCAGCTTCAGCGCTTGACTGCCCTTGGGCTTCCTGGTCTGTCGGGCAGTGGCACCCACAGCATAGCCACTAGTGGTTCATGAGGGAGAAGAGCCGTGCGCTCCTTGAGTACCTGTCTTCTCTTCTCAGCAGAGGTCTTTCCACTCAGCACACCTTTTGTCTGCTCTGCAGAGGCCGACACGACCGACGCTGTTTGTGATCTTTGCTGTGCAGCGTAGAGCTGAGTGCCTTCCCTGCCTGCAAACTAGAGCCGCGTCACCCCGAAGACAGGCGGTCTCTGCTCACCTCTGCTCCAGGCAGCTAACACTGCGCTGTTCATGGCTTTACGCTTAGTTTAGGATACATTCTTACAGTATCTGACTGCTCTGGACATCATGGAGACCACCTAAAGCCAGACTATTTCCTGCTAGTTACTGAAGAAAGACCGCTGATTGTCTTGGGATAAGTTGGGGTGATGCAGGGAAAGACAGATGGGCCCTCTAAGAGGAGCAGAGCCCAGATTAATTAGCAGCCATAAGCAGTGAGCTCCCCTCCTTTCTAGGGACTCCTGCTGGAGGTGAGTCAGCCACCAAGTTCTTAAAATGAGAGCCAAGTGGAGCCCTCTGCTGGGAGAGAAAGGGGCGCTTAGACCGCAAGGGCAGCAGAGTGCAGAGCACTCTGAGCTATGAGAACCTGATCTATAGCCAGGATCAGAAAGGACGCAAATGAGACTTCACAGGTTGCTGGGGGAAGGGGCGTGGCCAGGCAGCTTCTGAGATCCCTCCCTCCTGTGCTGCTGGATTAATGGATTTGGGAAGACTGCAAGAGGAAAGCCAGCAAAGGACCAAAATGGTGATATTCTGAAATCCAGGCACCAAGGTGAACTTGGGTGTTGCGGAAGTAGAGGAGGACAGTGTGGTGGGCTGCAGATCCAGGTGAAGGGAGCAGCTAAGGCCTCGTTGTGACCAGGATGAAGCAGGGGCTGGTGGCCTTCTCTGCCTGGGTATGACATGGGCCTGGGCTGTTAGCATGTACTTAGGAGAAGTCGGACAGGTGGTATTAGGTCCCCAGCAAGTGGCCTGAGGGAAGAGAGTGAGATCTGGGAATCGGGAAGATCCACAGAGATGCTAATGGGGTCTGTGGAACAAAGGTAAGGGGGACCCTGTGTGGGCACATGATTTCATGAGCAGGAAGAAGCCTCGGCAAGTGCCAGCACCAGCATCCCCGCGCTCTGAGTGTCCATTTCTTCACCCATTGCCCAATCAATCACATTTCTTCATGGCCGCAGAGAGGGAGGAGAAACAAGAGTGAAATGTGGAGGAGGCTGGGAGGGACCACCCGGTGATGCAATGAGATGCGGTTCCCATAGGTCTGGAGTTTGGGACTTCGACAGGGAAGCTGATGAGTAGCTGGGACTCGACTGTCTGTCATGTCCTTGGAGATCTTCCTCCCACAGTTGTCCTGGATGCTCAGGAGCCAGCAGCAGGTGGGGATGGCCCAGAAATGCCGGGTGTCACACATGGCTGTCAGGGACTTCCACACTGAGTCCTTATGCTGAGGGCGTTTACATTCACGTTGCTGGTACTGCCTTTGCCTTTCCTTTCTCATAGTTCAGGGGCAGATACTGTTCTCAGGATTGCACATAGAGTTTGTATGTTAGATTTTTACATGACATTGTCACTCTCGGGCAAAAAGATGCTGCTCCTCCTCTGGGGTGGAGCAGATAGGTAACTGCTGCTCCTGTTGAAAGACAGATCACATCAGAGAGGTTTTTGGTTGTTTTTTTTTGGGGGGGGGGTTGAGACAGGCTTTTTTAAATGTAGCCCTGACTGAACCAGACTGGCCTTGAACTCAGAGTCCATGCTGTAGGATAATGCCTGGCTAGCATGCCCCACGTTGGGCATCAAATGAAGCATGATTAATAAACACTCAGAGAGAGAAATTGGGGTCAACCTGAAGGTTTGAAAAGCAAAAGAGCCAGCCACTGGCTCTTACCTTTACCTCAGTTCAAATTGGCGATCCTGCCTCCAGGAGTCTCAGAATGACACTGAGCTGAGAACTGTCTCCTCCCATTTTATAATCCTCTCTAGTTCTGGGATTAAGGGCATGTACCTCTACTGCCTGGTTTCTATGGCAACTAGTGTGGCTACTGGGATTAAAGGTGTGTGTCACCACTGCCTGGTCTGTGAGGCTGGCCAGTGGGGCTGTTTTGCTTTTCTGATTCTCAGGGGTTTTATTTATTAAAATATGAGTGAAATGCCCCTACAGATATCCACCTGCCTCTGCCTCTCAGTGCTGGGATTAAAAA
The DNA here is from genome assembly GCA_028555095.1 of Dicrostonyx torquatus. Lineage (NCBI taxonomy): Eukaryota > Metazoa > Chordata > Mammalia > Rodentia > Cricetidae > Dicrostonyx > Dicrostonyx torquatus. Next base: position 836,728 of record JAQHUG010000362.1, read on the forward strand.
CGTGTACTACCATTGCCCCTGGCTGATCACATAGGTTTTAAAATATGCATTTGTTGGAAAAAATTCATGACTTTTTTAACTATGTCACCCACACCAGATACCGTTATCATTTGTTGAAATTGTTACTCTGAGGTAGTGTAGAAGAGTCAAGACAAACGCCTGAATTTTATTATGAGATTGACCATTCTTTTTTTTAGAATATCTTGCATTTGCTTACAGTAGCAGAAAGCCTTCAGCAAAAATTTTGCTTCTTGCCTGAAGGTGGTGCGCCTTTAATCCTAGCACCCGGGAGGCAGAGGCAGAAGGATCGCTGGGAGTTCAAGGCCAGCCTGGTCTACAGAGTGAGTTCCAGGACAGCCAGGGCTACACAGAGAAACCCTGCCTCAAAAAGCAAATAAATAAATAAATCTGTTTCTTTAGAGAACTCCTGGGAAACATCAGCATTTTCTCTTCTTTATAAATTTATAAAGAAATTCCCTGGTGCTGAAAGGTATACTTACCTTCACCCACATTTTAACAGCTTTTTAATAAAGTCATTTCTAGAGCCACTAAAAACGACATTTGTGAGACACTTGTGCAGTATTGCTCTGACTGTGCAGGGAGCTAGGGTTGGGTAGAGCCTGTGTGGTGAAGCCATTTCGGCAGCCTCTCCTTGTTTCCGTCAGGTAGACCCCCACTTCCCTCCTCCTCTTCCCTCGTGCTTGCTCACTGTTGCAGCTGGCCTTCCTGCTGTGCTGTGCATCTTGGTCACATGGGGCTGTGGGTCTATACTTTTCCCTCCTGATTATTTTTCGTTTGTTTTTAATGAATGCCACCATCATTCATGTCTTAGATAACTTGCCTTTTGCATTCTCCTTTAGGCCTGTCTCTGCCTCCCGAGTGCTGGAACCAAAGGCGGGCGCCACCATTGCCCGGCTACTTTTATTTTCTTTATAAAGAATCCTGCCAGTGTATTTGTACTGAATGTTTAAAATGAAAAGGAGCAAGACAAACAAGTGCATATATCTTGTGTCGATGTATGGAGTCACTGTACTGTGTAAGACCGTCAGCTGACTAGACTCTAGAGCAGCCTTCTGGCCACCTGCAGGCTGCCTAACACATGTTCTCACGCACATGCCAAAGCGCGCACCTGGGCACCCACTTCAGCTGCTGCTTAGAGATCGGAGCTTTCTGGGGCTGGAGAGACGGCTCAGTGGTTAAGCATACTGACTGCTCTTCAGAAAACCAATGTTTGATTCCCAGCACCAATATGATGGCTGATAGTGGCTTGTAACTCCATTTTCAGGGGGACTGACAACCTCTTCTGCCCTCTGTGGGTTCTCCACACACATAGACATGCATGCAAAACACCTCACACATTAAAAGAAAAGAAAAGAAACTGGGCACTCTATAGATAGGTATTTTCTTGTGTGTTTAAGAAATGTCTGTTTGGGAACTTGAGAGATGGCTCAGAGGTTAAGAGCACCGACTGCTCTTCTAGAGGTCCTGAGTTCAATTCCCAGCACCCACGTGGTGGCTCACAGCCATCTATGGTGGGGTCTGATGTCCTCTTCTGCACATGCAGAGAGACCAATCATAAATAATTTTTTTAAATAAGAAATGTCTGCTTGCTTGAGGATGGTAGCGGTCCAGTTTCTGCGCAGATCGGCGTTCCCAGCCTTACGAAGGCTCTGGGAGATGTCACAGTCTCGACTGAGACCACGACTGGTGGTGAGCAAGGCTCGGCCAGAGTCCACCGTGCTCTGAGCCGGCGTTGATGGAACAGGGTCTGCCTTCATCTCCAGGCTCTGTCTGGGAGGTGACAACTGTGTGGTGGAGACCCTCTGGTGACGCCTTGGGGCAGGGAACACATTCTGACTGCAGTAGAACCCAGCTCTGACAGCACAGTGCTTCTCATTCGAAAGCTGGAGAGGAGCTGTGTGTCTGTAACCCTGCTGTCCCTCTTAGGACCCACTGGGAACTGGTCCTGATCTGAGGTAGGAGGTCATTTATGAGCAACACGAAATGAGTAACTGCCAGAAATTTCAGGGAAGGCAGGACTGCTCAGCGATAGGAGGCCTGTCACTTCTCAGTAGCCGAGTGCAGCCTGATGTCCAGCACCGAGAGGCTGGTGCCTGCGCTCCCTCAACAGAGCTGTGATCTAGAGCGGGGGTGGAGGGGAGGAGAAGAGACAGAGACCAGCAGGGAAGTAACTTCTGGTATCTCTGAGCACAGCGGAGTCCCTGTGCTTGAAAGCAGGTCAGTGAATTTATCACATAGGGAGGGAGGTTTTAATGTTTCTTCACTGTGATGACTGTGATGACCGATGAGTCCGTGTAGTGACTGATAGCCTCATACTACATGCAGCTGTGGAAATGCTACTGTGCTCCATGAGCACACACGGTGTTGGGTGAAGTTATATTCTACAGGGTAAAATAAAAACTATTCTGCCGGGGGTGGGTAGGTGTGCTGGTTGCCGCCCATGATGACCTAAGTTGGATTCCCAGGACTGACACGGTAGGAGAGAAGCAACTCCTGAGAGCTGTCCTTCTGGCTGGTAGTGCTCACTCTTGCAGTGGTGCCACCACATGGCTTGGCTAGTTGCTGCTTTGGTTTCTCGTGGTCACCAGTGGACACCGCAGAGACGGTCTGAAGCCGTCCCTGCACATGCTGCCTGTCCTTAAACAGTGTCCGGCTCCTCTTCTGCACTCCAGCAGGGACACCACCGCCTCTGGTCTTCAGGCTGTTAACTGCCTCATCTGCTTTTCATTTCCCTCACAGTTGGTTAGTAGTGGGCTTGTACATACTTTATTTAATTTTAGTAATTTATTTAAGTTTATTTTATGTGCATTGGTGTGAAGGTGTGAGATCCTCTGAAACTGGAGTTACAGATAGCTGTGAGCTGCTGTGTGGGTGCTGGGAATTGAACTCCTGATCCTCTGGAAGAGCAGCCAATGCTTTTAACAGCTGAGCCATCTCTCCAGCCCCCACATATTTTATTTTTTTGTGTGTTATGATTTAATAATACGATATTTTCTATTACAAAAATTATTCCGTCTTTGGCCACCAACATCAAGATGGCTCTAGTATCTGATAGGACCTGTGCAATGTTTTCCTTTTATCTCTCCCTTTGTTTTGTTTTTTTGGGGGGGTGTTTTTGGTTTGTTTTAGTTTTTTTGAGACAGGATTTCTCTGTTGCTTTGGAGCCTGTCCTGGAACTAGCTCTTGTAGACCAGGCTGGCCTCAAACTCACAGAGATCTGCCTGCCTCTGCCTCCTGATTTCTGGGATTAAAGGCGTGCACCAGCGCTGCCCAGCTACCTCTTTACTAAGTAGTTTCAGATACTTTGATTCTCGCATTATACCACATGCAGTCTTTTTCATTTGTTCCTAATTCTTTGAGTACCTTCTTTACAGCTCCTCAAGATGCTTCAAGTCCCTCTGTAATCAACCCTGGTGTGAGACATTTCCACACAGAACCTAGGTCCACTCAAGAACTGTACTTAAAAGCCAAGATGTGTGCTCTTGGTGTATTTATCACAGTTGGGTGTCAGTGCTCTAGGCGTTTGTGGTGGCTCGAGTTGGGTAGAGCTTTGCAAGGGCTAACCTTTGCTGGTTGGGTCTGTGTTTCTGCATTGTGTGTTGTAGAGAATCCAAACTTTAGCAAGCCAATGGGGAGTGAGAGACTTGGGGCTGGAGCAGGCTGAGCCTGCAAGAATTCTGCTGATGTTCTTGAATGATCTATGCCCTTTATTGTGTAGTGTGAATTTTGCAACAATTGAAAAGAACACGGGATTGGAGGATGCTGTAGGTAACGCAGTGATGCTTGAAGATACGGCTACGGAGGAGGAGGTAACTCTGCTTGTAGATACATCACAGAGGCCAGGGAAGAGAACCCGGTCCCCAGCGTAGTGAAGCCTGAGGAAAGGGGCTGTATGGGAAATCCTGTCTGCTGAGAGCGAGAGCTGCTGACTAGGCGAACTCTCTGAGACAGGGGAACTAGGGAAGGAAGGAGGAAAGGAACAAAGGTGGAAGAGAGCACATGGGAAGAGGTAAACAGAGGCTGCAGCTGGCCATTGAGTCACCTGCTGTCTGGGCTGATTTCTGGGTCAGTCAGGAGCCAAGCCAAGTCCCCAGAGGCAGGGGAGGCAGAAACTCACCACTCACCCTGCCCCATGATAACTGCTTCTGCCATTACGACACTGATGCCACTCAGCAGTGTGAAGAGGTCAAGGGTAGCAGTCGTGATGGTGTTTCTGAGGCGTAATGCAGTGACCACGCCTCGGAGAGCTGCCCAGATCCCCATGCCATCCTCTGTACACCACTGTCCATAGCCATACCTGGTAGAAGGTTCGGGAAGTGTGACATGGTGGGATGTACCCATTCCAGCAGCCTTATCTCAGAAGCTTGTGGGCCAGTGGCACCTGTTGGCCCAGCACTCCCTAGAGGTCTTGATGGCATTCCTTTACTGCATGTCAAGGCCATTGTTCCCCATGTGACCAGGTTTCCCTGTCCAGGGTACAGTGGAAGGGATGCGATACCACTGTGTTGTCCTGTTTAGTTCACACTGCTCGATCCCCTGCCTTCTCTGTCATCCCACTGCGGTCCTGCCTGGCCCTCCTGGCATAGTGGCCTGTTGGTCACCTTTGCCTTCTGTGCTGATTGTTGTGGCAGTGCCAGGCATAGGAGGTGTTTGGCATCGCCATCTGCTCCACAATTGAGATCAGAAGCCTTACCGCTGATCCAGTGCATGCATTTCCTGGCGCAGAGCCTTCTCACGCTGACTTGGCTCTCTGGGAAGGTGTTCTCTGTACTGTTGTAGGATGGGCTTTCCCAGCCATGGCTGCTGTCGTTGACACAGTTTACAGTATAGTCTGGTAAAGCAAGTGGACCCCCTCTTGCCATGATTAATTATAATCTGCCAGAGAAAGCGAAATTTTTTTTTTCCCCCAAAGACAAGTTTTCTGTGTCTTTCTAGCTGTCCTGGAACTAGCTTTGTAGACCAGGCTGACCTCGAACTCACAGAGATCCCTGGGATTAAAGGCATGTGCCAATCAATACACCTGTCTGAGAAAGTGGATTTTAGTGAATACGTATGTAAGACCCATTTCTGGCTCTTTGTTTAGGGCTTCTCTGCTCTTTCAGTCTAGGTGGATGTGGAGCCAGCCTTCTGCTCACAGCCCCTGGCTGCGTCCCACTTTTGCTGTACCCAGGGCTTCTGAATGCTGGACTGCGCCCTGCCTGCTGTGGGAGCACTCTAGGAGTAGAGACATGTTCCCATGGAGCATGTGGCTTCCATGATTTTTGTTCCCCTGGGTGCTGAGGCTGTGTTTGAAACTGCACTTGGATGGTTTCCAGTGCCTTAATTCTGGCCTGGAGCTTGACAAACCCCTGGTGATCTTTCCAAGACGGGTACTAGAAGCCCCATTTGCTTGTTAGTGAGGATTAGCTCTCAAAGGTCATTCTCTTCATGGTGATTTAATACAGTGGGTTCTACTTCCCTGGGGGATCACTGCCTTCTGAATTCGTCGTCTCACTAACCCACACAGCTAATGGTTCTAATGAAATTGCCTCCCTTTACAGCAGCGAGGTTTTCCTTAGGGGTGTTTGGCAACATCTGGAGATCCTTCGGATGGTGAGGGCTAAGTGGTTCTGACCTGGGTTGGTTAAAGCCAGAGATGCTACTGTGCACGGCGCAGTGCACAGTGGTGGCACTGGATGGAGGTGGGGAAGTCACTATGTCAAGTGACCATAGAGCAGTCGAGGTTTAGACAGGCTCCAGGGCCTTCTCCCTATCTTGTAACCCATCTCTAGAGAGGCTTTCACTCTGGGAGACACCTACATGGACGGAATGCAGTGAAAATCCCTCGTAACTAAAGACCAATGGAGAAGTCCTTGGGCTCTTTCCCATGCTACCTTATGGGTGAGCACCAGCAAATAGAGAAGGCTCTTGGGATCTGCTTGGGTGGTACCCTGTACCTTGTGTTATATCACGAAAGAGGAAAGGGGGAGTTGTTAAGGGTTTTTCTAATACATCTGGCCTTCATTATTTTAATAAGTCAACACTAATTAACTCGGTGATTTAAAAATCTAAATGTGACTTTGCATTTGGGCGAATGTAGAAAGCGGACTCACTTTATTTCACGCTTGTCTGCTGCCTACGCGTCCGGTGTGCTCACACCCGTAACCAGTTGCCCAGACTCCGTGAGCTGCACTCCCTTTCCTGTCGGGGCCTGGGGTGTGTGGGCTGTGCACAAAGAGCTGATTGCAGGCTGCCACCTGGGAGAGCTGGGGGGACCCTGGCTGCGTCACAGATGAAGCCGGAGAGGGACTTGAGGCCTGTCACTGAGGTCCTAGAACATGCCCCCTTCCCCTCCCAGCAGGAGGAGGGCGTCCTGTGTGCATCCTGTCTTGTAAAGAGAACACTTGCATAGAAGGGGCAGCTGTGATGTGCCTTCCCTGTCACTCTGCGTGGTCAGCTCACTCACCAGCATGGGGTTACCTCATCGTCGTGGTGCGCACACCGGGGTCATGTTTTATGGGTGTGTGTGTATATGTTATTTTAAAATTTACATTTCAAAAATCATTAGGAAGTTAGCTATCCATGCCTTTCCACATGACTCTTTATAAGAACAAATTCAGCTTACAGTGGGGCGCAGCACTCTAGAGTGTGTACGAACGAGCTCCGCTCTGCCTCTAGTTGTGTCAGGTTCATTTGTTTTTGTTTAAATGTCTGACTAGCCCATCCTCCAGCTCCTGGGCATGTGCAGTCCTCCTGCCGCGGCCTCTCAAGTAGGTAGGGCCACAACCACCCAGCCTGCCTCCCTGTCCAGCGTGTCTGTTGATTGTTTTATGTGAGCTCTGTGAGGATCCAGGTGAGCTGCAGGTTAAACCTCTTCATCTGAGGGCTTATGAAGTATAAGTAGAATTTTATTTGTCTCTGTGGGCCATTTGTGGCCTGGGCTCTGTCCTCCCTTGACTGCTGTCCTATGTGTGACCAGAGGCTGGCCAGGACCCACATCCCAAGGTGAGTATTGAGGACAACACTTGTACTGGGGATGTGGAATGTGGCTCTAGTCACATGTTCTTGGCCAGGTTCTGGTCTCAGCACCAAAAGAAGCTGACATGTCCTCGCCCAGGGTTCTCCTGCACAGTGGAAGGGCAGAAGATAGCTATCAGGCCATAGTGGGTCACGGTGTCACTAGTATGAACTCCAAACACCCTTCAATGTTGTTTGTGTAAACGCTGGAGTTTCTGTAGGGACGTGTGGAAGCTCATAAAAGGATGGGGCCTTTTGTTCCTTTGTTTTTGTTTTTGAGACAGGGTTTCTCTGTGTAGCACTGACTGTCCTGGAGCTCACTCTGTAGACCAGGCTGGCCTTACACTCACAGAGATCTGTCTGTTTCTGCCTCCCCAGGCGCTGGGATTAATACGTGTGTCCACCACCCAGCGATGGAGATTTTAAAATTTGATCAGTACTGACTAATTGTCTTCCAAAGTTTTTTGATTAATTTCTGCTCTCACCAGCATTGAGTTAAACATATCTTTGCATTATGAAGCATCATTTATCTTTTATCTTTCTTTTAATTCTGCTGAAGAAAAGCAGATAGAATTGTGTAGGTGGGTAGATAGATTGCAGATAGAATTGTGTAGGTGGGTAGATAGATTGCCTCTCTTGCGCACAGCTCGCTTCCCCGTTCACGCCATTGATGTTTCTTGTTACCCCTTTACTGTGCATTTCATCCACCTGACCGTTGCTGGTCTGCAGCACGAGCTTACACACACCTTCTAAACATAAATTCCTTGTCAGCTCTGTTGTGACTCCTTCTTCCAAAGCTGCCAGTCAGAAGTGTGTGTTTATATCTCCTGTTTCTTTGAGACCTCTAGATTTTGTGACTTGTTTAAGATGGTTTTTCTTACATCTCAGTAAATAAAAACATTCCGCTTTTACACTTTTAAATTCTCGCTGCTTTTTTGGGTACACAGCGTCTGTGCGGCAATATCAAATGGTTAGAGTCCAGCAGTACCACTGAATCATTCATTCTTTCTTTCCTGACTTAAACTGCTGTTTCATTATAATTATATATGTGGGTCTATTTCTGGGCCTTCTCTCTGTTGATTTGTTTGTCTCGCCCTCACTAATACCAGCCTGTAATTACATAAATTTATAGCCTATCTAATATCTGCTAGTGCGAATCTCTATTCATTATTCTTTATTAAACTCTTTCCCCCTAATTTTGTGCCATTTCTCTTCTGCGCTTCCTTCAGAATCAGCTTGTCAAATTCCGTTAGAGGAAGGCCCCTCGGGCATCTTGATGGGGCTGGCATTGCTGTATAGAGCCATTGGCAGGAACTGGTGTCTTTAGAATCCTTCCGGGAGTGTTTATTTAGAGAGAACATTTCCAGGTGTTCTCTCAGAGTCCTGTGATTGTAAACAATGTGCCAAATGAGGACAGCGTGACAGGAGGAAGAGCCAGAGCCTGAGGAGTGCTCCTGGCCAGAGCTGGCAGCACTTTGTGTCGTCCTCGGGAGAAGACTGGGCCTGACTCTGCTCCTGCTGGCCACTGGGACACTCCTTCTCTGCAGGCCTTATTTGGCTGCCTTGTCTTCTGATAACTGTAGTTGACCCCAGAGTTAGTGTTTGTGGCTTAGCTGCCAGGAACCAACTGTCTGGTTCACCACTTACCTGTTGGTGTCCAGGCGAGGGTGAGTAACTACAGGGTAGTTTTTTTGTTGTCGTGTTGATTTGTTTTGTTTTGAAATAATTGCTTTAAAACATTGGCTTAAAAGAGGCTTTTTAGCCTTTCATTAGACTAGGATTTTCTCCCTGTCACCTACTAGCAATCAGTAGCCAATATTCCTCAGTCACTTGGTGTCAATATGCCACTGCTGTGTGGTCAGCGTAAACACTGTGCAGAGCTGACTCGCTCCAGAGTCCTCTGGGGTTAAAGGGCAGTGAGGAAAGCGTGTGCACCTGCGTCAGCTCCTCAGGACCCACAGGCAGAGGCCACAGGAAAGGGACCTCAGGGTCATGGAGATGCCATGGCTGGGGGATGGGAGGAAGGGCTTCCAGAGTAGTGTGAGTTCCCATTCACTGTCTCGGGGCGGGGAGCTGTTGGATCCAGAGTATAAAGGCCGCTGGGGTGAGCGCGAACAGCTCCTGCCTGTGGTATGGCTGGAGGGAGATGTCACAGCCATGCTCTTGAAATGTCCGCATAACCATGTGACCTGTGCTTGTTTTCCAGAACTACACGCAGTACATCCCTCTGTCCATATATGACCTGCAGACGTGGATGGGTAGCCCGTCCATCTTTGTCTACGACTGCTCCAACGCGGGCCTCATCGTGAAGTCCTTCAAGCAGTTTGCACTGCAGAGGGAGCAAGAGCTGGAGGTGAGGTAATCAAAGGCCAGCACAGTGAGTGCATGTGTGTGCGTGCGTGTGTGCATGTGGGGGTGTGCAGGCATGTTGAGCCTGTGTGGATAAGGTGCTGTAAGGAAACTGGGAAGCTGGGTCTTTGTGTGACAGAAGGCTCACTGTGCTGAGGCTGAGGTGGGCATTGGATGGGAGCTAGGGAGGTGCTGTGTGTGCCCGATTTACATGTCATTTTAATCTGAGTGTTAGGGGTGATACGAATAGGGTAGATTTGTGCTTCAGTGGTTTTGCTCTCTATGCTAGTGTTGAAAAACGGGCTCGTTTCTTCCATTCTAGTCTTTTCCGCAGGTGTCCTTTGCTGTTGTTCCATTTCCCCCCTTTTAAGTTTTATGTCTTTTAACCCAAGCAAGTAAATGGTAAAACCAAAACAGCTGCTAGGTAGGTCCATTGTTGGGAATTGGAGTCTGGGAGCTGCTTGGATAATGAAGTGATGTTTTGCCCGGTTGTTTTAATTAATATTTGATGGTTAAATTAAACAGTGAGTTCTAAAGAGAAATTGAAGAGGCAGTTTCAATTAAGAGGCCTCCATCCAGTGGGCTGCACAGAGCGCTAGTGAAAACACTCTGTGGCCTCTGGGGGCTCATGAGTTCTGATTGGTTGCGGCACAGGAAGTTCTCAATCCAAGAAAAATCGCCTTCAGTGTGTCTCCTCGCCTTTCCGGACCTGTTCAGTTCCAACATGGGTCATGTTTCCACAGTTCCTCAGAGGAGCTAGCCACAGGATCTGAAATCTGTTTAGCAGAACTTGAGGGTAACAGATCTACTGTTTAATATTCTATATGTGTGGATTTAGCCCTGTGTAGAAGGGACTGATAAAATAACGCCTTTTCCTCTTCAAAGTGTAACTGAGTGCCACAGCATTGCTCCCAGGCCTCTTAAGAGGAGGGAACAACCGGGGTTTGTCAGCCGCCATCTTATCTGGGTTTGCCCAGGCCAGGCCAGCTCTCCAGCAGTGAATACCCCAGTGCCAAGAGGCAGGCACTCTGTGTCTGCAGACTCCAAGTAAAAATATGTAAAGAATTTTGTTTTAATTTATAATGTCAACAAGGGTAGTCCTGCCCGACTACCAAATAGTCTGCCTGTTCCTGAGCTGTAAGAAGGGATCAGCGCATCCAGCTAGTTAACTAAACCACACTGCCTCTTCCAGCAGAGGCACCATTGGAGCTCGAGCATCCCACTAAAGCCTGTTTTCCAGCGCC
>JAQHUG010000362.1:867290-882026 GCA_028555095.1 Dicrostonyx torquatus
CGTGTCCCTCGGACGCTGCAGTGGCCCTTTCTGTTGTTTCTCGACGCCGCCGCCACCGCCCAGAGTCTGTAGGAGCTGCTTCTGCGAAGGTGAGATTTGTAGTTGTGATAGTAGTAGACCGTCCCTCCTCGGAGAAACCTTCTGGACCTGCGCAGCTTTCCTAGAGGGCAGGCTTCCTGCGTCCCCATTAGGTGCTGCGATCTTGTTCAGGCTCTGTGCTGTCTGAATGGGAATGCCCGCTGTCCCCTCCTATGCTTGCTGACTTCATTCACAGCTGGTGGAACCGTGTGGGAAGGAGTGGAAGGCGTGGCCTTGTTAGAGGAGGTGTGTCACTGGGGCTGTGATGTGGGATTTCCCTCTGTATTCTGTGATTTCCATTAATGAATAAAGAAACTGCTTTGGACCTATAGGAGGGCAGAACTTAGCTAGGCAGGAAAGGCTAGGCTATATGCTGGGAGAAAGAGGGCGGAGTTAGGGGGAAGTTTTGAAGCCCTTGCCTCGGGAGACAGCTGTGCTGAAACTTTGCTGGTAGGCCATGACCTCATGGGGACGCACAGATTAATAGAAATGGGTTAAATTAATATGTAAGAAGTAGCCAATAAGAAGCTAGAGCTAGTGGGCCAAGCAGTGATTTGACCTCCTTGCTACAGGGTTCTTAGGTTTCTAAAAGCACAGGACATTCTCAGCTCTCTTTGCAATGCACTTGTGAACATGTATGTGTAATCTTAGCTACTGGTCCAGTGCCACACTTGCCTGCTTCTGCCGTGCTCTCTCTCACGATGGTCATGGATTCTGGAACCTGAGCCCCAGTTTTCTTTAATAAGTTGCCTTGGTCATGGTGCTTCAGTCATAGCTACTGAGAATTAACTGTGTGTGTGTGTGTGTGTGTGTGTGTGTGGTTGTGTGTGGGTGTGGTTGTGTGTGGGTGTGTGGGTGTGTGTGTGCGCGCCATGTGACGTGACTGCTGAGACTGAACTCGGGTCTTCTGCAAGAGCAGTGTATGCTCTCTTCCCCTGAGCCCTCTCTCCAGCCCTCTTGTTTATGTTCTTTGAAAAAAGAGAAAAAAGTAATCCTTGCGTGCCAGAGACTGAGAAGCGAAAGGATTGCTGAGGTTGAGGCCAGCTTATGTCTATATGGTGAGATCCTGTCTCAAAAAAATCAAAGAAAAACAAAAGTACAACATAGCCCAGTTCTGTTCGAGTGACCTTGCAAGATGATACTTATCCTTTGACCTTGGTCCTGAAGAATGTGACCTGCAGTCTTCCTGTGATTGGCTTCACCTTGTGCAAACCAGCTCTCTTCTGCTCCCACACAGATCCCAGCTGGCTCTCGAGTGGCCTTGTGCTACCTGGACTCTACATGCCCACTCAGAGAATGTTTCTCTCACACTCAGCCATACCCTTAGCACCCAGTCTCCACTTGCATTCAGTAAGGATGAAGATAGCACATTCTTGCCACGGAAGGTCTGACCTTGGTATAAGAGAAAGAATTCAGTTGGGCAGAGTGGCCTGGATTGCTCACTCCCTCAGCGAGCCTGAACTGCAAGGGCCATAAGGGACAGTACAGCTGATGGGGTCTAGAAGCTGGACACAAGGTGGAGAAGATCAGAGAGAATGAAGGTAGTCTTCAGGGCGGAGCCACGGGCAGGCTGACAGGCGTGTAACTGTGCATCCCTCGGTTCATGGAGCTGCCTTGCTGTGTGGCTCAAAGGATCGTCGATTGAGAAGGCAAGTGTGATGGGTGTGAATTACTCAGACGACAGGAGAGCAGGGAGGTGAACTGCCATTGTAACCATGGCTCTGCGGGGAGGAGGAAAGGGAAAGGCAAGATCCCTGCCAAAGAAACCGGATGTATCTAAGCATGCCGGAGGTGAGCAGCAGGACGCAGGAAGGAACAGACAGACAACAAGGAGTGGCCCCTAGAAAACGAACTCAGACGACAGAATGAGTGGCAGTCGGTCTTCATGGGACCAAGTCATGAGGGTGCAGCTAAGCCACAAGACTCATCACGACAGAAAGTACCAAGACTGGAAGACAGACAGCAGCTAGCAGTGTCATTGAAGAGAGCAAAACAAAGTACTTCACTGTGGAAAAGGAGCAGAAGGCATGGGGGTACAGTCGTCTTGACAGCGGGCCCTTGACACTTAAAGTGAGACCTAAGCCAGGAGAAAGTTCAGAACACCCCAAATAGATAGAAAATTGCAGCAAAAAAGAGGATTTTAATAATTGGGTTAATCACTCAGATCTGTAGCTGCACATACAACTGTCTGCCCCACAAAGAGTGTACATTATTTTCAAGCATGGATGGGCCATTCATAAAACCATCTCTTCGACTGTGAAAGAGACATCAGTAAGCCCAGAGGCTCTCCCTCGTGTTTTCTTTGCTCTCAGACCACACAGTGTAATTGGAACTCAATAATGAAAGGACAGAGTTTTTTTTAAAAATATTTTATTTATTTATTATGTATACAATATTCTGTCTGTGTGTATGTCTGCAGGCCAGAAGAAGACGCCAGACCTCATTACAGATGGTTGTGAGCCACCATGTGGTTGCTGGGAATTGAACTCAGGACCTTTGGAAGAGCAGGCAATGCTCTTAACCGCTGAGCCATCTCTCCAGCCCTGAAAGGACAGAGTTTTAAAAATGATGGGAGAGACATACCCTGTGGTGATGGTTCTCATTCCGTATCTGAAACCCTAGTTTAAAAAGTTAATGCCAAAAAATACCTAGAAAGAGAAGGTTTGGGGTTACAGAAGAAATACCTTCTGATTTGTTTTTAGTTTATTGTTGTTGATGTTGAGACAGAACATCTCTGTGCCATGGTCTAGCCTGGAACTTGCTATCCTGCCTTAGCCTCCTGCATGCTGAGGTTACAGCATCTCTGTGCCATGGTCTAGCCTGGAACTTGCTATCCTGCCTTAGCCTCCTGCATGCTGAGGTTACAGCAGTGTGCCATCGGGCATGCAACTTGAAAATACTTGCAAGGTAATCAGTACTCAGGCTGCCTTCCAGCGGAAGCACACGAACGACGAGATGCAGCTTAAGCCCTTAGTTCAGGAAAAGAGTGCCAGTCCTCGTTACAGACGCCAGAAAACAGAAGATGCTATGACGTCAGAAGCAGGCGGGGACTCTGAGGTGGGGTGCGCCTACCCCAGGGATGACAGACTTGTTTGCAGTGTGAGGATGCATAGGAAGGATGAAGTGCAGATGGAAGCAAGGTGTGTGGCATAATGAAGGACAGTCATAGCTGCTGTGAATACAGGTGACACAGCTGGGCCACCCCTGCAGAGCTCTTCAGCATACCACGAAGATAAGGGAACACTGCTGCTGGCTTTGGACCTGTTGTAAGGCAGGCTGAACATTGTCTCTGAACTCTGAACTAGGGGAGGCTCACCATCACTTCCTGTTCAGCACCACACTGGGAGGACAAGCACTGCAGGAAGGCTTGGGTGGGGGTAGTCACATGTGTTGCCGAAAAAGGAATTCGAGTGGTATTTACGGGCAGCACAGTTATACCCGTGGGAAGATGGTGGGAGCCCTGGAGCTAACAGTCCGCCTGGAAGACTAACTCCCCGGTCTTTTGGAGTCAGAGATACAGTTGTATATTCTGTTTTTTCTAACCACTGCCTGGTTTCCATTAACATTCTAAAGTACATGGGGGTGCATGTAACAACGTGCATGAAGAGCTAAGCTCACAACGCTAAAACTTCACAGATTATCGATGATGCGGTAAAGGTGGAGACCCAGCTTTGTGCTTTTATGTTTGGATGAGACAGGTCCATCCACACTCTTTGGCTTAGGCTGGCCTGAAGTTAGTGGCCATCCTCCTGCCTCAGCCTCCCAAGTGTTGAGATTGCAAATGCGCTCTTACCACATTCAGCCAAGACTTGGTAATTTTAAACTTTAGTTCTCTTCAACTTTAACTATAGGCTGAGTGCTGTCCCAGTCAAAATCTTGGCTTTAAAACTTACAGAAGCACAGAGGGTATCTATCGTCCGGAGAGTTTGGGAAAGAAAGGTTTGGTGCTTTAACAGTCAGCGTAAAGCTACCATACGTGATTGTGACGCCCACATGCATACTGCAGATTGGTTTTGAACAAAGATGCCTAGATAATTTGATGAGGAAGGACTGTTTTTCAAGAAATGCTGGTGTAAGTTGCATATAGAAGAAAAACAACCAAAGAAAGAAGCTTGCACCCCTAGTTATACGTTGCAGAAAAGTCGACACTGCTTTTATTCTGTATGCAAGAGAGAACTAGAAAGCTAGGTGCCATGGGGTTTTGTGACCTCTCAAATGTGACACCAGCAGCACACCACCCTTTGAAACTGAAATCGTTGGTGTCAACTGCTGCTGACAGCACCCTCCAAGAGCAGTTGCGCCACCACAGTTGTAATGATTACTCTTTGTTTATATTATTTTAAACTCAGGAAAACTAGCTGGTAACCAGATGAAACAAAGGCAGAGCAGAACCAGAGTTACTGGGGTCCTGCGCACGCGCATAAAGCTGTCTACAGGTGGGATGGGGCATGTGGGGCGGTGGAGTATCCTCTGTGGGGACTGTGGGGACTACGGGAGTTTAGTAGTCCTGCTGCAAACTGCAGTCTTCAGCTGGTATATTTATTGCGTGCAAATTGTCCCTCATTAAAGTTGATTTAAGTATTTTTAAATGCAAAATGTTGAGTGAAAAAACTAGCAAATAATATTAAATGATTTATAGCCCAGTGTTTTTTAATAAATTAAACACAGCTACTGTCCAGTAGCAACCGTGTAGGTGCATGCATCTACCTGAGTGACAGCGCAGGAGGGTACGTGTTGGAGATGCGGGTGGGGCATGGGAGAGTGCTCTCCGATTTGAGACTTTTCAGCATCCAGAAGCGGGGATTGGTACAAGTGAGCTGTCAGGGTCTGGGGTGTAGGGGAGCAAGGTACAAACAGAGGAGGTGGCCTGGACTGTCAACAGTTTTCATGGGCGCCCACACATGTGAAACAATGACAGCATTTTTAAAGACACACTTTTCATTTCCATTCAGAGCTGTCACAAGGCCCGACGTAGTCTACATTAGTGGAAGCCAAACAGTGGTGGCTGCGATACCATTGCTTAAATTAGTCGCTGCACTGACCCAGTTTTAGGCACCTAGGTTCTTTGCAAAACATGCTATTTCCCCACAAAGATATGTAGTAAGTGGGTGTTCTATCTACAGAACCCTTTTCTTTTGGCTTCTGGCTCCTGATTTGAAGCTTGTCTGTCTTGTAATTTTCTGCTGGCTCACGCTGCTCCCTGTACTAACCTCACTTGGAGCGCTTTGTCAGGAGCGCTCTCACGGGCAGTTTATTGCATCTGGAGTCTGTCAGGGCCGACTGCACCAGCACCTGGGGTTGTACGAAGATGGCCGAGGGGCAGCTTGTGAACAGAGCACACTCTCAACGTAGTGTGTTCAGTTTAGCTCACAACAGGGCTCGCACAGTGCTGCCATAGTGATGCGGTTCTGCAAACCTGCTCCCTCCCTGCCGCCCCTTCCTTACCAGCACCAGACAGTGGTAGAAGGGCAACTGCTGTCTGCTGTCAGGGTCCCAGCCATCACCACCTTGTTTCAAATTAGTTCTGGTGCTTGTTGGAAATTGTGCCTGCAAAGCATCCAAATGATCCCGTATTTATAGAACAATTGCTTCTGGGCTGCTTACCTGCCTATTTGTGTCTCAGGCTGCACTTGCAGGCGTTTTACCGCCCGTCTGACTACTTGTGTGATTTATGCGCACATAGTATGCCTGGGCCGACAACTTTGATCAGCGATACTGCCTTGTTTTATTAAGGCTTACTGGTCCATTCAGCTGTATATTTAGTGATGGACACTCATGAGCTCTGTCAGTGAATGGTGGCACTTTTTGGATGGTGGGCTGCAGAAGCAGTCTCATTTCCTCTCACCCACGTTGTGATGAGGTGCATCTTTGGCATGCAGGGCTGTGCTGCCGTGTAGGACCTGTGCAGATGGTAGCACGGCCTACACCGTTGTTTACAGTGTGCTGAATGAGTCCTGGGGACAATTAGCCCGTTTTCCTGACTTCTTACTGTTCATGCTACTGCTGTCTATTTTCACGCCACAGGACGCTTCAGAAGTGAGTTCCATCACCGTGTGGCTGGGTTCCACAGCGGGCACTAGCTCTTGCTCTTTGTTAACCTTCGTCTCCATTGTCAGTGTTGCAGTTTAGCCTTGTGAGTGTGCAGATGATAAGGGTTTATGATCCAAGTGGCTTTCTGCTGAGAACAGGGACTTAAAGGGACAGCAACACGCTTCTACTAGTGCTGTGACAATAGGAAGGGAGTGGAGCACAGCATCTTCTCTGCTGGGGCCTCTTGTGATGGATCAGGTTGCTCTGGACGGAGAAGGTGGAGGAGGGAGTCCTGTGTAGATGCTGTCCTGGCCAAGCTTAGAGGATAGGGCAGCCCAGTGCAGCAGGACCTTTGAGCATCAGAGAGCAGAGATTGTCTCCAGGACATGAGAAACAGGATGAGGTTCCTGAGTGAACAGCTATGTGACAGTTGCCATGTGGAGTGTCTAAAATATATCACATGCATGCCTTTGTATATTCACCTGCGCCCTTCTGGAGGCGGGAATCCCAAGGTGAAGATAGCAGCAGACATGTGTGCGGTGAGTCCGGATGAGCTGCTGTCTAAAGAGGTGAAAGCAGTGTCTGCATGGTGGAGAGGGCCTGGCTGGATCACTGCCATCCTCTCAGGACAGAACTGCTCCGAAGGCCCCTTCTGAGTACCTCACACCAGGTCTTAGCCCTGGTTCAGACCGTAATAGTCATCCAGGGAATTAAAACTCATTGGGAGAGTAGGGGTGTGAGCCTGGGTCAGTGTGGCACGGGCTCTGCCAAGGGATGAGTGCCCAGTGCTTATATGGTGAGGGTCTGGATAGTTTATATTATTAGTTTCTTTTATATGAAGATAAAGTTATCAATTACAAGTCATTCTTTCAAAAGCCATGCCGCTGTGCCATTGGCTCAAAGCAGCTGGAGCCCTCTGTCCACTTCTGACTCAGAGGAGACTTGATGCTGTGAGAGTTGGAAGAGGCAGTAACCATCTCAGCCCCTGCTTCACAGGCATGAGGGACAAGGACTGCTTAGCATCATACACAGTGCAGAGCAGAAACGGGCTTTCTCCATCACGGGATCCTCATCCATCTGTCTCCCAAGTAAATAAACCAGGAAAAGAGAAAGAAGAAATAGAACAAATAAATGAAATGAAAATTAAAAGATGCTGCTGGCATGGGGACAGGTGTTCCAGGTAGTTATGGGGACAAATCACAGACTGTGAGAATGTCTTTCCCCTTAGGGTCTGTTGGGACTGTCGCTGGAATCCTGGCATAAGAACACAGTAGAAGGCCGGACCACAGATGAGAGATACTTGCTCCCAGGCTTTCTAGCATATGTATCTCACAAGCCTTATGGCCGAAGGACCTTAGGGAGCCTGCCCAATAGTGGGGCCCTGGATCATGGACTCTGAGCCAGAGTTGGTACCTGTCCGTGATCATTTTTATGTATGAGTTCCTGCACATGTGTACATGCCTGTGTGTGTGTGCATGTGGTGTGTGTGCATGTCTGTATGTGTACTGAATCCTGACCTTCACGCATGCAAGAAGTGTACTCTACCAACAAGCTACATCATCAATCCTAACACGGATTCTTAAATAAACACGAGCCTTTGCCTTTGGCCTTGCCCTCCCCGGATATCAGAGAGCACTGTTAGTCGGCTTCCTGAGGACCTCGCTGGACTGAGACCCTGGCTGTTCCCTAGGTCTGACCCCCGAGATGGACCTGGTATAAACGTGGCTCCCACCAGGGTCTTCTTAGCAACTGCCTCTCTGCTGCCCATCATTCTCCTGCTTCAGACCGCTCAGGCCTCAATGTTAACCAAAGACTCGCTATCTCATTTCCTGGGCCTCAGGTGCTCCCTGTTTCCTCATTAGTGAGGAGTGAGTGCGTGATATTTATTATATATCAAATTAAGGCTTTTTGTTTAATCTCTATAATTCTGGTTTTAAATGTCTGTAATTCTCACGAGTTAAAACAGCTGGACACGAGAAGTTAACTACTGAGTTCTTGTTGGCCAGTGTCAAAGCTGGGATTTGAACCCAAGACTCTCTGGAGTCCTGTTTTCACCACCATTCTGCCTCAATAATTTCATCCCCACACTTGGGTACATGCCATTCCTAGTGAGCAGAGCCCAGAGGATCTGCCACCCATCTCTCCTGTCAGGGGTAGTGGCATTTTGAGCCTGGCAGCTGGCTGTAGTAAGGTCACCTGGCTAAAGCCCGCCCCAGCCAGGCTGGACTCCTTTATGCTTCACTGCAGTTTGTCGCCAGCGCCCTCAGGGGACTGCTGGAGACTCTTCATGTAAGAGGTTGCGCAGTCCAGCAGTGGGTTTTAATGTGTGTGCTAGTACGGAGCAGTGCATTCTGTGAATGCGTGGGCAAGCAGTCATTTAAAACGTCTCTTCCTTTTATGGGCCACTTTTTCTTTCTCACTCCCATGCCAGTTGTTAGCGTGATGCTTATTGGAAGGCACCTCCCTTTATTTTGTTTGGTGCCTACCCCTCCTTCCAAGGCAAGCCACTGGGGCTAACGTTACTGGCGAGCTGCTGCTGACCCGAGTTGGGATTGAGCACAGAGTGAGTATTGTGTCCTCTGCCAGCTGGGCTCTGCTGTGTGTCCCATTGTGTGGCAAAGCCCTCCTCTGGCCAGTGACGTTCCAAGTTGTTCAAGCTGCTGCTGGTGGCCAGCGCGGTCGGGCTGCCCCTGCATGGTGCTGTGCTGCTGTGCACACTCCCTTGCTCGTTCTCCCGACCCCACGTTAGTGCGTCTCTCCGAGACTCTGAGAGTTGGAGTGCGCCATTCTTCCCCTTGGGTGTGGGTGACACTCGGCTTCTCAGCAGTAGAGAGCACGTAGCTGCCCAGGAAGCGCTGTGGAACGGGAGTTGTGAGGTCTTGTCGGCCTGTATATATTAATTGCATAAAACCCTATCATTTACAAGGTACTTCCCGCGTGGTCTAATGCATCTTTGCTAATAACCAGGGCCAGTCAAAAGCCATCCGTCAGGATGCACGAGCATGGGATTGATTGGGAACCAGGTGTTAACGTGCAGCTGCCCAGTGTTGCGACTTCATTTGAAGCTGAGCACACTCGGTGCCCGCCCTTGTCTGCTTCCCCAGAGCCAGCTGTTACTCTCCCTAGAGCTCACAGGCCTCTCAGTGTGGGCTGGGCAAGGCTGCCCCTCACAATGCTGTGATACAGCCTTCTCTGAGGACTCATTTTGCAAGGGACCACAAGATGGCACAGGAACGTGAGGACTGGGCACAGCATCTGTCTTCAAGATATTAGTCCTCCCTTTCTATTCCCCTCTGGCGTGGAAAGCTTTAAAATAGTTAAACCATTCTCTAAACTGTGGCTTTCCTCGCTCACTCCCTCACACACTTGGCATCCAGTCCCTGTTCTTACACGGGGCCACATCTTCCCTTTCTTTTCTTTGCCTTGGCAAGCCTTACACCTGTCTTTGTCTGTGACTGGTTTTGCTTTTGTGTTTTGTGGGTGAGATGCGCATATGTCAGAGGGCAGCTTGCAGACTGAGCTCCATGTGGGTCCTGGGGATCAAACTCAAGTTGTTCAGCGCAGTCACAGATGTCTTCAGCCACTGCTCCCACCCCCACTCCTCTTCCCTTGCCTTGTGGTGCATCTTGAAGGGCTTGTTGCTGAAAACCAAAGAGGGATGATGTAGGAATAGAGACGTGACCGACAGAAAATCGGGGATCAGGTGGGCTGTGCCTGCCCTGGTAGAGGACACCTACTACACAGCCTAGCAACACGGTGCTCTTATTACCTACAGCAGTCCTTAGCTAGTCTCAGCGAGAGGTCTCAGTCGGGAGCAGTCCCGGGATGCAGTCATATCGAAGGAGGAAGATGTGGTTGCTAGATTTTGCACACAGTGTCGACATCCATACAGGGACCAGAGAAGGCTATTGCCAAATCCTGGGCCTGACCTGGGAAGGCTTTGCCAGTTCCCATGGGTCTGACACATTGGGTTCGTGACGTATGCCTATGCCAACAATGTGCGGTCACTCAGGCAGGACCTCTTCAGCTCCTCACACATTCATTTAAGGATCCCTCTGCTCCCCGCAGGCTTATTCCTCATCCCATTTTCGCTACTCTGTCCCGGTTTAAGGTCTACTTCTCAGAGAGGGCGCTGCTCTTCCCGCTGAGCATCGATCCCTCTACCTGCAGTATGCACCTGAGAGCCGCAAGCAAGGCTGGGCCGTGTGAGAGGGCAGCAGACACGCATCACTTCAGCTCCAGTGGTCTGCATGTGTGCACACGCCACTGTGCGGGCGCAGAGGGAGCCTCCCTTTCCCTCACTACACAGCGTTCCCAGAGCAAGCAGTGGGAAGGAGGCCTGGAAGAATGAGTCCCGTCTCTGTGGTTGTCTGTCTTTCCTGCTCACGCACTATGCAACTCAACTAAGCAGAACTTGTATGCCTTTGCATTGTGTTTCCAGGGTTTCCAGGCTAAAGACGGCCATTCTTTATTATTACCTGGTACTTTAGTTTCAAGTTTAGTATTCCATCGTATTTATAGACAGAATTATTTAAGCATTTGCCCAGTAGTGTAAAATTGTTAATGTTTCTATGAGTCAAGAAAGGCCTATGTATAAAGTCAGAGGTGGGTTCTCACCTGGGCCTGTCACTTAGCCATTTGCTGGCTTCTCTAGGCCCTTCTGAAGGCACTTCAGAACCATTGCGGCGGACATGCTAGGATAGATGCCTTCATGGTAGACGACTTAGACATAGATGCTTTAGGATGTGGGTGCCTCAGACATAGAAGACATCTTTAGTTGCCCTGAGCTGGGGGGGAAGGTGCTAACAGAGGTGGGTGGAGACACGAATGTTTCCTTCTTGCTTGAGTTCTTTTTTAAATGACAAATGTTTTCATTAATTAACTTTTAATTGGCAAGTAAGAGCACTGTTGTGTATTTGACCACACATCTTGGGTCCTGCCTTTTGCCTCTGCTCTAACACAAGTTACCCTCCCCTTCCTTCTGTGTGGTTCTTTTTTTTTTTTTTTTGTATGATTGTTAGGAGTTAAACCTGAATCAGTTAAAAAGTCACTGGGAAATTTTCAAGTTTTTAATGAGAGGCTGAAGATGTTTCCCAGTGGTGGAGCATGCTTGAATGAATGCTTGGGTTTTGTCCCCACTCCCCTCAAAAAGGGCCCTGCTTACAGATGCCTGAGCCAGGGCCTCAGCAGGTAGCCCAAGCTGTTCTGCTTCTTGATCCTCTTACATCAGCCTCCCAAATCCTGGGGGTACAGGCGTGTACCACTCTGCCTGGCTTGATAATTCTGAGTTTGTGGCTCTTTCTCTCCTGGGAACTCAGAGCTGCTGGGAAAAAGAAACAAAAACAAACAAACAAAAAATAGTGTTTTGTGGGAGACCCATATGAAGGCTAGCCCAAGATTAAATTGTGAGGTAAACTCTGACCGGATGGGGACTTGGACCAGCCATCTGACTGTGTCCCGACTTGAGCACTCAGGGGTTTCCTTGCAGATAAGACATTAGCAAAGGAAGGGAAAGCAATCTGTGTCTCCTAACCTGATCTTTGCAAGTGCTGGCCCTTCCTGTATGTGGGGAGGAGTGCGTGGTCCCGCCCTACTTCAAATCCTCCCAGACAGTTTCCTTTCTCACTGGAGCTTTGGATAAGAGTCTGCCGCTCTGGGCCACTGGTGCAGCAGTTTCAGAGTCCGTGGTGACATCCGCACAGTCCCTGTGTTAGGCCCCTCGTGCTGTGCTGCTCTCAGCGTGTCTCTGGCCTCTCTTGGCTGCCACCGAATGGTAAATGGTGGGAGCATGGGCTGCTTGGTGCCCTTCCGTCTGCTCTGTCCAGTGATCTCCAGCCTCCTGCTGGTGACACTCCGAGAACTTGGTGTGATGCTTCTTAATACAGAAAGAACGGATCTGGCAGAAAGGAGAGTGGTACGGATGGCCATGACAGATGTATGCCCCGAGTAGCTGGTTCTCCGCAATTTAAGAGAACCATGTGTTTTTTAAACAAGTTTAGAGTCCATCCTAAACTTCTACCATAAAACCACCCTACCTCCTAGACAGAGGTAGCTCAATCACTTACCGGGCCGTGCCTGTCTGCTGTTGACTCTGCTTTCTTTCTGGCACAGTGTTGTGATTTCCAGGGCATTGGTGGTGCCACGGCATGGCCATTCCCCACCAGTGTGCAGTCAAGAAGCCTTGCCCTAGATGAGAAGCCGTGAGGGTCAGAGTTCTGCGTGGGGGCCTCTGACTGCGTTTCCTACAATGGCCTGCCTCTGTTTCTAGTCTGTGTCCATGAGCGGTGTGCGCACACTTCGTGCGACTTGTTTGCTACGTATAAGTCAGTCTGAGGAGCAAGGAGCCCGAAGCTGTCACAGGCTGGGGGCAGTTCCGTGAAGGGACTCCTCTGCTCTGCCGTGTGGAAGCATGCCACCGGGCAAGGTGTGTTCCATGTTACCTCGCCAAAAGAAGGTGCATTCACAGGAAGGGGTGTTGCTTTCTTCTTCCAAGCCAGTGGCAGCTGTTGATAGCCTAGGGAAAACGTGGTCTGGGTGGGGCAGAGGGGGTGCCCCTTTGAACATTGACACTCTGCGCTGTAGAAGTCTGTGTAGAACCCAGGACGGCTTTCCTCCTGTCAGCTGCCTGTGTGCTTGTGTGCAGTGCCTTTTTATCAGAGCACAGGTTTCGCCCATTTGAAACAGCGGTGAGAAAATGGTTCTGTGACAGACAATACAGTTACCTCAAGGAGTAGCATCCTTGCTGCCTGCTGCTTCCAGCCTCTGTGTCTCTCACCAAAAGGAAAAGTACGGGCTCAGGGTCCCAAGACCAAGTTCTCGGCACAGAGGAGATTTAGTTACCCCAGAGGGACAGAGGGCAAGGACAAGGACAAAGAGATAGAGGACCAGAGAGAAGGGCAGGGGGATCTGCGCAGGACAAAGGACCGACTGGATAGAAAGGAGACATAGAAAAAATGGTGGTTTTTTAAAGGTAAAGGGGAAACCCCCTGCTAAGATGAGGTGTTTTATTGGGCATGTTAATTAGGTGAGCCAAAGGAGGCTTCTGATTTACTGGACTTGATAGTCAGCCTCAGGTGGAGGAAATGTCCCAATAAGGGATTGGACCTTGGTGGCCAGCTTTGGTTTTTCGCAAGGCAGAGGGGATGGCGGAGAAGGGTAAGGCCTGCCAGAGCCGAGCCATGCTCTCCACACTCGAGCTGGCCAGAGTTCCTTCCCTTATTAGTGAAAGCATTCATTTTTCTTTTAGTTCTCCTGGTTCAGCAGAGAAAGCTCCTGAGAGAACAGGTTCCTTTCTTACATGTGACTAATCCTGGCTCTAGGCCTAGAAGCTGCCAATGGGAAGCCATTGTGTACAGTCAAAAGTGAAACCTGGAGTTTGTGAGTTAGCATCACAGGGAAAGAGTAAGAACAGCTTAGAGATCTTACTTGGGGTTCGTTGGAGACAGGGTCTTACTGTGTACCCAGATTGGCCTTCACCCACTGTAACCTAGACAGGCACTGAACTGGCAACAGTCCTTGTGCCTCGGCCTTCTGAGAGCTTGTGTTACAGAAGCAATCCGCCCTGCCCAACGGGCTGGCATTATCTATTTATTCATTTGCGTGCTTCGTGTGTAGTGGTCTTTCGTCTACAAGTGTGTCCAGTGCACCAGTTGTGTGCCTGGTGTCCCTGGATTTCCTGGGACTTGCGGTTATAGATGGTTGGGAGCTGCCATGTGGGGCCTCTGGGAGAACAGCGAGTTCTACTGTGTCGCCCTCAGCAGCCTGAAGAGCACGCGTGGATGAGGAGGAGACCATACCTAAGAGTGGCTTTGAGCTTCTCAGTGTGGCAGGTGCTGCAGGCTCTTGAGGCAGAGAGACTTGGACAACTGTCTCAGCATTAGCCTCATCTACCACTTAGCTCTCTGAGTTGCTACTTTTGTTTCTCTTCTCTTTTATCTGCTATGTGGGGCAGTTCTGGTAATGCCAAGTGCTTGGTGCTGTCCTTTCCTCAGTCTTAGCAAGTGTCAGGTTTGCAGCTGGTGTGGGCCGGCCTCAGCAGCCGGCAATGGTGCTGGAACTTTGCTGCTCTGCTGGTGAGTGGCTTCAACTGGACTTACAGTGAGGAGCCCCTTTCCCTGCTCAGCCCTCCCCTCCCCCCATTATCCTGTCTTTCCATTTGCCTCATTTTTGTAACAGCGTTTCTGTGAGTGGAATAGAGGGAAGGGTTTTATAGACAGAGGAGAGCTGCAGTAGCAGAAACAAAGACCAAGGATGAATCACGGTTCCTTGTGAGGTAGAAAATAGAAAAGGGATTGGTTAGCCTCAGGTCACTCCTGGTGTAAGGATTAAAGCGGCTGGAACCTGATTGTTGGTGGCAGGCTGCAGCTGGCCTGCTGGGGGAAGTGACCTCTCTGGCCATTCCTGGAAGGCGGGATAAACAGCCCAGTTTCTGGCTGCTGTGTGGGTGCTGTGTGGCTCCCTTTGGATCTTAGTCTGATTTGTGTCACCACTTCATCCAAAACAGAGGCTCATGTGGGGGAGCTGCCACAGAGGAGTCCGCTCTGCTGGTGTTACCTGGCTTCACAGTTTGGGCTTCAGCAGATGTTTTACTTTTGTTTGTGTTTATTTTTCTTTTTTTAATTTATTTTT
>JAQHUG010000362.1:883881-897220 GCA_028555095.1 Dicrostonyx torquatus
TGATGGCCACTCTTCTGAAGCTGAGCTGAGAACATTTCTGCCCGCACATTTAAATGGCAGTCTGGCTGGGTATAAAATTCTGGTTCTAAGTTACTTCGCTTCAGTACGTTAAGCATGCGTGCTTCCATGCTCCTCCTGCCTCCTGCTTTTATCCTGTTTTTCTCTTTGAAAGTGGTCGGTTTCTGAAAACCTCCCTATTTGTTGTTTTCAATGTTCTCTCTGCTGTTTTTTGGTTTGGCTTGGTTTGGTTTCGTTGTTGAAATTCACCTTGCTGTGCTGCCCAGGCTGGCTTTGAGCTCCAGAGCTCAGCGGTATTCCTGACTCAGCCTCCCAAACAGCTGGAACTTCAGGTACCTGCCACTGTGGCCGCTGTGCTCGGGTCACTTCACCCTGGTGTCCTCCATCTACAGAGTAGGTGCCGCCCCTTAGCTCATGGTGACAGGGTGACAGCCTCCAGATAGAGAACACGGAGCGGCTTCAACTGCTTGCCTATTTTATTTCATTTAATATTTTAGACAGGCTTTCACTCTGTATCCCAGGCTGGCCTTGAACTTGAAATGATCCCCTTGCCTCAGCCTCCCAAGTCTTTGGTTTACAAGCATGAGTCACCACACCCGGTCAGTTTTATGGATTATTTGAGTCTTTTTTTTTTTTTTTTAAGGTAGTCTTTCTATGTAGCCCTGTCTGTCCTAGAATTTGGTATGTAGACTGGACTGGCCTCAAACTCACAGAGATCTGCGTGCCTCTGACTCCCAGGTGCTGAGATTAAAGGTGTGCACCACCATCCCCAGCATTGAGTCATTTTGTTTCTTCAGTTTGTCCTTGGCCTTCATTACCCAGGAGCACCCTCACATGGTATGAAAGGTGAGACCAGTGTTGGTCCTGGTGCGGAGAGCCAGCGGTATTGGTGAGGGAGCTGATGTTTTCTCTGCCTGTGACATTATGCTACTCATTTTGGAAGTGCAAAGTGCTGCTTCTGCTCCCTACCTGTGAGCAGTGCCAGTGGTGGGAGTAGGCAGAAGGATTGGACTGAGCTCCCCAGAAGCTTGTTTGTGGGACTGACCTCTTTGGCTGTGTTCCTAGCTCCAGAGCGTCACTCTTGATCCTGGAATACAGTTTGTGACTCAGGCAGGATCCCTCTGGGCGTTCATCGAAAGCCCCAGGGCTTCTCAGGGCCTCAAATTGGTGAAGCGTGGCCTTGTTCTGCCTTCTTGGGGCGAGAGACGCTGCTCACCCCAATTAATACATCCAGCCTCCTGCTGCACAGGGATCCTTGCAGTCACATCCTGTCAGGAGTGCATGAGTCAGCCCGTGCTAGAGAACGCTTTGGCTTCCTCCAGTCTGAGGTTATTCCTTGCAATTTCCTGGCAGCCTTCAGTGCTGATCTCTGATCCTCACCTGAGGGAGACGGCCCCCCTGCTGGCCCCGGATGTTGTGTGAATGTGCAGCCCGACAGGTGGCTCATCCTTTGCCAAGGTTACAGCACTTTCTGTTTCCCTTCTGTTTGTTCTTTGGAATTACCAAGTGGTTGTTTTTAATATTTTATCTGGAATTTATTATTGCTTTTGACAAAAGAATTAGTCGGATACAAATGATCCTATCATTACTGGGCTCCAGACATCCCAGTCAATAAATCCATTATGGATGAGAAGACAAAACAATGAGGAGTGCAGCTCACTAGGACTCAGACCCCAAAATGTGTCCCCTGTTGGTCATGCTCACCCAGAGACGCTGTTGGAGCTGTTGGTCATGCTCACACAGCAGGAGAGAGATGCTGACTCTAAGGCTATAAGGTGTCTATAGAGGGGGCTGGGCAGAGCTCTTGGAAGGTCGGCAGAAGGATCTAGGTACTCGGCCCAGCCACCAGCCTCACTAGAGTCAAAGGGGCTGTCCCTGCTGTCAGAGAAATGTGACCCCAGGTTTATTTGTTTTACTCTTTGATTCGTAGAACACTGACTGCAACAGCTCCACCAAAACACAAACTTTCTCCCACTGCTTGAGTTGAACCTCGTCTCCTGAGGCAGAGAGCATGGCATGGTTGGGCACATAACTGTCTGTTATCTTGTTGTCTTCCTGCTTCTGTATCTTTCTATTCCTCAGTCTTCTAAGCCTCCCGCCCATTCAGGGTTTTCTTCCTTGTCTCCCAGTTGTGTCCTGATCTTTGTACTGAGCACATTGTCTATTGGTGGTGTGTGTATATACGTTTTACGGATGACCTGGTGAGCCCGTGCAAGGCGCAGACATCGTAAATGGAAAAGATGCACAAACTACAAACTGTCTTAACTCCTGGGTGAGAGGGAAGTGCAGAGTGTCATTAGTTTCTACCCGTGATGGCGGACTGCCTAAGAGCTGCCACTCGCTGTGGCCTGTAGCACAAGCATGTGGGCCGTTGTCAGTGTGTCAGAGTTGAAAGCAAGTCTGCAGAATGCCCTGAAAATTGTAAGTGGAGTCATCCTAGTTCGGGGCCGTCTCGTGTGCTGTGTTCCTGCTGCAGCTTTCGAAGGGGGCCACTGCTCTTAGTCTTAAACAGAGACAGTTCAGGCATTTACATTTCTCCCTCTAAAAACACTCAGCTGCCTTTTTCTTCAGTGCTGTCACTGGTCCCGTTCTGCTGTGCCAACAGCTCTAACAGGAGGGAAAGGACGGCTTCTTGCCTTGTGTCAGCACACACAGATTAGACAAAGCCTGCTGCTTCCAGTCTTGCTCTTTGAGGGTGGATTCGTCCACAGACGAGAAGTCTCTCAGCTCTGGCTCCTCTGACTTTTTGATGATTAAAATGGTATAATTGAATCCGTGTTCCTTTGTCTTCTGTAAGTAGCGTTTGTGTGCCTTGAAGCCATGCATCCACTCCCTTTTTTAAGAAGGAAGAAAGGCAGGGTGGGGGAGTCTAGTCCACTCCAGCAGTTCTCAGTCTCAGGGACAAGGCTCCATTGACTGCTGCTGCAGCTCCAGATGCCGTTCTGTAGTCTTACAGCCTTGCAGACTGGCAGTAAGGCTTGCTTCTTTTGACAGGGTTTCTCTGTGTAGCTCTGGTTATCCTGTAACTCGCTCTGTAAACCAGGCTGGCCTCGAACTCACAGAGATCCACCTGCCTCTGCTTCTTGAGTGTTAGGATTTAAGGTGTGAGCCACCACAGCCAGCTGAGGCTTGCTTCTTAAACCTAAAACATGCCAGATCTGTATTTGTTTAAACGTGTATTTTTACCGCTGAACTGTTCTCATAGTCAGGGTTCCATTCATGCCTCTCATGTCCTCTCCTTTCTCTGCAGGTTTTGCATGCAGAAGTGTGTTAGTCTGGTGCCTGGAGTCACACTGGATTTGATAGAAAAGTAAGTAAGATTTGAGTCCTGGTGGCTTTCTGGGTTGTACGTGTCTTCCTCTTCCTGTCCTCTGAAGTCCTCACGTCAGTGTGGGGTTCTCCCCTTTCATGTGGATCTGTCCTTTGTTCTCTGATTGAGGCTCTGCTCATGATGGTTACACAAGGGCTTGGTGTTATAGGTACTAGCATGGGGCCATATTAAAAGAGAAATGATAAGAAGCTCCCTTCCTGTGAATGTTTAAAATACTGCAGACTGTGATGATCCAGAACACAGGGCCGCCCACACGGTCTGTCTGAAACAGCGAGACTCTAGTTCCATTCTGACCTCATTGCTTTTAACTTCAGGTCGGTCTTCGGTGTGCTGTGTCTTAACCTCCAGCCAAGTTACTGTCGCGGGCAAGCCCATTCCAGAAACAGCCAGGCTGTTCACAGTGCGAGAACCTGTATTCTGTCTTGCTCGAAGCCTGCTAAGGTCTCTCTCTCCTGTTCTGATTTCTCTGCTTCTGAAATAGTAGTATCTCATGCCTCTAAACTTGGCCCGCGTTTGACTCCTCTCCACTCCCCCTGACTTCCGTCAGAAGTATGAAAAACTTGGGGAGGTTTTCGGAACCCCATATTTTCCAAAATTACTAGATGATTGTTTTCCAAGTTGGGATACATAGGAGTGTATGTGAAAATATCCAAGGCCCGAATTTATTAAGGTGAGTGAGAAAAGCAAGTGTCCTCCGTGAGTCTCCCTAGGAAAGTGCTTTCCATGTACGTGAGGGAACCCACTCCAGACCCTGTGCCCAGGGCAGAGCTGCATGCACACGCTGGCACCCACCTCCCATGCCATAGTAAGTGAAAACTGCAGTCGGATTTGTTTTCCATGTGTTGTAAACACTGGGCACAAAGGCATAAAGAAGCATGAGACTTGCGGTTGAGGGTATGGATTGAGACACAGTCAGTGGACGCAGGGCCCTGGGCTTCATTCTCCAGCATTGCCCAGTAAGGAAGAAAAAGGACTACTTCAACTAACAACAAAGTTGTAAGCAGAGACTGCTCACTTGTCTCCCAGCCGTCCAGACCCAAACAATCACACAGAAACTATATTTATTACAACACTGTTTGGCCAATGGCTCAAGCATATTCCTGGCTAACTCTTACATCTTAAATTAACCCATTTCTATTAATCTGTGTATTGCCACGAGACTGTGGCTTATATGTAAGGCTCCAGCGTCTCTCTCCTTTGGCAACTACATGGCGTCTCTTTGACTCCACCTACTCTCTCTACATATATCTCTTCCAGCCTTGCTATATTCTGCCCTGCCATAGGCCAAAGCAGCTTCTTTATTAACCAATGGTAATAAAACATATTCAGAGCATACAGAGAGAATCCCACATACAAGGGTAACGTGAAACAGAAGGAGCAACAACACCGTGGAATTCTGACTCTTTCCATATATAAAAATTACAGAATGTACATTTTTTTATTACAAAAATGTAGCATGTAAAATACATCTATACCTCACTAATAGTCATCAAAATACAGCGAGGACCACTGCATGCAATTTGAGGCTAGTGTTTCCTCTTGGGTTTGAATTGCCATCTAGGCTTAAGGGTACATTCATTCATTCACAGTGAATAGCATGGAAAAGTGGTAGCTGCCAGCAGGGCACATGGGAGGTTCAGAAATCCCTTGCCAAGCAGGGCTGAGTCTTAACAGAGCAGTTTGGAAACCAAAGCACGATCTGCAGCCAGAGTGGGGCTATTGGAGGACAGTGGGTCTGGGTGGGTGATGCTTCATCTAGGAGCTAAGCACGCTGCCCGTAGCCAGACACAGGTCAGTTAGCCTGGTACAGACGCAGTAGAAAGAGGTAGAGCCTCTGGTATCACCCGTGCCTTCTCGGTTATGGTATGACAAACTGTGCTGGCTTCTTTACCAGGTTCATGTGTAAGAGTGTGACCTAGGAGCACTGTAAGTGGAGATGGAACGCACAGATGGATGGTGACCCGTGCACACACGCCCTTTCTGTCTGTGCGTTCTTACCGCTCACAATGTTAAGTTCTCATCATCAGGGACTGTAACATCAGGGACCACAGTGATGCTGCTGCTGAGACCAAGGAGCAGGGCAGCAGACAAGGGCTGGGCAATGCTGGTTCACGTGATCTCCACAAAGTTCATTTGTCCCTTTCTCGGACTGTGGAAGACTGGTTATGCTGTCCCCAGACAGCCTTCATGGTGTGTCCCCACCCTTGACTCAGGTCCTTTCTGGGGACTCAGAGTCATGCTAGAGCTCTTGCCAGGGCTGGTATACAGGAAGGATGGTGTGGCCCAACGGACTTCAGTGACCCGTGACACAGCCACTGTACTTCTGGGGCTTCACTCTTGAAAAGTGAAACCCGAGGCTAGAGCAATGGCTCGGTGATTAAGAGCACTTGCTGCTCCTGCAGAGGACTCGGTTTGTTTCCCAGCATCCACAAGGCAGCTCACAACTGCCTGTAACTCCAGTTCCAGGGGATCGGGTGCCTTATTCTGACCTCCACAGGCACCTGCTCGCATGTGGTGCACGTACAAACAAGCACACACACATGCTCATAAAATAAAATAAATGTTTTGAAAAAGAAAGGAAACCTACAGAATAATCCACGTGAGGACCAGAAAATGCTGTCAGCAGGAAAAGAGAAGATGTAACACACACAGCACAGGTGGTTGCGGAAGCCAGTCTCCAAGAGTGGCATTCTGTAAAACACAGACCTGTGGGGTTGGAGCAAGTAGGTCAGGACTGTGGAGAAGACCGAGGGACTAACAAGGGAGTGTCCTGCCTGTGGCCCCATAGATGCCTTCGTATGTTAAAGCCATAGACTTCACAGCAAAGGAAGTCAGTTTGGTGTGTAACACACACACAGTGGAGTTACCCTAAATGCGGAGTCAGGTAGCAGTGCTCTAGGAGGGTACTGGCCAGAATCGCTGGGGCCATAGCCGAGTTGGCAACCACTGTGGACAAAATGACCAGACAAGAACCAGGGAAGATCAGGGTCTGGGAGAAGTGGTTTCTTCTGCTTCATGGGCAAGTCATTTCTCATTCACTGCTAGAACTGCCAGTGAGGACTGGCAGGCAATGGTGGGCATTCTTCTGCCCAAGCAGAAAAGATCAGCGTTTCTACCAGACATCACTTTTTCAGAGGAAACCTCACAGCCTCTGCTACTGGCTCTTCTTGTCCTTCCCACCCGACCCTCGCATTTCTACTTTTCCCAACCAGCAGGATCAGCTCTTTGGCACCTGGAGGTGAACTCGGAGGACCTTCTGTCCTCCCCCTCCTGTGACAAGCCGTGATAAAAAGTTGATCAGATGCCAAAGACTAGGTGTGGTGTTTTTGTTTACTTGCTTTTTATGTGTAGTTCTTGCATGTGTGTGTATGTGCCATGTGAGTGCCTGGGGCTGGCAGATTCCAAAAGGTGGTGTCAGGACCCTCGGACCTGCAGGAAGTCACAGGCAGTTGTCATGTTGCTGTGTGGGTGCTGTGAGCATACCTTAGGTCCTCTGTAAGAGCAGCGAGGGCTTTTAACCACTGAGCCATCTCTCCAACCCTTGGGGGTTTTGTTTGTTTGGTTGGTTGGTTTGGTTTGGTTTGGTTTTTTGTTTGGTTTTCAACACAGGGTTTGTCTGTGTAGCTTTGGAGTCTGTCCTGGAACTCGCTCTGTAGACCGACTTGTGCTGTGATTGAAGACATGCGCTACCACCACCTGGCCGTTTGTTTGTTTGTTGAGTTAAGGAAGATGTGGTGTGTTGTCACTAGGGTGGGCAGGTTTCTGAATGAGTCTGGGAGGTGCGGTGGGGAGAGAACGTGGGACTGCACCATGCAGTGCTGAGAGCTTGGGAATGCAGGTCTAGTTGTGAAGTTTCAAAGCAGAAATGGTTCCCGAAAAGACTGCATGGAAGAAAGCTTGTTGAGACGGATTTAACACGTCTTAGGTTGCAGTCGCCTTTGTGCATGTGGTTAAGGTGTTGGCTTGGGTCTGAGTCACAAGGAACAGTCTATTTCAGTCGAAACTGACACAAACCAACATTTGCCATTCGAAACACCATATTGCTGCTCTCCCTTGTAGCTTGACAAGGGTTAAATTGAGTGTGAATGGGTGAATCATATTTTTATTTTTATGCCAGGACAAATTACAAACTTGAGAATTACACCACCCTCAGGGAAAACCTGATGCAGAGCCCCAGAACTCACCAGCTATACAGCCACTAGATCGACTTCTGAAATGATGTGTTTTTTCACCTTTGTTTGAGGGATGCTGCCATTTAAAAGAAAAGTTTTAGACTTTTTTCTGTTATATTACAGTACTGTAAGAAGGTTGGATTTCGGACAAATTGAAACAAATTGCTCTGATTGGTCCTGCACAAATCTCCTTTCGTCCTCTCTGTTATTATCTTGATGTCTCCTCAAAACTTTCCCAGTTTCCGTGCAGTGCCTGTACCTGTGTGGCTCGACCTCCTCCCAGTCTACCCCACCCCTCCTGGTCCACGGTATCTGCCGGTTCTGCAGCACAGCCAGGGGGACTTGATGCCCGGGGAGGCCTAGCTCTCCGTAGTCACAGCCTCTGTGACTGCCCTACCACCGCAAAGAGGCAGCAGGGCGTAGAACAGAACCAGGCTCTTGTTTTTGTTCCTATGTTTTAATTTGTGCACAGGCTTGCATCCTGTAGTAGGCCACTCTGAAGTTTCTAACTTACAGCACTATGGAGACTGGAGGCACAGCTCGGTGGTCGGGCACTTCTCTAGCGTGGACAAGGCCGTGGGCTCTACACCACAACACACACTCATACACGCACACACTGCCACAGAGCAGAACACAGAAAGAAAAGAGGTTTTGTCAGCTTACATTCTGGAGATCCGAGGTCGTGGGGCCACATCTACTGAGGTCCCGCTAGAAGAGTCGTAGGCTGTGCAGTGTATGACGTAAGACGAGATGAGTACGTGTACGGTGACTGTGTCTCCTTCCCCTGACCTCATCTAACCCTAAACCCCTCCAGCGGCCCCCTGGTCTGCACAGGGCTGAGGTCAATCCTTGAAACTCTGGAGGATGTACTCTAGGCAACCCGAGCATAGAGCATCCTTTCTTCACATGTGAAAGGTGAGGGGACATGTAGCACGGAGTGGAAGGACACGGAGACCATGAGCCCTGGGACGTGTTGTAGTGGGAACGGCTCTCCTGCTGCTGCGGCTGCTGCTGGACACAGTGCTCTAAGAACCGAGTGTCTTCATGGCTGTCCTGGAGGCCACAGCCTGCTGCCTTCCCATGGTCATGGCCCCTGCTTTATCATGCATCTGCATACAAGCTGTACAGGCAGAATGTTGGGACCTGTGGTCTGAGGATGAGTCTCCAAGAGTGTACTTGTCACCAGCATGTCACTGGGCAGCATGCCCTGGCACAGGAGCCCAGGGACACTTTTCTGGGAGTAGGGCCCAGGAGCCAAGTTCCTTCATCCCAGTGCTGAGAGCTGAGCAGGCTCCACTTCCCTGCCCCGGGTCACAGGAAGGCCAGTCTCTGCGGGCCAGGCTTGCACGGGCCACAACACAGTGCCAGCTGAGCCAAGTTGGCTCCAGAGCCCCAGAACATTTAAAAAGCCTTTTAATGTTCTGTCTCTCAAACTTTGTTGAAATGAAGTGATCATAGACTAGGTGCTCGCTCCCCTGTTGCATGGTCAGCACTTAAATTGGTTCAGGTCTGTGTCGAAGTGCCCAGGACTCCCTGTCGCCTCAGAGCCCTCTCATCCCAGGTACGAGCAGCAGATGGGTTTGTACGGTACATCCAGAGATGCATGTTCACCCCAGCTGCCTTCCTGGCTCGCTCAAAACCCCAGCCTCCCCACCCAGGCAGCATGAGTGTTCTCTTAAAAAATGTATAAATAGCTGATGGTTTGAGAATCATGGAATATTTCAAAATATATAAATTTTTGAGTAGTTGAGAGATTTTAATAAAAACATTTGCGCGGTATTGACAAAGCTGTCAGGGGAGTTGCTGGGTGAGGTTTGTGTAACTGGCTGGGTGACATACATGGTCACGTGCCCCTGCTCACTGTGGCTAGTCTACTTTCGCAGAGAGTTGGAGCTCTGAGTTTTCCAAATCTCATTTGCATTAAAGCTGACAGGGAATCCATCATCATCTTGACTCGGGCCTGATGAACTCCTGGGTGGTTATGGTACACCGTCTACCCCTTGTGCTTTCTCCGGGTACAGTGTGGCCTTCGTGCAGAGCTTGAAAGCCTCCCCACGAGTTCTTGTGTGTACTGACCTTGAATCCAGATTAATTGGTGGGCTACATTGTTTCAGTCACAGTTATCAGAGCAGACAGCGGTGGCTGTCTGCTCAGTTCCTTGGTTCCCGCCATTTTCTCCGTAGCTGCTCATTATTCTGGACAAAATCCTGCGCTCTGTGGATTAGCGAGAGACTGGAGAGGAAAGCCCTGAGCGTCAGTGCTCCTAAGGAAACCCCAGTGAGCCCTAGAAAGGCAGGGCGCGAGGATCTGGAGTTAGGAAGAGCTTACCGGGATAAATGGACGCTAGCAAACTTGTAGCGGACATAAGCACAGCATTAGTGGGGCTTAGCTAGAGCTGCGATTGTCTTTTCTGGCTTTGCAAGGGTTCTAAACATTCGTTTGTATACAGTCGTCTTATTCTTTCATTTGGCTCACTGTGTGGGAAGCCTTTTCTGTTAGTTACACCTGTGTCACACTGTCAGTGTGACTTTGGTTCTGACCCACCTAGCCAGTATGACAAGACTCTCTGCACAGATGGTTGAGGACAACAGGCATTTGTTTCCTTCGTGATCAAAGATCCCAAGGGGAACGGACGTCTCTCCTGGCACACCTCTCCCTGCCTGCTGTAGGCAACTGAGTGGCTTTTGCACACATGTCCTTTGCCCATGTATCCTGCCTGCCACTCATACTTCTTTCTCACACCCACCACCGATGTTGTGCACAGGCCTTCCTCAGGGCCACAGCGCTTCCAAATCATAGCCTTGGCTGTGGGGGCAGCAGTTCACTGAGCCTTCAGCTGTGGCCCATCAGACTCGTAGCACCCGCTGCAGGTGAGAGACCCTGAAATTCCGCAGGCCTTCGGTGCTCTTAGGAAGCTGACTGGCTTGTTCCTTCTCATTTGCTGTTGGGGATGGAAGCCAGGACCTCACATATACCAAGCGGGGGTTATACCATGGAGCTGCACCCCAGCACCAGGGTGCGGTTGTTGCCACCTGGTTTTCTTTCCATCTTCATGACATTGGGTGTGACAGTACTTCTGTTGTCAGCCAGTTAGAAACCCATCCTGAGCTGTATTATCTGTCTTTGCTGTCGCTAGAGAGGGGATGAGCTCCGCACCGTGGACATGCTGGGTGGATATGTTGGGGACCAGGGTCAGTTTTCAGAGGTTGCCTTATTGCTATGCTCCAGATACGGTTCCTCAGGACACCAGGGTGGTTCCACCGTGGCCCTAGCAGTTACCTGCAGACGCCACAAGCCTCATGCGGGCGTTTCGTTACCTTTAGCATCTTTCCAGTAAGCTGCTGTCTGGGAGGAAGAGCGAACTTCCTGGAGCCCCCTCCCCTGCTTCTAATTACCTGCGCTCACCTATCGCCTGATGAATATGCCTGTTGCTGCTGCGGTGCGTATTTATATTCTGAATCCTTTGAGAGAATGGCAATAAGATCCATGCTTGCAAATTAAGGGACATTTTTCAGCTCTGAAACAAAGTAATGAAACGCTTAAACAGTGCTGGAAATATTAGGGTTCTCGGAAGGCTCCAGGGATCCTACAGATGCTGAACCTGCTCCAAGAGGCGGTTAGTTAGTATTCTGATCACTAGAGGCACAAAGTGTACGAAAAATTATTCATGATTAACATCGATTGTGTAAACACGTACTCTAAAGAGCTAGCGGGCATGTCTGGAGCAGCACAGCTGCCGCTGGTGCCCTGCTGCTGCAGAGGCTGCGGGACCATTTACCTCCAGGTGCCCACTGCCCTAGAGTGGGCTTCATTCTGGATTTGAAACTACGTGGCTT
Organism: Dicrostonyx torquatus; assembly: GCA_028555095.1. Lineage (NCBI taxonomy): Eukaryota > Metazoa > Chordata > Mammalia > Rodentia > Cricetidae > Dicrostonyx > Dicrostonyx torquatus. The sequence goes on from JAQHUG010000362.1 coordinate 895,239, forward strand.
TCATCACATTCTAAAATAGCACTTGGTGAGTCCCCCTCTGTGCCCAGTCCTGTGTGGAGGGCTTTGCATATTATCCCCTTTCCTTTTCTTGTTGAAGGTTTTTTTGTTGTGTTTGTTTGTTTGTTCAGGTAGTCCTGGCTGTCCTGGAACTCACTGCGTAGACCAGGGTGGCCTTGAATTCAGATCTGCCTGCCTCTGTCTCCTTAGTGCTGGAATTAAAGGCATGTGCCACCACTGCCCGGCTATATCACCTTCCTAAAGGGCCCTTTGAGGGCAAATTTTGTCATCCACCTTTTTTTTGTTGTTTTTTTGTTTTGTTTTTGTTTTTTGTTTGTTTATTTGTTTGTTTGAGGCAGGGTTTCTCTGTAGCTTTGGAGCCTGCCCTGTAACTAGCTCTTGTAGACCAGGCTAGCTCAAACTCACAGAGATCCGCCTGCCTCTGTCTCCCGAGTGCTGAGATTAAAGGCGTGCACCACCACCGCCCAACTGTCTTCCACCTTTCAAGAGCCAAGAAAATGGAAATGCAGAGAGGGTGTGCCTGGCAGTCTGCTGCAGTGGGCATCCAAGCCATGCCATGCCCATTCCTCAGCATCCTCACTTGTGACGGTGTGTGAGCTTCCCTGTCATAGGCATGGGGACCATGACTGCCCGGGTAGACCTATAATATGGATAGTTTTAAGAGGTGAGCATTAAAAGACACAGGCTTGGTTCTAAAAGTACGTTTCTTTCCGGTGCAGCTGTAACAGCTGCTGATGGTGAACAATCCGCAGTTGATCCGCATGCGTGGATTCCCCGGTCCTGAGAAACCGGCCCGTGGTCAGCGTGGTCAGGACATGATCCTCTGAGTAGCCTCACTGCTGCTGGCTTAGGGTGGATCGGGGGAACAAATGCCCAGGCCTGCCAACCCGAGGCCTCACCCCACATCCAGTCACCTGTCCCTCGCCTCATCTCCAGGTGGCCACCTGAGCCTGGCACCTTTTACTCACACTCCTGTCAAGTGGAGCCGATCACCTCTGCCTATGAGGAGTTCCATGGTTTGTTCTGATGAGTGAGCTCAGAAAGAAAAGCCCTGCAGCGACATCACAGATGAGTCTTGGAGAAAGGATGTCAGGACTCAGAGGCTGCCATGGGGGCACCTGCATGCAACGTCACTGCTTCCTTTTTCTTCACAGTGGGGCTGAAATACAGGCCTTTGTCATCAAAACAAAGGCCTGCGTGCCTCAGTGCCGAGCCTGCCAGCCTCTCTCTGTGGCACTGACTTCATTTCTGCCCAGCTCAGAGTTTTGGTCCTAAGGAAACCAGGTGTGCTGGGCACAAGGTTTCTCATTGACTATTGCTGCCAGGCAGAGCACTGTAGGCCACAGTGGGACAGAGCGCGTGCCTCACCTGAATGCTTGACCCACCTCTCTGGTGGCAGCGTCTGTGTAACTAAGGGTTGACTCCTGAGCACGGCTGTTGCCTGGCAAGCTGCCTGTCACTGCAGTCACGTGTCTGTGAAAGCTGGCCCCTCAGCTGATTCCTGTGCCAGATGCACACACGTCCCCATTGTCTCTGCTTTAGTCTGTACTCAGTGCTGTTTCCCTCCACACTGACATCCATTACATCTCCACATTCGGACCTCCTGGCGTTCCTCAGAGCTCCCATCTTACCTTTAGTGCACATCCACTGGGGGAAGTTCTGTCTGTTGAAAATGCCATAATTTCCCCCGTATTTGTTTTCATGGTTTTAGATCAGCATTACCAAGAGACAGTCAATAAAATACCCGGAGTTAACTGTGATTTGATGAGTCACTGCTACCAGCAGGGTGGGTCTACAGTGCTCTCACCTCACCCTGCCCCACCAGCCCTCCTGATCCCCACGCCCAGGCCACCTTGGCTCTGCCTTCCCACATGCTGGAGTTGCCTTTTCCAGAATGTCATGGAAGTGGAACCCTTGGGTGTGTATGGGTTCTTGGATTGATTGATGAAAGCCTTTGAGATTCT